>CM050169.1:241960105-242102605 GCA_027410445.1 Discoglossus pictus | reverse complement strand
AGGCATTCATAGTCTCTGGCCACCTCAGATGAAGGGTCAGCAGAAAAATGGTAGATAATAAGACATAAAATGTACCAAATGACAGGTTATATTCTACTTCCCACAATCTAACACACATGCTGCCTAATATCCAGTCTAGTTCCTCAGCAGATCTATTAAATATAGCGATCCTTTCATTTCTGTCTGGCCCCGATCCACAAAAACACGGTCCCGGACACGGGTGCAATCCTCCGGCTCCGATATCCATCCGCATCACTAACCATGTGAGTATAAGTGGTAAACAAAGACCCCAGTGATACCATCTGTGGGGGGGCAGCTCTGGACAGGTCACGGCGCTCCCTACATAGCCCTCCAAGGGACACACTGACCTTGCTCACAATCTATTCCTGGGTCACTGACCGGAGCAACTGCTAATAAGGATCTAATGGACACAAAGCGAGCGGTCACTGTGTTACTACCAGCGGCTACAAAGTATCAGGATCATCTGTTTATTTACCAACAAACCAATCAATGGACCTTTTAGTACTTAAAGGGACATGGCAGGCTCCTGGTGTTACTAGGTATATAATATCCCATTTACGGACATGTACTTTATTTTATTAAGAAGTGCTTATATGCTCTGTATTTACTGACTAAAATCAAACAAATAGTCCCTGTATGGGTCTGCCCACTGCAGCATATGCAGACAAATAGTGCTGTATTCAGTGTAGTGTCCTAGCCTATTAGGGAACACGACCAGCGATGGATGATCACTGATTGGCTAGTATGAGACACTGCACACCTAGTACTACAATCAGTGACCATCTCCGAGACATGGTTCCTGATAGGCTACAATACACTGCTCACCAGCCCTACAGAGTCTGTGTCTGCATGAGTTGCAGAAGGGCAACCCATACAGGGACTATTTGTTTGATTTTAGGAAAAATTATTATGACTATAAAGACACTTAATAAAATAAAGTACATTATAGTAAATAGACACGCAGGGATATTATATACCTACAGACACCCAAGGACCTGCCATGTCCCTTTAAATTTGAATTCAGTGTATCTGCTTCTTTCCACCCCTATATGGTATCAAGTGGATGGGAAAGGATCTGGCCAAGAGGCTTTCCCACCTGGACTTATCAGGAGACCCTTCTGGGTAGAAAAAAAAAAAAAAAAGGCCTCTCCTCTGTCCAGGATGTGCCCAGGAGGCTGTACTTAATTGATTTCTGACATTTAATTTTCCTTGCAATAGCCAAAGCAGGGAAGGTGACAGATAAAGACGGTTATCAGGACAATGGATAAAGACTCCTATCAGGACAGCTCTCTCACACCCCTGCGGGTAGATAGATACACGCTCATCTGCTCCTGTACTAAATGCTAAACGTCCAATATAAGTTTTAAAAGCTGAATTGAATTAATTTCCTTGACATATTTACTAAGCAATTATTGAATAAACTAATTAAAAATGACAAAATCTTTTGCTTGTCTTGCAGTGGCTGGCTCGTTAATCAGAATGGCTGTTGGGCTATTTAAAGCAACAAGGCGCAGGCCCCGGCCTTTCCAGTTTTACGGCTCAGACCTAAGGCACAGGCCGGGCGAGTCAAACTAGGTCACGGCATCCAATCATAGAAACCGCCCTACTGACAAGCGCATGGATCTAACCCCCGACAGACAGTAAAATGATGTATAAACAGAGGGTTAATAATAATAATAATAATAATAATAATACACACTCACTTTTATTCAATGCAAAGCTCCAAACTGAACTAGTGAGGTTTATAACCGGGATACTATGGTAATGTATTTGGCTGAGTGCTGCCGGCACTGGGGAGCTACAGATCATTGAGGGAACCATGAATGCCAACATGTACTGTGACATACTGACGCAGAGCATGATTCCCTCTCTTCTGAGACTGGGCCGCAGGGGAGTATTCCAACATGATAACGACCCCAAACACACCCCCAAGATGACCACTGCCTTGCTAAAGAAGCTGAAGGTAAAGGTGATGGACTGGCCAAGAATGTCTCCAGACCTAAACCCTACTGAGCATCTGTGGGGCATCCTCAAAAGGAAGGTGGGGGAGCGCAAGGTCTCTAACATCCACCAGCTCCGTCATCATGGAGGAGTGGAAGAGGACTCCAGTGGCAACCTGTTAAGCTCTGGTGACCTCCATGCCCATGAGGGTTAAGGCCGTGCTGGAAAATAATGGTGGCCACACAAAATATTCACATTTTGGGCCAATTTGGACATTTCTCCTTAGGGGTGTTCTCACTTTTGTTGCCAACGGTTTAGACATTAATGGCTGTGTGTTGAGTTATTTTGCGTGGACAGCACATTTACACTGTTATACAGGCTGTACACTTACTACTTCACATTGAAGCAGAGCGGCATGTCTTCAGTGTTGTCACATGAAAAGATATAATAACACTAGGAACTTGCCCATCAAAAATGACAGGATTAAAATTGTAAGGCTGGCAATGCTGTTTCCTGCTTTGCACAGATCACCTTCGGCGCTCATCGCTAGCTCCACGCAGAGCGCCTTAAGCGCTCATTGCAAGCCTTTCCTCCTGCCTACTGTATGTGCCGCTCACTGCAGGTTTCGTTAACCGGCCAGTTTTGTGCGTGGGAACGCCATGCGTCTCTTTCCACCACCTCCCCCTGTCCCTTCCCTGTGCGTGTAAATTTTTTGTTTTGGTGGGTTTTCAGAGTTACACGCTTGCGCTGCTTCGCGAGACTCGCATGTGTGTTGGCGCTGCTGGCTGCAATAAGCGTCGAGGCTCGGATGAGTGAGGGCGATTTTGGCACATATTGCAGCCTCAGTGCTGCAATGTTAGCATGTGTGACCGCACTGTTTGCTGCAATGAGCGCCTTCGGCACTCATTGCAGCATAAGTGTTGTGCGGCTGCTTTGCCTCGCTTTTCGAGGCTCGCATGTGTGACGGAGCTGCTGGCTCACCTTGCTTTGCGAGGATGCAACTGGCAGCCCTTTACCCTCTTTGGACCAGATTCACTAAGCTATGCCTTGGCACATATTGCTGCATTGACCCTCGTCCTATTCACCTAAAGGAGGTCAAAACAGACACTGACCCCCCTCCCAGAATTGCATTCTGTGTTACAATTTTGCTGATGATCTACATTATAACATAAAGGTCCTATAGGCCTGAATTTAAAATATATTCTTCTGAAAAATGACACAAAAATAAGTAAAATGGCTCCTGCCAACCCAAGAAACCAGAAGCTACAGCCACAGCCCTCGGGAAGTCGCGGTCTAAACGTATCCAAGTCTGAAGTGTTAAAATAAGCAGTTATTTATGAGTCTAAAAAAACTCAAATTACACACCACTAAAAACGATCCTTTATATAAAAAGTTATAGATGGATAAAAATTGCCCAACGAAGGCAAAATAGCCAATGAACTAAACGAGTCCTGCGCTTGCTTTACACAAGGCAGCGGTCCGGTCTGAGGGACGTGTTGGGCCTCTGTGTACTGTATAAATGGACCGAGAGAAGCTATTTTCTTATAATGTGTTGTATCTCCGACAAGGAAAGTCTTATTAGCGGAGAATATAGAAGGATTGTGAACCCCGTGCCTTTGTGCGTTACATTTCTCTCACGTTATCGCCATTAGTTCTTATCTATCAGCCCAATCACAAAGTACCGGACTGCGGGTCCTTCTCGTGTAGGAATCTCTCATCATAGAGCAGGGACGTCTGGACTTTGGGGGATTTTTTCAACCCTGATGTAACTGAGAAATACACAACATGTTTTATGGCAGAGGTGGCAAGAAAGAAACTCTGCCCACGGGATCACGCCATGCCCAGACGGGTACCAGCGAGGCGGCAGCTGCAGACGACAACTTTCTAGTAACCGCTAAAGGCACAATCTGCCATAGTAACATTATACAGAGCACATTAAGTCCATTAGATCCATTATACTACGGCAGCAACCACCAGGACCACGTGGATATTATCAGAATGAGGGGAATGTCACATCAGCTGTGGCTTGAAATGATATGCAGAGATAGGATTTACATGATACATTACCATAACACACTAAGTACGCAGAGGGCTGAAAATATATTACAGGTACCTGAATGTTACTAGGTATAGAATGTCCCTGGGCATATATTTATTTTTTCTACTTTATTTTAGTAAGAAGTGTTTATAAATACCATTTTACACACATTTTATCTGTGTGCCCTCTGCAGCTCATGAAGACAGGCTCACAGTAACCAATCAGTGGCAACATTTTGCAATATGCTATTTGAGAGAGGTCACAGACAGGCTAATTTGAAACACCCACACTTCAAAGACTGTATTAATAAGGTACAAAAGGGCAGACCCAAACAGGAACATATTCGATGATTTTGGCAAAAACAAAAACAGAGCTTATAAGCACTTCTTAATAAAATAAAGTGCATGTCAGTAAATGGATACCAGGGATATTATATCAGGAAATTGTACGTCAAAAATGACGGGAATAAAATTGTAAGGCTGGCAATGCTGTTTGGCACACAATGTGAGGCTTTTGCTCCTCTGAGTACCATTCGAGTGGCGCGCACTGACTGACGTTGATTTTATTTTCTAAGTACTGCGTGCCTGGCGTTGTTCGTGCAAGTGTTACGATCTTCGGCGTTGTGTATGTTTTCATTCGGTTTCAGACTTTTTTACAAATTTTCGGCCGCCATTTTTTCCCTCGCTTAGCCGATTTTTGAGTTACCAACATCGCAAACGTCACCAACATTGCAAGATACCTAGTAACACCCTTTGTGTATTTTGTGGCGCTCATATTGCCGGGCACCATACTCCAGCAGGATTGGGAAGTATCTGAAGTACAGGGGGGGACAGCAACATGTCCCCATCATAAAACTACATATTACAGTTTGTTTAGCTGTGATCATAATCAGCTTTTTATTGATCGGTCAAGATAAAAAAATAATTGATATAGACTGACCACTGGACAGAATGGTTATTTGTATCATTCTAGTGACCACTTCATTGGTCATCTAAGACCTGGAATAAAGTAGAATTAATAACATTCCAAGAGACAACCAATTTAGTGACCGATATAAACGCACAAACGTCTGGATGACCGGTCAGGAACAACGAGGAGCCGTGCACCAAAGGATCAAAGCAATGTCCGAAATACAAGGCTTGGATTACAAGAGGAGTCCAACAAAGAGGTCAATACATGATTCACCACTAACTACATTATAGACCAATCATGGTCAGAGCAAAGGAGCAAGACGAGGTAAGAAAGGATGTCCCTTTATCAATTAGAGATCCAGTAAATGTATTAAAAAGAGCGCGCGCAGCATCAAAACAAACACTATACACCACACAAGGACATTTATATGGCTTCATTTACAACAATTGTAATATTTCTGACAATATTTTTAGACATACACCCCAATGGTCTCTGTGTGAGTGTCTGGGGCTGGGAGAGATCTCAGGGCAATTCACTGGGGATGGGGGAGGTGATGGGGCAAATCACTGGGGCTGGGGGAGGTTACCTGGGATGTAGATAAAACAATCAGTGAATGACGGGACACAGACCTTTGTTCAATCCCCAGACATAAAGATACAGTGTATTATATATGCTACTTTTCCCTGCGATTTCCAGGGGGGGTCAACATTGATAGAAAACAGTTTACAAATGCAAGAAATTCAGCAAACTTCAGGGTAACAGTTTAAATGTTTATTTTGGTATTTTTTCATGCACTACTAATTCTCCTCTATAAGATGCATTAGTAACCCAGCTCACTTGCATATACCCTTAAGCGAACCTTGAACACAGATTGGATCCATAAAATCAAATTAATAAACTGAAAATATATATTTTTTTAACCCAAACTGCACCACAGTGATTCAGACGGTCTGGGTACAGCAGAGTGTCCATATTATGACTAATAAGTTAGGAGACTGCAACTGATTGTTATAATAAAAACAAAGAATATTTAGGTCCCATATCCACAAGGCTGGATGATAAGGCACAGACACGGGGAGAGCACACAGGCACGGGGGGTGGGAGCATGTGGCCATGGTGGCCAGGCACAGGGAGAGCACATGGGCATGGTGGCCAGGCACGGGGGGTGGGAGCATGCAGCCATGGTGGCCAGGGAGAGCACATGGGCATGCACAGACACAGGGAGAGCACACAGGCACGGTGGCCAGGCACGGGGGGTGGGAGCATGCAGCCATGGTGGCCAGGCAAAGGGAGAGCACATGGGCATGGAGGCCAGGCACAGACACGGGGAGAGCACACAGGCACGGTGGCCAGGCACGGGGGGTGGGAGCATGTGGCCGTGGTGGCCAGGCACAGGGAGAGCACATGGGCATGGAGGCCAGGCACAGACACGGGGAGAGAACACAGGCACGGTGGCCAGGCACAGACACGGGGAGAACACACAGGCACGGTGGCAAGGCACAGGGGTGGGAGCATGCGGCCATAGTGGTCAGGCACAGGGAGAGTACATGGGCATAGTGGGCAGGCACAGACATGGGGAGAGCACACAGGCACGGTGGCCAGGCACAGGGGTGGGAGCATGCGGCCATAGTGGTCAGGCACAGCGAGAGCACATGGGCATGGTGGCCAGGCACAGACACAGGGAGCGCACATAGGCACGGTGGCCATGCATGGGGGTGGGAGTATGCGGCCATGGTGGCCAGGCACAAACACAGGGAGAGCACACAGGCACGGTGGCCAGGCACAGGGGTGGGAGCATGCAGCCATGGTAGACAGGGACAGCACATGGGCATGGTGGCCAGGCACAGACATGGGGAGAGCACACAGGCACGATGGCCAGGCACAGGGGTGGGAGCATGCGGCCATGGTAGCCAGGGACAGCATATGGGCATGGTGGCCAGGCACAGACATGGGGAGAGCACACAGGCACGGTGGCCATGCATGGGGGTGGGAGCATGCGGCCATGGTGACCAGGTATAGACATGGGGCACACAGACACAGCTGGGAATAATGTGCATTCAGCAGACGGAGGGCACACAGGCAGAGAGGATAGACAGTCATGGGGGGTGCACAGGATCATTGAGTGGCACAGGAGGACAGCAGGCAGAGAGTGTGCAGGTAAATGGAAGCCACGCAAACATGGGGAGCACAGGCACGGCAGCCAGACTGTCTGTGCAACTAGTCAGGAAAATGTGGTAGGGGTCATGAGAATGAAGACCGTCAGCAGCATAAAACACATAGAGCACATGACATAAAGACTAAAAACACATGAAACCAACACACAAACAAAAACATTGCTGTGAAACACAAGTAACAGAGACATGACACAAGCCGAAATAAAGCAAGAGACATGACAATGTACACACAACACTGGCACATGTAAGAGCCTAGAGTCACACTGATATGTAAACACGCTACACAAACATGTGTGTCTCAGACCTCCTCTACCTCCATGTGTCACGCTGTCACTCTCTCAGATTGCCCCTCTCACACTGTACCACAGGACCACTGTAATAGGCACCTTGCTTCAGAAATGCAACCTACTTCGTCAGTGTGCCATTCAATGTAACTATATTATTATAAACTGTCACACAGGGGGTCTGGTATGTAAATGTGGTGGGCACATGCTGCTACACTGTTTCTTGGTTGTTTATTTTGGTCTATGAAACAAATGAAACCGACTAATTACAATAAAGATGAAACAACGTAGCTCTGTCACGTCTGTCTGATCTCGGAGGCGTTTCTGCCAAGATTCAGGGAGCGCAGCTACACCTCACAGAGGAGGCCTGAGAGGATGAAACGTATGTCTGAGATTTGCAGTTTCTCCTGTTCAGGGTAAAATTGCCTGGTATGTCGGGGCTGGATCACCCTAAATTTCAAGTCACGGGAATGCTGTTTGACACACAATGTAAACCGTTTTGTACTCCAAGGACCTTCAGCGCTCATTGTGAGGCTTGCGCTCATTGCGAGCCTCTCCGGTTGTGTACTTTTGGTCCCCTGAGCACCTTCATGAGTCATGATAAAGAGATATATATATTTTTTAAGTCTATGTAGTTAAGTAATAATGAATTATTTATTTATTGAATACATTAATATACTTTAATTATTTATAATTGATATATGCAGCGAGCAATAGGCTGAAGAGCTAACAATCTGTATTTTGCGCCTGCATAGAATATACATTGTGAGTGTTGGTGCGCTGCTTATAAAGTGTAATGAATGTTCCAAGTGCGCAGTATAAATCGGCTGCGTGCGCGAGGTGAAGCCGTGGGTTTATTGTGTAAAGCGGCATTGTATAGTCGTAATGTTATTAATGTGGGACGCGTCTTGTGAGCATTTTCCGGCTTTTGTAATAGTGTATTTTCTGGTTTGTGGTTTGATGTGTAAAGTGCTGCGCGTTTTGCGCGGTCCTGGGTCGTGTAACCTCGTTTTCATTTTCTTTGACAGACATTTTTTTCCTCGTTTAGCGATTTGAGTGGCGAAAATAGTCTAAATCGGGTTAAATTTGCGTTCCACCTCACTCCCAGACGTCCTGGCTGTTGCCCCGTGCTGTCAGTGATGTTTTTGTAAAAAAAATTGGGTGTATTTAGTGTGTTATTGTTTTTTTGTTTTCGCAGTTCGTCCGTTAATCTCGTAATTTTTTGTGTCTTGTATCTTTTTTTTTCCTGCGTCTCCTATTTTTTTTTCTCATGTCACTCAGTACAATTAATACTTTAATGGCATGATTTAGAAAACAAGCGTCAGTGCTAATTTGTAGATAAAACACATATTACATAAACACTATGTCCCATCCTCCAGTGTAACCAACCATTGGATGTCTCATTTGTGACAAGAGACATCCTGCAGCGTTTTCTTCCATATTGGTATTATCACCCAGTAGGGTTTGCATCTTCAGTATCCTTGGTCGTTCCCTCGCCCATCACACAGCCCCAGTCTCTCTCTCTCTTGTCACTCTCCCCAGTCTCTCTCTATCTCTCTCTGTTTGCAATATACAAGAACAAGTAACAGAAAAGACCTAAACATTACAGTGCAAGATCTTATTATTCCAACCTCCTTACAATATCACTCAAATTCTGATTATATTACTAAGGTCCGCACAAACAAACAAACAAAAGGAAGAAAACTCATGGAAATACTACCGAGGAAACACCAACATCCACTAACTCTCTAACTTGATAACAAATGTTGGTCCCAAAGCTGCCATTTTATCAAATGAGTGGTCTTAGGCGTTTTATCGCATTGCATTATGGGACAATTCTGTTCTCATCATTTCTCTATTGTTTCAGATGATGTTCTCTAATTATTTCCAAGAAGGTACCTGTGGTTGTTTCCAATATTTCAAGAGTAACCATTTGGCAACAAGGCATATGTGTGATATTAAATATCTATCTCTCTCTCTCTCTCTTGTCACTCTCCCCAGTCTCTCTCTCGTCCCTCTCCCCAGTCTCTCTCTCTCTCTCGTCCCTCTCCCCAGTCTCTCTCTCTCTCCAGTCTCTTTCTCTCTCTTGTCCCTCTCTATTGTCTCTCTCTTGTCCCTCTCCCCAGTCTCTCTCTTGTCCCTCTCCCCAGTCTCTCTCTTGTCCCTCTCCCCAGTCTCTCTCTTGTCCCTCTCCCCAGTCTCTCTCTTGTCCCTCTCCCCAGTCTCTCTCTTGTCTCCCTCTTGTCCCTCTCCCCAGTCTCTCTCTTGTCTCCCTCTTGTCCCTCTCCCCAGTCTCTCTCTTGTCCCTCTCCCCAGTCTCTCTCTTGTCCCTCTCCCCAGTCTCTCTCTTGTCTCCCTCTTGTCCCTCTCCCCAGTCTCTCTCTTGTCTCCCTCTTGTCCCTCTCCCCAGTCTCTCTCTTGTCTCCCTCTCTTGTCCCTCTCCCCCAGTCTCTCTCTTGTCTCCCTCTCCCCAGTCTCCCTCTTGTCCCTCTCCCCAGTCTCTCTCTTGTCTCTCTCTTGTCCCTCTCCCCAGTCTCTCTCTTGTCCCTCTCCCCAGTCTCTCTCTTGTCCCTCTCCCCAGTCTCTCTCTTGTCTCCCTCTCGTCCCTCTCCCCAGTCTCTCTCTTGTCTCCCTCTCGTCCCTCTCCCCAGTCTCTCTCTTGTCTCCCTCTCGTCCCTCTCCCCAGTCTCTCTCTTGTCTCCCTCTCGTCCCTCTCCCCAGTCTCTCTCTTGTCTCCCTCTCGTCCCTCTCCCCAGTCTCTCTCTTGTCTCCCTCTCGTCCCTCTCCCCAGTCTCTCTCTTGTCTCCCTCTCGTCCCTCTCCCCAGTCTCTCTCTTGTCTCCCTCTCGTCCCTCTCCCCAGTCTCTCTCTTGTCTCCCTCTCGTCCCTCTCCCCAGTCTCTCTCTTGTCTCCCTCTCGTCCCTCTCCCCAGTCTCTCTCTTGTCTCCCTCTCGTCCCTCTCTTGTCCCTCTCCCCAGTCTCTCTCTTGTCCCTCTCCCCAGTCTCTCTCTTGTCTCCCTCTTGTCCCTCTCCCCAGTCTCTCTCTTGTCTCCCTCTTGTCCCTCTCCCCAGTCTCTCTCTTGTCTCCCTCTTGTCCCTCTCCCCAGTCTCTCTCTTGTCTCCCTCTCCCCAGTCTCTCTCTTGTCTCCCTCTCGTCCCTCTCCCCAGTCTCTCTCTTGTCTCCCTCTCGTCCCTCTCCCCAGTCTCTCTCTTGTCTCCCTCTCGTCCCTCTCCCCAGTCTCTCTCTTGTCTCCCTCTCGTCCCTCTCTTGTCCCTCTCCCCAGTCTCTCTTGTCCCTCTCCCCAGTCTCTCTCTTGTCTCCCTCTTGTCCCTCTCCCCAGTCTCTCTCTTGTCTCCCTCTTGTCCCTCTCCCCAGTCTCTCTCTTGTCTCCCTCTTGTCCCTCTCCCCAGTCTCTCTCTTGTCTCCCTCTCCCCAGTCTCCCTCTTGTCCCTCTCCCCAGTCTCTCTCTTGTCTCTCTCTTGTCCCTCTCCCCAGTCTCTCTCTTGTCCCTCTCCCCAGTCTCTCTCTTGTCCCTCTCCCCAGTCTCTCTCTTGTCTCCCTCTTGTCCCTCTCCCCAGTCTCTCTCTTGTCTCCCTCTCGTCCCTCTCCCCAGTCTCTCTCTTGTCTCCCTCTCGTCCCTCTCCCCAGTCTCTCTCTTGTCTCCCTCTCGTCCCTCTCCCCAGTCTCTCTCTTGTCTCCCTCTCGTCCCTCTCCCCAGTCTCTCTCTTGTCTCCCTCTCGTCCCTCTCCCCAGTCTCTCTCTTGTCTCCCTCTCGTCCCTCTCCCCAGTCTCTCTCTTGTCTCCCTCTTGTCCCTCTCCCCAGTCTCTCTCTTGTCTCCCTCTCGTCCCTCTCCCCAGTCTCTCTCTTGTCTCCCTCTCGTCCCTCTCCCCAGTCTCTCTCTTGTCTCCCTCTCGTCCCTCTCCCCAGTCTCTCTCTTGTCTCCCTCTCGTCCCTCTCCCCAGTCTCTCTCTTGTCTCCCTCTCGTCCCTCTCCCCAGTCTCTCTCTTGTCTCCCTCTCGTCCCTCTCTTGTCCCTCTCCCCAGTCTCTCTCTTGTCCCTCTCCCCAGTCTCTCTCTTGTCCCTCTCCCCAGTCTCTCTCTTGTCCCTCTCCCCAGTCTCTCTCTTGTCCCTCTCCCCAGTCTCTCTCTTGTCCCTCTCCCCAGTCTCTCTCTTGTCCCTCTCCCCAGTCTCTCTCTTGTCCCTCTCCCCAGTCTCTCTCTTGTCCCTCTCCCCAGTCTCTCTCTTGTCCCTCTCCCCAGTCTCTCTCTTGTCCCTCTCCCCAGTCTCTCTCTTGTCCCTCTCCCCAGTCTCTCTCTTGTCCCTCTCCCCAGTCTCTCTCTTGTCCCTCTCCCCAGTCTCTCTCTTGTCCCTCTCCCCAGTCTCTCTCTTGTCCCTCTCCCCAGTCTCTCTCTTGTCCCTCTCCCCAGTCTCTCTCTTGTCCCTCTCCCCAGTCTCTCTCTTGTCCCTCTCCCCAGTCTCTCTCTTGTCCCTCTCCCCAGTCTCTCTCTTGTCCCTCTCCCCAGTCTCTCTCTTGTCCCTCTCCCCAGTCTCTCTCTTGTCCCTCTCCCCAGTCTCTCTCTTGTCCCTCTCCCCAGTCTCTCTCTTGTCCCTCTCCCCAGTCTCTCTCTTGTCCCTCTCCCCAGTCTCTCTCTTGTCCCTCTCCCCAGTCTCTCTCTTGTCCCTCTCCCCAGTCTCTCTCTTGTCCCTCTCCCCAGTCTCTCTCTTGTCCCTCTCCCCAGTCTCTCTCTTGTCCCTCTCCCCAGTCTCTCTCTTGTCCCTCTCCCCAGTCTCTCTCTTGTCCCTCTCCCCAGTCTCTCTCTTGTCCCTCTCCCCAGTCTCTCTCTTGTCCCTCTCCCCAGTCTCTCTCTTGTCCCTCTCCCCAGTCTCTCTCTTGTCCCTCTCCCCAGTCTCTCTCTTGTCCCTCTCCCCAGTCTCTCTCTTGTCCCTCTCCCCAGTCTCTCTCTTGTCCCTCTCCCCAGTCTCTCTCTTGTCCCTCTCCCCAGTCTCTCTCTTGTCCCTCTCCCCAGTCTCTCTCTTGTCCCTCTCCCCAGTCTCTCTCTTGTCCCTCTCCCCAGTCTCTCTCTTGTCCCTCTCCCCAGTCTCTCTCTTGTCCCTCTCCCCAGTCTCTCTCTTGTCCCTCTCCCCAGTCTCTCTCTTGTCCCTCTCCCCAGTCTCTCTCTTGTCCCTCTCCCCAGTCTCTCTCTTGTCCCTCTCTCTCTCTTTTCCCTCTCCCCAGTCTCTCTCTCTCTCTCTTTTCCCTCTCCCCAGTCTCTCTCTCTCTCTTTTCCCTCTCCCCAGTCTCTCTCTCTCTCTTTTCCCTCTCCCCAGTCTCTCTCTCTCTTGTCCCTCTCTCTTGTCCCTCTCCCCAGTCTCTCTCTCTCTTGTCCCTCTCTCTTGTCCCTCTCTCTTGTCCCTCTCCCCAGTCTCTCTCTCTCTCTTGTCCCTCTCTCTTGTCCCTCTCCCCAGTCTCTCTCTCTCTCTTGTCCCTCTCCCCAGTCTCTCTCTCTCTCTTGTCCCTCTCCCCAGTCTCTCTCTCTCTCTTGTCCCTCTCCCCAGTCTCTCTCTCTCTCTCTTGTCCCTCTCCCCAGTCTCTCTCTCTCTTGTCCCTCTCCCCAGTCTCTCTCTCTCTTGTCCCTCTCCCCAGTCTCTCTCTCTCTTGTCCCTCTCCCCAGTCTCTCTCTCTCTTGTCCCTCTCCCCAGTCTCTCTCTTGTCCCTCTCCCCAGTCTCTCTCTTGTCCCTCTCCCCAGTCTCTCTCTTGTCCCTCTCCCCAGTCTCTCTCTTGTCTCCCTCTTGTCCCTCTCCCCAGTCTCTCTCTTGTCTCCCTCTTGTCCCTCTCCCCAGTCTCTCTCTTGTCTCCCTCTCCCCAGTCTCCCTCTTGTCCCTCTCCCCAGTCTCTCTCTTGTCTCTCTCTTGTCCCTCTCCCCAGTCTCTCTCTTGTCCCTCTCCCCAGTCTCTCTCTTGTCCCTCTCCCCAGTCTCTCTCTTGTCTCTCTCTTGTCCCTCTCCCCAGTCTCTCTCTTGTCTCCCTCTCGTCCCTCTCCCCAGTCTCTCTCTTGTCTCCCTCTCGTCCCTCTCCCCAGTCTCTCTCTTGTCTCCCTCTCGTCCCTCTCCCCAGTCTCTCTCTTGTCTCCCTCTCGTCCCTCTCCCCAGTCTCTCTCTTGTCTCCCTCTCGTCCCTCTCCCCAGTCTCTCTCTTGTCTCCCTCTCGTCCCTCTCCCCAGTCTCTCTCTTGTCTCCCTCTCGTCCCTCTCCCCAGTCTCTCTCTTGTCTCCCTCTCGTCCCTCTCCCCAGTCTCTCTCTCGTCCCTCTCCCCAGTCTCTCTCTTGTCTCCCTCTCGTCCCTCTCCCCAGTCTCTCTCTTGTCTCCCTCTCGTCCCTCTCCCCAGTCTCTCTCTTGTCTCCCTCTCTTGTCCCTCTCCCCAGTCTCTCTCTTGTCCCTCTCCCCAGTCTCTCTCTTGTCCCTCTCCCCAGTCTCTCTCTTGTCCCTCTCCCCAGTCTCTCTCTTGTCCCTCTCCCCAGTCTCTCTCTTGTCCCTCTCCCCAGTCTCTCTCTTGTCCCTCTCCCCAGTCTCTCTCTTGTCCCTCTCCCCAGTCTCTCTCTTGTCCCTCTCCCCAGTCTCTCTCTTGTCCCTCTCCCCAGTCTCTCTCTTGTCCCTCTCCCCAGTCTCTCTCTTGTCCCTCTCCCCAGTCTCTCTCTTGTCCCTCTCCCCAGTCTCTCTCTTGTCCCTCTCCCCAGTCTCTCTCTTGTCCCTCTCTCCAGTCTCTCTCTTGTCCCTCTCCCCAGTCTCTCTCTTGTCCCTCTCCCCAGTCTCTCTCTTGTCCCTCTCCCCAGTCTCTCTCTTGTCCCTCTCCCCAGTCTCTCTCTTGTCCCTCTCCCCAGTCTCTCTCTTGTCCCTCTCCCCAGTCTCTCTCTTGTCCCTCTCCCCAGTCTCTCTCTTGTCCCTCTCCCCAGTCTCTCTCTTGTCCCTCTCCCCAGTCTCTCTCTTGTCCCTCTCCCCAGTCTCTCTCTTGTCCCTCTCCCCAGTCTCTCTCTTTTCCCTCTCTCTCTCTTTTCCCTCTCCCCAGTCTCTCTCTCTCTCTTTTCCCTCTCCCCAGTCTCTCTCTCTCTCTTTTCCCTCTCCCCAGTCTCTCTCTCTCTCTTTTCCCTCTCCCCAGTCTCTCTCTCTCTCTTTTCCCTCTCCCCAGTCTCTCTCTCTCTTGTCCCTCTCTCTTGTCCCTCTCCCCAGTCTCTCTCTCTCTCTTGTCCCTCTCTCTTGTCCCTCTCCCCAGTCTCTCTCTCTCTCTTGTCCCTCTCCCCAGTCTCTCTCTCTCTCTTGTCCCTCTCCCCAGTCTCTCTCTCTCTCTTGTCCCTCTCCCCAGTCTCTCTCTCTCTCTTGTCCCTCTCCCCAGTCTCTCTCTCTCTCTTGTCCCTCTCCCCAGTCTCTCTCTCTCTCTTGTCCCTCTCCCCAGTCTCTCTCTCTCTCTCTTGTCCCTCTCCCCAGTCTCTCTCTCTCTCTCTTGTCCCTCTCCCCAGTCTCTCTCTCTCTTGTCCCTCTCCCCAGTCTCTCTCTCTCTTGTCCCTCTCCCCAGTCTCTCTCTCTCTTGTCCCTCTCCCCAGTCTCTCTCTCTCTTGTCTCTCTCCCCAGTCTCTCTCTTGTCTCTCTCTCTCTCTTGTCTCTCTCTCTCTCTTGTCTCTCTCTCTCTCTTGTCTCTCTCTCTCTCTTGTCTCTCTCTCTCTCTTGTCTCTCTCTCTCTCTTGTCTCTCTCTCTCTCTTGTCTCTCTCTCTCTCTTGTCTCTCTCTCTCTCTTGTCTCTCTCTCTCTCTTGTCTCTCTCTCTCTCTTGTCTCTCTCTCTCTCTTGTCTCTCTCTCTCTCTTGTCTCTCTCTCTCTCTTGTCTCTCTCTCTCTCTTGTCTCTCTCTCTCTCTTGTCTCTCTCTCTCTCTTGTCTCTCTCTCTCTCTTGTCTCTATCTCTCTCTTGTCTCTATCTCTCTCTTGTCTCTCTCCCCAGTCTCTCTCTCTCGTCTCTCTCCCCAGTCTCTCTCTCTCGTCTCTCTCCCCAGTCTCTTTCTCTCTCTTGTCCCTCTCTCTTGTCTCTCTCTTGTCCCTCTCCCCAATCTCTCTCTCTCTCTCGTCTCTCTCTTTTCACTCTCCCCAGTCTCTTTCTCTCTCTTTTCACTCTCCCCAGTCTCTCTCTCTCTCTCTCTTGTCCCTCTCCCCAGTCTCTCTCTCTCTCTCTCTTGTCCCTCTCCCCAGTCTCTCTCTCTCTTGTCCCTCTCCCCAGTCTCTCTCTCTTGTCCCTCTCCCCAGTCTCTTTCTCTCTCTTGTCACTCTCCCCAGTCTCTCTCTCTTGTCCCTCTCACCAGTCTCTCTCTTGTCTCTCTCTCTTGTCCCTCTCCCCAGTCTCTCTCCCTCTCCCCAGTCTCTCTCCCTCTCCCCAGTCTCTCTCCCTCTCCCCAGTCTCTCTCCCTCCCAACCATCTTCACATACAGTGATATCTTGTCCAGTCCCTCATGTCTCGGAGTGTGTCTCCTGTCTCTGAGTGTCTCCCCCCTCAGCCCTGTCTGGAGTCCTCTTGTGCCCTCTCTCTCCTGACTCTCTCGGGCCCGGGTCTCTCTCAGGCCTGGGAGTCTCTCACCTTCTTCACTGACAGAGATATATTCTCCAGTATCCGGTCCTTCACCTCCCGGGGCTCCATCATTCTCTCCTCTGCCTGTCTTGGCCCCGGTTCCCCTCAGGGCGGCTCTAGCTCCCTCCCCGAGCTCCAGCGGCTCCCAGGACAGCAACCAGTCATGTGAGCGACCAGGAACTGAGGTCAGGAGCCAGCAGCGTGCGGGGCGGGGCCAGACAAGGCTAGTCCAATCACAGGACGGGGAGGGACCGCGATCCAAGGGCAACACCAAATAGAAGGCGGGGCTAACATAAATTATAGGGATGCGACTGGACCAACGGACAAGAGCAACACCAATCAGTGGCTGGGACAGGGCGTAAGGCGGGGCTAACATAAAGCACAGCCAATCATAGATTGGGAACGGCGGAACTGAAGAAACACCAATCACAGAGTAAGGCGGAGTTAGAAATCTCAACAACATCAAACCTGGGGCGGAGCGGAGAAGGAACAGAAGCCTTGCCAACCAAAGAGAGGGGCTAAGGAAATGACGTAATGCAAATTACCTGCTGGGGCGGGACCAAGAACCAGAGGCAGCGTCAATCATAAGGTGGAGTCTAGCACTATGGGGGCGGGGCGTGGAACCCGGGCAACGCCATTAACACGAACAAGGGCGGGGCTATGTGTGTGACGCAAAATATAATTGGGAGGTTCACCAGAGAGGGGCGGGGTCATGAAAATAGGAGGAGGGGCTTTTTGGGGAATGATCTATGTGCTGTGATTGGTCGGTTATGGTCAGGTGATGCGTTATAGTTATGGCTCCTGCAGTGACGGACAAGTGCAACGTCATATGGTATAGAAGGATAACGGCTCTTATATGATATCTGGAGCCGTTCATGTCATGAGTGATGTCATAGCCGATGTCATTATACCATTGATGATGGCATGAATGATGTCATCAGAAAAACCTGTGCAGGGAACGAGGGGTGTTAGGTCGTGTCCTACCATAACCTTTTTATTTTCAGCAGTGGGATTCATTTATTGACTTGGCCAGCTGGTCCCTCCTCTTGACCTAACTGGTGAGATCCATTCATTGGCCAGTCCAGCTGGTCTCTCCTCTTGACCTAACTGATGAGATCCATTCATGGGCCAGTCCAGCTGGTCTCTCCTCTTGACCTAACTGATGAGATCCATTCATGGGCCAGTCCAGCTGGTCTCTCCTCTTGACCTAACTGGTGAGATCCATTCATTGGCCAGTCCAGCTGGTCTCTCATTTTGACCTAACTGATGAGATCCATTCATGGGCCAGTCCAGCTGGTCTCTCCTCTTGACCTAACTGGTGAGATCCATTCATTGGCCAGTCCAGCTGGTCTCTCATTTTGACCTAACTGATGAGATCCATTCATGGGCCAGTCCAGCTGGTCTCTCCTCTTGACCTAACTGATGAGATCCATTCATGGGCCAGTCCAGCTGGTCTCTCCTCTTGACCTAACTGATGAGATCCATTCATGGGCCAGTCCAGCTGGTCTCTCCTCTTGCTCTAACTGATGAGATCCATTCATTGGCCAGTCCAGCTGGTCTCTCCTCTTGCTCTAACTGATGAGATCCATTCATTGGCCAGTCCAGCTGGTCTCTCCTCTTGCTCTAACTGATGAGATCCATTCATGGGCCAGTCCAGCTGGTCCCTCCTCTTGACCTAATTGATGAGATCCATTCATTGGCCAGTCCAGCTGGTCTCTCCTCTTGCTCTAACTGATGAGATCCATTAATTGGCCAGTCCAGCTGGTCTCTCCTCTTGACCTAACTGATGGGATCAAATCATTGGCCAGTCCAGCTGGTCTCTCCTCTTGCTCTAACTGATGAGATCCATTCATGGGCCAGTCCAGCTGGTCTCTCCTCTTGCTCTAACTGATGGGATCCATTCATGGGCCAGTCCAGCTGGTCTCTCCTCTTGCTCTAACTGATGGCATCCATTCATTGGCCAGTCCAGCTAGTCTCTCCTCTTGCTCTAACTGATGAGATCCATTCATGGGCCAGTCCAGCTGGTCCCTCCTCTTGACCTAATTGATGAGATCCATTCATTGGCCAGTCCAGCTGGTCTCTCATCTTGACCTAACTGATGAGATCCATTCATGGGCCAGTCCAGCTGGTCTCTCCTCTTGCTCTAACTGATGAGATCCATTAATGGGCCAGTCCAGCTGGTCCCTCCTCTTGACCTAATTGATGAGATCCATTAATTGGCCAGTCCAGCTGGTCTCTCCTCTTGCTCTAACTGATGAGATCCATTAATGGGCCAGTCCAGCTGGTCCCTCCTCTTGACCTAATTGATGAGATCCATTAATTGGCCAGTCCAGCTGGTCTCTCCTCTTGACCTAACTGGTGAGATCCATTCATGGGCCAGTCCAGCTGGTCTCTCCTCTTGACCTAACTGGTGAGATCCATTATTTGGCCAGTCCAGCTGGTCTCTCCTCTTGACCTAACTGATGGGATCCATTATTTGGCCAGTCCAGCTGGTCTCTCCTCTGACCTAATTGATGGGATTCATTCATTGGCCAGTCCAGTTGGTCTCTCCTCTTGCCCTAACTGATGGGATCAAATCATTGGCCAGTCCAGCTGGTCTCTCCTCTTGACCTAACTGGTGAGATCCATTATTTGGCCAGTCCAGCTGGTCTCTCCTCTTGACCTAACTGGTGAGATCCATTATTTGGCCAGTCCAGCTGGTCTCTCCTCTTGACCTAACTGATGGGATCCATTATTTGGCCAGTACACCTGGTCTCTCCTCAGACCTAACTGATGGGATTCATTCATTGGCCAGTCCAGTTGGTCTCTCCTCTTGCCCTAACTGATGGGATCCATTCATGGGCCAGTCCAGCTGGTCTCTCCTCTTGACCTAACTGGTGAGATCCATTATTTGGCCAGTCCAGCTGGTCTCTCCTCTTGACCTAACTGATGGGATCCATTCATTGGCCAGTCCAGCTGGTCTCTCATCTTGACCTAACTGATGAGATCCATTCATGGGCCAGTCCAGGTGGTCTCTCCTCTTGATCTAACTGATGAGATCCATTCAAGGGCCAGTCCAGCTGGTCTCTCCTCTTGACCTAATTGATGAGATCCATTAATTGGCCAGTCCAGCTGGTCTCTCCTCTTGACCTAACTGATGGGATCCATTTATTGGCCAGTCCAGTTGGTCTCTCCTCTTTCCCTAACTGATGGGATCAAATCATGGGCCAGTCCAGCTGGTCTCTCCTCTTGATCTAACTGATGAGATCCATTCATGGGCCAGTCCAGCCGGTCTCTCCTCTTGACCTAATTGATGAGATCCATTAATTGGCCAGTACAGCTGGTCTCTCCTCTTGACCTAACTGGTGAGATCCATTATTTGGCCAGTCCAGCTGGTCTCTCCTCTTGACCTAACTAATGGGATCAAATCATTGGCCAGTCCAGCTGGTCTCTCCTCTTGACCTAACTGATGAGATCCATTCATGGGCCAGTCCAGCTGGTCTCTCCTCTTGACCTGATGTGATCCATTCATTAACCTGTCCAGCTGGTCTCTCCTCTTGACCTAACTGATGGGATCCATTCATTAACCTGTCCAGCTGGACCCTCCTCTTGACCTTACTGATGGGATCCATACATAGGTCAGAGGAGAGACCAGCTGGACTGACCAAACTGCTGGGATCTATTCATGGGCCAGTCCAGCTGGTCTCTCCTCTTGACCTAACTGATGGGATCAATTCATTAGCCAGTCCAGTTGGTCTCTCCTCTTGACCTAACTGGTGAGATCCATTATTTGGCCAGTCCAGCTGGTCTCTCCTCTTGACCTAACTGATGGGATCCATACATTGGCCAGTCCAGCTGGTCTCTCCTCTTGACCTAACTGATGGGATCCATTCATTGGCCAGTCCAGCTGGTCTCTCCTCTACCTAACTGATGGGATCCATTCACTAACCGGTCCAGCTGGTCCCTCCTTTTGACATGAGACTTATGGAAAGAAAGGTTTTACCTAACAGAAACATGACATTGAGTGCACCCACTTTTAAAAACCCAGACTTCTCAAAAACTTGAGAAAAAAAACTCAAATTCTCAAAAAAAAACAGAGAGAACAAGAAAACTGAGGATATTTGGTTTTCATTTCTAAGAATGGTGATATAAAGAGAAAAGGAAGGAAGAGCAGTGGTGAGATCCTTTATCTTGAGGAGCTTCACAGAAAATGTAACCAAACTCAAAGAACTTAAGATCAGATTCTGAGAACGTCCATGAACGTGATCCAAGGAGGAACAAACAAGAAAATACTCACCGCTCAGAGAATAAAATGGAAGAAAGAACTATGTGACCCACCAATAGACAAGAACCGGAAAAGTCCAATCTGCAATAAGGTAAAAGATTCTTATATCATTATATCTCATTGGTATAAGACTCCACTGCAAAACAGTCCTCCGAGAAATGTCACCCAAGTGCTCCAAACATCCCTAATTTCGTCAGCCCAGAGTACCTGCCCCGAAACTATAATACAAATCCCCTCATGTCGCTCCCGCAACAATATCCAATCTCACTGAAGTCTACTCGGAAGTCTTACAGAATGCATGAAATTTAAAAAAAGCCTCCAGGTACCTTCCATGCCACGTAAAGGCAGAACATCCCCCAAGAAGCCGTTGGTCCTTAAGTTATGAAGGAGCTATCACCTTAATTGTGTCCTATTTGAAGCTTGATTGCTCAAATTCAACACAATTAAGAGGTTATTATCGCTATTTCCAATGACCTCGGAAACCCCCTGCTATCGGCCAAGATCCTGAAGATTTAAAACATATATTGATGGTTTTTTTTTCTTCAAATACTGATTGTGTTGTGTGTGTTCAGATGTGTCCAACTCTCCATGACCCTGTGGACCACATCATGCCAGGCACATCTTGTGTCTGGTTATGCTCACCCATAAGGTTTTATTCAATACTTCAGGAAATCAAGACAAACTGTTCACTGGAAGGTATGATCATGAGGCTGAGGCTCAAATATTTTGTCTATATCATGAGACGGCAGGATTCCCTAGAAAAGACTGTGATGCTGGGAAGGATTGAAGGCACAAGATGAAGGAGACGACAGAGGTGGAGATGACTAGATGAGGACAGTGAAGCAATGAACTTGATGTTGCTCAGAGGGGCAGTGATTGAGATGCACCTGGCGTGCTGTGGTCCATAGAGTCGGACGCAACTGAACGACTAAACAGCAACAACCCTATTAATTGAGCACTAGTATGGTCCTTTAACCCCTTACAAACTCTCTCCTGTTCATACAAGGTCAACTGGAGCAAATTTGACCTGGGGTTTTGATGGGCCGGTGGGTTGCAGGGGGGTCCTCGCCTTTTATTTCCCAATCTCCCATTGGTACGGGTCACCTCGTACAGTATGGGTCATAACTTCCAGGTATTAAAGAGAATTACAGTACATTTCTATATAGAGAGTGACCTCTAATGGTCAGTTGTATTATAGCAGGCTATTTCTCTGTTATTTATGAATATTTTATTGCTAGGAACTTGCCTGTCAAAAATGACGGGATTAAATGTCAATTCTGTTTGCCACACAATGTGAGGCTTTTGCTTCTCTGAGCACCTTCAGCGCTCATCGAGGGCCCTGTGCTGAACGCCTTTGGCGCTCATTGCAAGCCTCTCCCTGTGTACTTCAACTTTCCTGCTTTGCATTGATCACCTTCTGCGCTCATCACAACCCTGCATGCTGAGCGCCTTTGGTGCTCATTGCAAGCCTCTCCCACTCCTCATCATGAGCCCCGTGATGAGCGCCAAAGGTGCTCATCTCGTGGCTCACAATTAGCACCGTTGACGCTCATTGCGAGCCTTTCCTCCCGCCTACTGTACGGGCGCTCATTGCAGGTTTCGTTAACCTGCAAGTTTTGTACTTGGGAACGCCATGCGTCTCTTTCCACCATCTGCCCCTGTCCCTTCCCAGTGTGTTTCTCCTCTGTGTTTCTCTTCGTCTCTGCTGAATGTTTTCGTGTTATGCGCTGAAGGCCATCGGGTATTTTCTAAGTCTCCCCCCCCCCCCACCTTATTAGCTGCAGTAATGCAGATACAAGTGGGACTTTACTTAATTTCTCAGTGAAAATGCCCGTTTAAAATATTCAAAAAGTACTTCAACATGCTTTTAGGAGATCTTTACTGTGGGGTGGCCAAAATTGTCCTAAATTAAGTATCCCGATAAAGTACCCAAGAATCAGCATTGCCCCCCCACCCCCCCATCAAAAAAACTCAGCAAAAGCGAGTAAAGTTTAATCAGAAATCAATCACTTCCCACACCTTAAACAAACCTGCGTGAAATGCCCTCTGAACTCTGGTAAAGTACCTACAATTGTAACCCACAAGTACCTGTCCCATTGATATCTCCTAAACGGCCATCACATTGTTCCAGCAGTGACATCGCGGCACTCGCAGGGTTACTCATTAATCCCTACAACTGGTGGGATTTTCACAAAATCCTACATGTGCCCTCACCCGCCCGCACAAAACAAGCATCCAATCTGACCTATTATCAACCTAACATCTTAATTGTCAGATGCAAGTAAGGGGTTAATAGCACTACTCCCAGGAGCCTGTGGATGCCTCGGATTCTCCCCGATACCCTGGGGCTCCCCTTTCTAGGCTTCAGCCCCAGGGATCCTCCATGTAAATGATATGATAACCAATGGGGGTTCTTACCTTCCTACCACCTAACATTAACCCCTATACCATGGGGGTCTCCACCGATCCCATGGTATATTTAAGATATAATATGGCACCTCAAATTAACCCCTATACCACAAAACCCTAGGACACTTCAAATTAACCTCTATACCAGGGGGGTCCACATTGGACCCCTGTGGCATCTAAGTTTAACTCTTGTACAATTGTGGTCCAATTCATTACTATAAAAACTAAAACAACAGGAAACCTGTGAATATTATCTTGTTACAATTTGTGATCAGATTCCTGGATCTGGGCAACAATGTTGCAAATCTGATTAGCCGTAAGTGACATTGTATCAGTCACAGAACACTATGCGGCGAAAGATTTCTAATTCCCAAACTGATTTTATCTCTGTCATAATTTATAATATAGGAGATCATTTTTTTTATCATAATAAAGGTTATATTTTAAAATTCTTTTTGACTTCTTGCTTTTTATTATTATTTTTATTGTTTATTTGTAATGCGCCAAAATATTCCATAGCGCTATACGTAACTTAATTTCCAGGCAAAGAGACATTCAATATGCACAAATTGCTAAGGATGGAGGGCCCGGTCTTAGAGCTTAGAATCTGGTGTCCATAGAGCATTCCCCAAAGTGCCGCGCAAGACTGAAAACTCCCAAATTACAATCTAAAGGCTCTCACCCACCCGTAGAGGCACAACAATGTCTCATAAGTCAAATATACCTGGTGCTGCCTATAGTTATAAACGATCCTATGTTTGTTATCTTGCCGTGTCCTTATAGGTTTGCTGATGGTCTCAAGGACTAAAACACTGATAAAGCACCAAGATATGAGCAGCAAACAGAGCAAAGGTGAACAAGGGGATCAGCAAAACTGGGATTATGGTGAGAAGCATCTGGGATATTCATCTGTTATATTAAGGAGCCAAACTTCCTCAAGCTTTCAGCCCATATGTGTATGAGTATTTTCAGGGGTGTTTGGGGTTGTATGCCATATAAATAAATATATATATATATATATATATATATATATATATATATATATATATATATATATATATATTATATATATATATAGTACAGTATATGTGTAATTGAGTATATACCCTATTTTAAGTACACAGAAATGATACACATACACATTTCTGTGCATTTGTTATTAGTTCAGTTGTGTTCGACTCTCCGTGACTCCACAGCATGTCAACCACTGCCCTTCTGAGCTCCATCAAGCTCATGCTCATTGATGCAATGATGTCATCTATCCATCTCCGCCTCTCCCGTCCCCTTCTCCATGTATCTTCAATCTTCCCCAGTATCAGAGTCTTCTCTAGGGAATCCTGTCTTCTCATGATATGGCCAAATATTTGAGCTTTAGCCTCATGATCAAACCTTCTAGTGAACAGTTTGTCTTCAGTTCCTCTAGTACTGATTTATTGGATCTTCTTCCAGTCCAAGGGGCTCTAAGCAGTTTTCTCCAACACCAGAATTCAAAGGCGTCAAATCTCCGTGCTCAGACTCCTTTAAGGTCTATGGGAATACCATAGATCTAACTTAGTTGTTAGTTTAATATCTTTACTATTTAATAGCTTGTCCCTACTTGCCGTAGCTTTCCTCCCCAGAAGCAAACCTCTTAGTTTCATGGCTGCAGTCACCATCTGAATCGTCTCCCAATTAAAGGGCCACTGTGTTCACAAGGTGATGAAAATATGATGTTGTCATGTAGATTCTCCCACGAAAGTGATCTTGATTTCACCATCTGTTTACCTCATTTGTCTATCAATGGCTTCCTTTTGCAGGTGACTTTTTTGGAAGCCAAGTCTGACACCTCAGAAGCCACCTGCAAAAGGAAGTAATTGATCCAGAGAGACATTTTTCAATCACATATATTAGTTGTCAAACTATGAATCGTCGCAAAGCGAGGGACGCAGTTTGGTCTGCAAATGCGGACCCTGGCGATGTGAGAGGCCGCATTTGCGGAAGGTGGAGGCTCCAACGTCGGCTGCAATGAGCCGAAGGCTCATTACAGGCTGCAAATGCGGACCCTCGAGAAGGGGGCGCATTTGTGGAGGTGGAGGCTCTACGCCGCCTCGCAAGCGGTTACAAAGACACACAAGCGACAAAATACGAACCGCGGCTCTTACAATGCAAAATTTACAGACTTAGCCAAAATAAATACGAGATGCGGGACTTAGGAAAAAAACATTACAACGTCGCAAAATTACAACCTTAACGGCTGAACCGCGCGCATATGAAAACATTAGAAAGACAATAAATACACACAACAAATACATAAAAAGCTTACCCACAGCAAGGGGGGCACCCAGGACCTCGGAAACTGAGGTTACACCTCAATTTAAGTCCAAATTCCGGAGTTTAGACCCCCGAAAATCCCCTAAGTGAGAGAAAAAATGGTCGCCGAAAAAAAAGAAAACGAGGCTACACGACCCTAAAGCCGCAAAACGCCACCAAGCACATACGGATTTTCAAAAAAGCCGTACGAGCTAAAGATACACTCATACCAAGGACGCTACATCATCCACACCCGCGTACCATATACACATTCGCCGCCATTTTACAACACTAACTTACACAATGCGGAAGTACACATCTACACTAACGGCTTCCCTCGTGCACGCAGCCTATTTACACTGCGCACATTGCTGACACTTACACCTCGGCTCCACTACACTGCAAATCAACATTGGATGCTGCAGGAACATAGAAACTGATTGTCAGCTCTTCGGCTTGCTGCATGTATTACTTACAAATAGGTAAAGTATAATAATTTAGTCATTATTTCATTGGCATACAAAAATACATATACACAAAAAAAAAACACGTATCGCAATAAACACAAAAGACACTCACTGCGCGCCTCACAACCAATGCAAACGCTGCTCATATCACCCAAAATGCACCAGGGGGCAGCCTTGCAATAAGCGCAAAAAGCAGATCAGCGCCGACCTTACAATGACAGCAAAAGCCCCTGTAATAACAAAAAAAAAACAACAGCTGCGCAATGAGCGCCGAAGGTCCTCACGGTAAAAAAACTGTTCACATTATGTCTCAAACAGCATTCTGTGGCTTACAATTCCATGCCAGTCATTTTTTGACGGGCAATTCGCTAGTAACGATAATGATGGTAATTAGACATTGAGAAGATTATCTCTTCAGCCATAATTCGGTCATTTTAAAGCGGTTTATGTTACAATAAAACATTTTTAATAACTTCCAACTACAAATATTCCTATTACATGGGTAATTTACCATCCTACCATTCCAGGGCTGATGATCTGGTATTTGGCTAAAGTCATTGCTTGAGAATATTTGGGAGGCGCGAGGCTCCTTCTGGGGGACTTGCAGGATTTGTCGGGTCACTCTTGGTCTTTTAGAGAACCAGATTATTTTTATCTATATAAGGCTACAGAATGTGAGGGACTTTTTTTTTATCCCATTATAAGGAAAGAAGAATTAGAACAGGCACGGACATCTGGGTAAGAGTTTTCATTTTTTCAGTTGCCAGTCTACCCAACCTTTATTATCAAGAGGTCCAGCTTTAGGATCCGCTTTTTGGGAACGACTAGTATCCTCCAGTTCTTGCCAATTCCATCACCAGATCCATAGTATAAGTGAGCTAACTAGTTTAGAAGGGAACTTTGAATGTGTTTATGTTTGTGATGTAATTACCAGCTGACCCTGAGATGGGATTAAGTCCCACGCCCCCAGATTGGCTAGTGGGGTATTACAGGGGCTGGGTAAGGGCAGGTAATATCATCATGTTTGTGGGTTGAACCAAACTTGTATTTTTCTATTTGCCTATAAATGTTCCAACTTTTCCCAATAAAGACTCTTCTAGGGGATAAAATGATGGCGTTCTCTCTTATTTAGAGGTTATAACCTCCGTTTGTTATTTTTAACCCTTGATCTCTATTCTGTATCCTGATGATCCTGGACTAGAAGCCGGTCACTGAGAAGCCCATCCCTTTAGGGCGCCTCATTTCACACTTATAATGGAAATACTGTAGTTCGTAGACTGGCCTGTAGGGTGGCTGTGTCTAGAGGCGCTGCGGATGTAAAGCCAGCTCTGGTAATGATGGTTATAATTTAGTCATATTTGAGCCCCAAATGTTTTTGCTTATTTGTTCTCCTCTAGTGGTCACCCTTCGTCCCTTGCCCCTTTAAACATTTTTTTCCCCCCGCTACAGAATCATAAACTGCTGCATTGTTTACTTGTGGGATTTGTTATCTACCTCACAACCCTGTGATGTTTATCCTCCAAAACTACAACTGTTTCTGGAATGTGCACCCACGGCCGCAATAAACATAGCAAAAGGACAATTTTTTTCAGAAAAAAACTTTATTGATCATTTTACACTCATAACATCCAATATCTGAGTCCAGCCGTGAAAACCCAACTGTTACAGTTTGTTATTCTCTATCTAGAAGAAAAAGGCACAAGAACAGCTAGCGTGGGGCCCCCAGACCCTGTCCTGTTAGTAAAGCTATTGGCACCGGTGGCCACAGGAGCATATTGCAAGGGTTCTGTGCCAAGCACCTCATGCACCGCTGGGCATATCCATAAAAAGCACAAACTCCAAAGGAGAAGATCATTGTGAGCATGGGCAAAGCAGAAGGCAGAACACAATATTACAGATTCAAGTGTTAAACTCACCCTGAGAATGTAGCTGTCTGGGCTCAGGAGTCACCTTGGGAGGGGTTAAGACAATGTGTGAGGGGGTAATAAATACTGACACGGGCGGTCACCCCAATTATACTGAAGTAATAACGCAGAGATTAACCGGAAGTTTCTGTAAATCATTTCTGAAATATTTAGAATTGATTTTGCAACTCCTTATGCGAATGTTCGGCTCAGTGTACCTGATAGAGGTGGGAGAGGGTTCTAGCTGCCAGATAATATTGGGAGTCTTTATTTAGGCCAACAGAGACAGACAAGCAGACTGTAATGCTAACTAGCACATCAAATCAGCTAATCTATATGCTGGCATATTAACACAACATGGAATTTCCCAGGATGGATAAAACAGCCAGTTTCTCATGTTTTCAAGAACAAAAAAAATTAAAAAAATTGGAGGTGAGTCAATTTAAAGGGACCCTGCAACAAATTATTTTCAATGTCATTGTGGTAATGCTAGTAATAATGTAGACCTAGTTGCCCCCATTTTTTTATTGTTCATTTGCCTTCCTCTAGGAGTGACCCATTTTTAATGCCCCTTCCCTTTTTCATTCTTTTTTCCCCCTACGGTTTCAAACTGCTGCATTATTTACTTGCGGTTATTGACAGCACTGCTTTACCCCAGAACAGTGCAAATAAGTGCACTCTATGTGTTTGCCCCACAAGTATATAAAGCAGCAGAAATGACGTAATGGAGGGAAAGAGAATGAAACAGACAGAGACACTGGAAATGGATTACCAAGACTTGAGCAGATGAACCATAATGTGGGTAATAATTAATATATTGACAGGCGAATATGACTTTAAATTGTTACCATTTCTTTATATCCAGATACAACACAGCTGACCCTTTGTGTGCAGTAAATGTAGCCATTAAAGCGATTATTTACAGGATTCTTGTTAGAAGAAAGTGATAAGTTGAACATTATGTGTTACAATGAATAAAATTAGTAATTAAAGCCATCCATTTTTAACTATTTTATTCAGTTTGCTTTTCATGATGACAGACATGTTGTCTCTGTCCCGAAAAGTGACGACCCCCAGGAGGAACTTTGGATTTGGATAACATCTCTATTCAGTATTGTTGTAAACTGCTCTTTAAATAAAGCAATAGATATAGATTTTCTCTAAAACAAAAAAATATATATATTTTTTACGTTCCTGTTTATGTTACTTGACGTTTTCTCCCAACCTCCAGTGGTCCTTTAAAGAAACTATCACCACATATGGAGATTAGATAAATACTTTTACAGCCCTAGAGCTTCTGGCGAGCGACCATACAATACATCAGTGTACAGCTTTAAGAAGTAGAACTAGTCTCAAGATCACAGAAAGTATTAGTTTAAAGGGACATCGCAACCCATACATATTATATCCCATTTTTAAAATGTTAAACATAAAAACCACCTTAATTGAGGAATTGTACACACTGCTGACACTCGCTCTTAAAGGGACATGGAAGGTTTCGGGATGTTACGAGGTACATAATACCTATTACTTTTATATACTTTGCTTATAAGCTTTGTTTTTACTGCCTAAGATCAAACAAACAGTCCCTGTATGGGTCCCACATAGCAGAAACAGACTCTGTAGGGCTGAATGTGCAGTGTCCTAGCCTATCAGGGTCCATGTCTCAGCAGCATGTTGCAGAGACATGTCACTGATTGGTTAGTATCAGATACTGCACACCCAGCACTACACAGTCTGTGTCTGTATATGCTGCTAAAAACTTCTGGGATTGCCACATACAGCCAGGCTGTGTCTGGAGTTATAGATCCGGTACGGACTTTACGCAAATCCTGCCTCCACTAAGGATTTAAAGTGACACTTATGTCATATGTAGTCTGACCCATTAGAGGTTGGAGAAGCATGTGAGAAAAGGGTTTTCCTTTGTAAAGTTATTACTAAATTAACAGAGCATTTGGAGATCGTAGTTGCTTCAAAAACCCATCGGCAGGATGAACAAGATAATGTTATATTTCTAGTATTAGCTATATTGTTCTTTTTCAACCATTGTAAAGCACGTAAAGCCAACTATGACTTTGAAGTTATGGATTTGAAACCATACCGTCTTATTTTAATATTGGCAAATGCAGATTATATATATATATATATATATATATATATATATATATATATATATATATATATATATATATATATATATATATATATATATATATATATATATATATAATCTACAGCAAAACAATTTTATTTAAAAATGCAGATAATTAAAATTTTTCTATCAAATAGCAATAATATCAAGTGATCATCTATATATGTAAATAAAATACTGATACTTCCCGTAACTAAAGCACCCCATCACAATGTGCGGTCATCAATTGCCGAAGGTTAACAACTCAAGACAGTTTTTACACTTTATTTCTAATGAACCAACAAAGATAAAAAAAAAAAAAAGTTAAAAACAATTTTTGGGAAGAAAATTATACAAATCGTTAGAGCATCTAATTCCAAAATAAGTTCAAGTACTTATCATTTAGGCTGCTAAACACCCACATTACAGCAAAGATAATGCCAGTGATGTTCAGTGTAATACATTTAAATTAAAAATGGAGGCGGAATATTGTTATTTTCTTGTAAGATTTTGTAAACAATTTAAGACTTGGTAATTTATTTAGTTGCTTATATACTCTACACGGTCTTAGCCCATGTTACACCTCCTCTCGTCTAACAAGCAGATTAAATAACTTAATAATTATAATAATTATTTTGTGGAAACAAAAAAGATAGAAACCAATTTCTGCTAAAATCAATATTTTTTTCTCTCCAAAAATAGGTTTGTAAAAAAAGAAAAGGCTTTCAGGAACAGAGAGATACTACAAAACCCTTAGCAGTGGAGAGACCGTCAGCCCGCACCACCGAGAGGTCTTGAGACAGCTTTAAAATAAACACTAAAAATAGTGAAAAACAGGACGCGGCGCATTGACTATGGCTCTATGAGAAATAAAGATTTTTATATAAAGTGTAATATTAAGCCCAGAAAGCACAGCCTTACTAAAAAAAACCCTAGTTTAAAAAAACAAAACAATCTTTCATGGCTTGAGGGAGTCCACAGTGCAGGACAGATGGATACGCAAGGATTTTGCAGCAATGGTTCTCTTGTCATTCGAGTACAGGACATTCAAAGCTTACAGTCGAGGCACGGATCCACATCGGCCCAATGTCAACGTCTTCTCCATCAATGTGGATGGGACCATGGTCTTCCAGACAGAGCTGCTTGGTGGTGGTGGAGTCAGATGGTACAAATCAAAGCACTGGCATTAAAAGGTGCCGTGATGGAGACTCTCCTGCTTTCTAGACACTTTGCCTCCAGATATCTCACTCCTTGACCACACGATATTCAAACCTTACAGTCGATGCATGGATCCAAATGGGCCCAATGTCAATGTCTGGTCTGTCAATGCGGATAGGACAAAGGTCTTTCAGACAGAGTTGCTTGGTGGTGGAGTAAACTGGTACAAAGCCAAAGCACTGGCATTAAAAGGTGCCACGATGGAGACTACCACTGTTTTCTAGACACGTGATATATCAGCAATATTAATGAGATATCAGTTATGTTGGAACTACGATGCCTTTTGCTAGTAAAGACAGGAGAGCCAACTCTGCATTCCCGTCTGCTCTCTCCAGGGCACAAATGGCATCCTGCAGGGTAAAGCCTGCACTTACTATCCATTCAACAGCAGACGGAGGAAAGACGGGATCTGAAAACACTGGATGTGAACCTGGAGCAGATGCCAAGATTTCCCTCAGGGGTCTTCCAGTTTCTGGGCTGCTTTCTGAGATTGGGTCATCAATGCTTGGGTCAATGCTGGCTTCCTCCAGTGTTATACCAATGTTGGGCGGTGCATTAGCGTCAGGTCTGCTGAATAGAAGGCAATCACTGTGCACGTCCGCAACAGGAGAGTCTGAGGAATGAGTTACGCAAACACCAACCTTGTCCGATGTATCCAATCCCACCGTGGACTCACTTGCTACTTCATGATGCAGGTTTTCAGGACTTGCTAGCGCTTTATCAGAGTTTCCAATGCCCCCCTCTCTTTTGACAAATGATGAAGTGTTCTCACCATTGACAAGTTGTTCAGATATGACTTCATTATTCTGAGTAGATGGGTTTTTATTTAAACACCCATTTTGGCAATGCTCCTCCTCATCTTTCACTTCAGGAATCGTTTCAGCTGGATGAGGAGGTTTTTCAGCCATTTTACATGATGCTTGACCACTCATTATCAAAAGTTTATGAAGTTCTTTCAAGGCAGTGGCCAAAGAAACACAGTGATCCTCTACCTCACGTATGGAGGTTTTATTTGGCGCGGCTGTGCACTTATCCCCAGAAGTACCGTCAGAGACCTCACTGTCTACCAACTGTGTTACAGAACCAGAGGACACCTGTTCTGGTTCATATACAAAATCTCCATTTTTCTTCAGATCAGGAGATTCAATATTGTCCTCAAAAGGTTTCTTTTTGTCAAATGTATCAAGCAAAGAGGGAGATCCTAAGGGTAGGTCTACTTCCATTGGGGTACTTTTAATATCAACAAAAACATCCCCCTCACCCAGCCCTCCCTCATTGTCCTGTCCTAATTCAGAGGTATGAGGATGCAATAAGCCAGTGGTGGATGAGGGAGTAGAGTGCAGCTCCTTATCAGCCTCCTCACCCTCGCCTTGCATACATACAGGAAGCTGCAGTGGTTTAGTTCCAGGTGTCTCACATAAAGGGTCTACCTTTGGCTGCATGTCTAAGGACAGGTCAGGCAGCTGATTGGATACCTTTTGATCTAGAACGTGTGTTGCCTCAGTAGCCTGATCAGTAATTAATACACAAGAAGGCTCTGACTTGGCAGTAAGTTTGCAAAGATTGAGCATTTCCGAATCAGAGTCTTCAGTACCCATGGAAGGTACCAACACAGGAGGATGGTTCCCATTATCTGATAGAGAGCGTTGGGGCCCATCTCTGAAGGCTTCCACTTGGGATAAGTTGGTCAATGGCTCTGTACTGTCACCCACAATGGACGGGCGCGAGGAGACGGTAGTAGGAGTAGAGATTGAGCGAACTAGAGAGTTTGAAGCGATGCCTGAAGTGTCGGCAGGGCTGTGAAGTCCATCAGTCGGTGGCACCAGTGATGGTACTTTCAATGAGGTAGTTTCCTTTTCTAAAAAAAATAATAAATAAAAAATAAAAATAAAGTATTTGACACCATGGAGAATAAGCTAAAAACACAGAATTGCCTACATTTTGTAGGGACACTAAAGTGGTCGTATCCCTAAAATATGCTGGAAGCAACTTAAAAACCTCTAATGTGTAGCTCTATATATAATTTCTGCAACCTAACCCTCCTGACAATATGATTATGTCCGTATTTAAAAAGTTAAAGCGGTACATGTATATCCCACCCTAGCACCTGCTGGGCACCATTACCCCCCCCCCCCCCCTCACGCTTGGGATTACCGCTAGGAGGGTTAAAACTCTTAAAGGGTTATTTCACAATTTCACCACAATAGTGTCCATTTAACAAGAAAAAATATATATGTATAATATATATATATATAAATAATATACTAGGTTTAGTATATAAAGAGGGTGAGACTAAGAAACAGATGTGTTCTGTGCATGGAATATTTTTTACCTATTTTTAATTATTATTAAATCAAGGGATAAATGCATTTGCCAGTTGACATCTATTGCGTTCTTTACTGCATGTATTACTAAACTGGAGTGAACCTTGCTGAACTGCTTGGTTACTATGAGATCAGCTATATGTTCAAATGTTAAGCTTCGTTCACCTTAAGTTGAAAAGCCGCATGAAATCTTTGCAATTAAAATAGTGACTTTTTAATGTAAAGTTCAACTAAACGTAAAAAAAATATACAGACTCCAAAACAATTTTTTTATACTATTGCATACTATTACAATTGTGCCTTCAGTTCCTTTAATTGGAATGTTGTTCATGTGATCTCAGAGTCAAATATATGACTTGGGGTCAATGACACATAGAAAACCAAGCAGATTGAGTCAAATATTTAAAAGCCAATGAAGCCGCAGTTCTGAACTATGACAGGATTATTTCAGTGTTCTTTAGCAGCTTATCTAATATACAGTCTTGTAGCAAAAAAAAAAAAAAACAAGTGTTAAACAAACACCTATTTCAATCCTTAAGTATAAGAGCAACTGGAATTTATGTGAAACTTCCGCTTTAACAAAACACCCATTAGTTCTCCCAGCTTTTCTGCTTATAAATACCTGATATGCGGCCTCTCCTGCTGCAGATTGCACACACACATGCATCAAGGTTTCCGTTGGTCTGTCAGGATTAGGAAATATAAAACAGCAAACTGGTGTTAGGGTCACACAGCACGCAACATGCAGTTAGCGCTCCTGGACTGGGGGGGGGGGGGGGGGCAACCGCCAGATCAACAGGAGGCACCAAAATACATCACTCATAGGTTCCTGCAACTGCACTACAAAGCGGTCAGGAACGAGAGATGTATATACATCAATATATAGGAGATATAAATATAACAAGTTAGGCACCAGACCCACAGATTCATTAGATCGATATCCTAACTTGTGCATAATCCATTCTATGCTTTATAGATGTGTAACATCGAGCCTATGCCTAAAAGGAGCAATGTTTAAAGTGGTATTATGTATAAGATAAAGCATTGTGCACTTATTCACAGGTACCTGTCCTGTCTCCCAGAATGCAGTGCAATAACTATTTCTCGTAAATAAGCTTTCAACATATATATATATTTTTTATTTATTTATATTTTTTTATTTCTTTATTTTTATATCTGTGTTCATGTTTGAATATCTAAAACAAGTTTAAAAAAGACTTGTTCCCCTCTCAGAATTACGAAAAATCGAATAGTTATTACACTGGGTTCTGGGAACCTGGGCAGGGACATGCAAATGTGCCCACAAAGGCTTTGCTCTTAAATCCAAATATTTATATTTAGTATGCAATAGTGGAAGATTTGGGAAGTTATATATGACTCCAAATGTTCACATTACTTGGCAGACAGTAAGTTACAGAAAGCAACTGGTGGGAGGGCCACAGGTTGGCCAAGCCATCTTGATAGAATATCACTTTAGGCTCTTGCTACTGAAGATGGTTATTAATGTTCAAAAATAATTTTTACGCAAATGTGCTGTATAAACTTTTTTTAAAATAAAATACCAATTCCCACTTTACAGTTGAAGCTTCCATTTCTTTTTAATAGAATAATCTGCAGCGACTTTCGACAATTCAGCGCCTGTAAACCTGACGGACATTAAGATGCGTGAATTGCGCACGTGCCACAACACAGCCATGCACAGGTTGCGTGGAGAGACTCCTCATGTCAGCATTACCTGCTTCCTCAGCGGATTTCTGCAACACCTCTGCCAGCTCCCGGTCTGCTATCTCCTCCGGTTGCATGTCCTCCCTTCCAGGGCCGTATGCCAGCCTGGCACATTCAGGAAGCTCCCCCTCTGGCAGGAAGCTGGTGCGGGTACCCGTAGTGCCAATCACAAGAAAATTTTTCTCCAAGTCAATAGAGCACTTAAAAAAATACAAATAAAAAAACTAACCTTAATATTTTAGGCACATTCCTGTTATCTAGTTTTGCCATTTTACCAGAAAGTATCTGATAAACAGTAAGCAATAGGTACACAGAACTAATGCCGGGCGAGCTGTGTGCCAGGGACACCGACTTACCATGCTTACGCTATGCTAAATATGAGAATGGGCAACATATGCATATAGAAATCAGCTCAGTTTGGAGTATTGCAACAATGGCCTTATCTTTTTTTGCAAACACAAAGCAGCAAATAACTTGAGATTAATCGACATGACGACTGCAATCTGAAACTTTAGATCATGTATCTAAAAGAACATGTTTCACACATTACAAAGTTATTTTGAATGACAAATTGATTATTTTAAGATTATATATACACATTTTAACTATAAGTTATATGAAAAGATCCAAGTTCCCTTTAACTACAAGTAACTAAGCTGACTAATGGACTCTGTTTGGCATAAGCAGAGAGTATGCCCACCTGGTTAAATGATCTGGTCACAGAGTCTACGTGTTACAGCCGGTGTAATACTGGTTTATAGCACTATGGCAATGCTTTTTCTACTTATTACTACCACTGTTATTGACAGAGGTTCTTTCTAGATAGTTTTAGTTTAAAATCTCAAAAATGTCATAATTGCAATTTATGGGAGTACTTTTCATGTCGGCAAAAACGAGGGACATTGAGTTCTTTAAATGCAGAGGCTGGTCACACCCTCGGCCCCACTATGTGATTGTCAGGGGCTTCAGGAGAGGATCAAGTACCTGATGTCTCTTTAGCATGTCGAGCCCCAGCAGCATGTCCATAGGCTGTTCTTCCAGGATAGAGAAGGAGCACGGCAGGAAATCACCTTCAATTTGTACCTGAGCTGGAGATGGAACAAGTCAGAAAAGAGGTGGCTGCAGGCACCAGGTAAGTCACCTAACTAGCAGAAGCAAAACACTGGCCTTTAAATACCCACTAGAGATACATATCTAAAACATACTCTTTTGTGTAAACGTCATAATGAGCAAAATGGTTTAGAAAGTGGTAAACTAGTATCTTAAACGCTTTATATAATTACTAGTCGTTTGCCCGTCATAAATAACAGTATAATATTTGATGCGCGATGTCTCTCTCTGAGCGCCCACTCCCTCCCTCCCCCCCTTCTATGAAGCAGACAGGTCCCCTGCCCCGGCCATAAAATGCACAACAGGGGAGGCAGAAGCGTGAAACCTGGTGAAGACCCAGAGTGGTGCAACAACAACAAAAAATAAAAAATTCTGCCGACCCCCACAATTTTTCCCCCCGACCAGGGGTCCTCTGTTCACCAGCACTATCACATTCACTTTTTGAAGCATACAGGGGTGTTAGCAGAATTCAAAAGTATTTATTTTGGAAATAAAAGGATCAGAATGAATAAAATGATGCTACTCCTAGGCTTTGTCTATATACATGTTACTTACCCAGATGTACCCTGCCGATTATTTTCTGTGTACCAACTCCTTTGGCGATTCCAGCCCACCTCCTGTCTACAAGTCGCATGATGTGACATCGTTCTGCGCAGGCTTGGCTCATGATTGTCATCTGGGCACCTAAGATCAGAGAATCCAAACATTTAAGATCTATAGATACACCCTACACTACTGTGTGAAACAACCGGGAGGGGTATTACCTGAGTCAACAAAAGCTTTCACTGGATATCCATTTACTTTACAATTGATGTAGAGCATCACCACCTGACCGAAGCTCTCTGGTGCCTCTTCCATGGCGATGGTCATGTTCTCCTCAATATTCTGCTGCCTGGATCATCCACAAACGGAACCAGATTGTAAGAGGGGAAAAGAGATATAAGCAATTAAAGACCCCTACAAGGACAACCTCTGGCACAGATCCCATACACTGAAACCTATTAATTGTGGAGAGAAGATTGTGTTAAAGGCGTTTGTAAGTGTGTGGGATATGATGTGTAAGTCTGTCTGATTGCTTGATTTTTATGGGAGTTAAACTGCATGAAACTGAAGAATCTTTGCAAACTTTAGTTTATTAAAGGTTATTTTGGGATTTTTTTCCACACAAACATTTTTTTTCATGCACTACGGATTCTCCTCTATCATATGCATTTAGAATCGAGGAAATGGTCCTATCCTGTTATGGTTACGGCACCAGTGCAGTGACCAACTGCTACATGGCACTGCCGATATTCCAGTGCCATACCAGAGTCAATGCTTAGGTAAAATGTTAGGGCTAGGGTTAGGCTACCATTCTAAGCTAAGAACTTCTCTTACATATCGGCAGCGCTATCTAGCGATTGGTCGCTGCACTGCAGTATAGGGGCCTTATTCAATTGTGATTTGGCCAATTGAATAGGGGTCTAAATAAGCACATAGCATATTTTTTTTAAAGAAGTTTTTAGTTAGTGAAAACCTTGCTTTTGGATAGATGTTTTCTAACTAAAAACTTCTTTAAAAAATATATGTTATGCTTATTTAGAGCCCTATTCAATTGGCCAAATTGCAATTGAATGAGGGCCTATGTCAGTGGAAACTTCTAGATACCTCTATTTAGTTCTTTATGACGTGATTCTGTAGTTAGCATTTACTGAACGTAAATCAAGGATACAATCAGTACAATCAAAAAGAATACAAGGGCCTGTACATTTTATAGGATTACTGGCTACAAAACTGGGCAATTCCTAATAAAAAAGGATGGGACATGCACTTGGCCATCTGTAAGCCAATGGAGTTTTTATTTTGGTAATCTTCAAGGAGTATTACAAACAATACAAGTTAAATTGACAACTTGATTGTTAGGAAATAATATTTAAAGCCTCACCTAATATCTTCTTCTATTTTCGCCTGAGCTTCCAAATCAAAAGGGTCCGCTGAGTAAAGTCGAATTCGTTCTTGCTCCCGGCGAGCTCTTTCCTGCTGCTGTTCCAACAGAACCTTTGTAAATTTTTCTAAAAAGACACAATAAAAGACAATTCTTAAAATGTGGAGAAAATACAAGTTAGTTTTTCTGCTAACTGCACACTGAAAACAAAGCGTCTCCTTCTAGTCTGCATGTTGTATATACATGAAAAGTTTGGCTTACAAATCATACATACAATAGAAGACGCTTTGTGGGCACATTTGCATGTCCCTGCGCTGGTCCCCCAAATGAAGGGCAATAACTATTTCTTGGAATTCTTGCATCGCTCTTTAATGACCTTTTATAGACATGCAAATGTACACTTTTTGTTTAAAGGAATATGGAAGGTTTCTGAATTACATAAGGTATATAATATCCGTGTATCTATTTACTTTTATGTAGTGTATTTTATTTATTTTTTTAAAGGGTTTATAAGCTCTTTTTAGGGAATACAATTGAAAACAGTCCTGGTATGGGTCTGCCCACTTCAGCGTATGCAGACAGACTGTAGGGCTGGATGTGCAGTGTAGTGTCCTAGGCTATCAGGGACCACATCTCAGCAGCATGTTGATAGATGGTCACTGATTGGCTAGTATGAGAGTCTGTGTCTTTGTAAGCTGCAAAGGGCAGACCCATACAGGGACTATTTGTTTGATTTTAGACTGTGAAAACAGAGTTTAGAAGCACTTCTTAATGTGCATAAAAAGATACACAGGGATATTATATACATAGCAAAATCCAGGAACCTTCCATATCCCTTTAAGACAGCATTGTAGTACTCCTTAGCATATAAAGTTATTTGTACTTCGTATTGTCCCTCACCTAAGTCCCCGCTCAGCAGCGCCTCGGCCAGGGGAGGATTGCGTTCCTTGAGTAGCGACAGTTCATGTGGATTCGCCAGGAGCATCTCCCTAAGCAAAGTTGGGTTATCCAATCCCTGAGGGAAGGTGGTGGTTGTGTTGGTGGTGGAGTCAGGTGGAGGTGCCATGGGTTGTGGCGCCGCAGGCTGGCTGGATGTCCCAGGTACTGCAATGCTACTGAAATCAATCCTCGGTAATCCTATCATGGAGAGATTACACATTACGGCACAATTAACATCACTTGCCTGCAGCAGTTCTGCTGCTCTCCTCCCCATATTACATATCCAGTGGTAGGAGTAGAACTTCCTTGTAGGGAATTTTTACCCCATTGCCTTTAATACCAGTGGCCACTGCAGGGAAACTGACCAGGGCAGAACTGCTCGGACCCTCCTGCTGAAGCCTACAACACTAAAGTTTAATTGTAATATGTAAGCGAAGCATTGACATTTTACTCAAATCCTAAATTTACTGCTATCCAGGGTTTTACAGACTCCAAAATCATATAAGCTAACCAAATAATCTACATTGGCAAAGTACCACAGAAGATAATCCATAAAAACATGCATTTTCCTAAAGGTCATAGGTAAAAAATGTTTGATTATTATTATATATTAGAGAAAGTGACTAGTACGTTTGGGAAGTAACGGATTTCCTGCTCAAGTTTCTAAGAAACAAAGTTGATGCAGTGCACTCTGGGAAACTAGGCGGGGACATGGAAATGAGATTGGTTAGACTTTCAAATAGAATGACAAATGCACTATTCATTTTCTGTACTTCTATCACTCTTCAGCCCACCAAACGTTTAATGATTGTTGTAGTGAACTACTATCTAGACAAATCTACCGCACAGATTAGGAACTGGCCCTACACTGAGGAGATCCATTAAAGGCATGTTTAAGTTTCCTGGAGTGCATCTGATAGAGAATCAGAAGTGTTTGAAAAAAAATGTTTGCATGAGAAAATACCAAAATAAACATTTAAACACTAACCTTGAAGCAAAAGGTCTTGTAATTCCTGACAGCAAAAAAATAGGGTTAACACCCTCTCCAAACCCAGGCTAAATGAACAAAATTATTTTTTAATTTTATGCTAAATCAGGAGGAAACATTTGTATCACAATCTGTTGTTGCTGTCTGTGCTGCAAAGCAGCCTGGGATATGTAGTCTGGCACGTTAGAAAGTGCTATGTATTTTTCTATCTGTGCTGCACATATATACCTGATTACAACTCTGCAGGTTCTATGTTCCCTGCATCAGCTGCTGCTAGTGTTTATTTCTCTCTGTCCCGGTCTCCTTGTGGAAAATTTCAGCTGTGACCCTACCAACCATGCGACTGGCAGCACTTCCTTTGGAGGTCACAACCTGTACCTAGCTGCTCTGCAGCCGGGTACAAAGTAACGTAAGCTTCATAGGGGTGTGCAAATCCAGATAGCAGTATCCAGCATATAAATGTGTAAGTACATTCAACTTTTCAATATAATACATATTTTCTACTAACCAGTGGCTGTTTTTAGGAACCATTTGGGAAATTGGGCAAGGATATTCCTGGGTTTCAGAGTGCAGTGCATCAACTGTATCGCTGAGAAACGTATGAACCTATATTTTAGACATGCAAATAGAATCACAAATGCACTATGCTTTTCTGTACTACTGTGCAGTGGAGGCTCTTCAGCCCACCATAAGTTTATTACACACACAAAACAGGAGCATGACAAAAGTTGGACTTACTGGTCCTGCCCATTAAATGTTCCTTGTATTGTCTTACCCCATAAAATGACCATTTAGGGTACCAGCACACAGATCTCATTACAGTTCCTTACCTGGAAAGGCTGCAGGAGCTCGCGGCTCTGAGGCGTCTCTCTGCCGCAATATTACCACGTCGCCATCTTTTAACCCATATGAAGATAAGGAGCGGTGGTTATCAGTCAGTGGTCTTTCTGCATAGACGATCTAGAACAGACATGGAAATGAACAAGGTCAGTAAAGGACCATGGACCTAATATACTGACAGTTTGTTCTTTTCAAGAGCTTGACTTGATAATGTGCAAAAAGGTGTTCACAAAGTTTAAACTAAATAAATACATCCGTCAATCTGTAAGAATTGCGCTGAATTATTTAAACAGTGGCAGCCATTTGTTCCTAACAGAATAAGAAACCCAAAAAAGAGCCTGGATTCAATTCTGTTGGAAGCCACTTTACAACAGAACTAAAAAAAAGAGCAAGTCCCGGTAGGATAACAATCCCCCTTTAGGCTACAAGCAGTCCAACAGTACAAGATGGAATCCTCGTTGACACAAGCAGTTAAAGGGACATGGAGCGCATTTTTTTCTATCATGCTTTTAAAAGAACATGTTTTAAACACTATAAATGTACCCCCCCCCCCATGAAAAAATATTTAGTAAAACTTGTTTATTGGAAATTAACAGAAAATGCCTCTGTGTGAGCAACTCTAGATGTCACTGGCTGCCCCAAAGCTTCAGTTGCCCTTTAATGATAACATTTTCTCTAAAAGGCCTCTTGGCTTCTACAGCTGCTAATGTTTACTGATTACATGCTTCACGAACATGTGGTGTTTTTCCTAAACTACAGTGTTCCTTTGGTAATATAAAGGGGGAGTCTGATCCATTTGTGCTGCCAGTACAGGATTATTTCCCAGAATATGAGGAGTCCATTAGAGCCTGTGGGGGCGAAGCTGATGTTTCACTATCGCAGCATATTAGAGAAATCACTGCAAAAACTCACCTCGTCATTAGGGAGAAAAACATCACAAGCTAGAAGCATTCAAGAAAACATCTAACATGTTATTACTAGAAAAAAATGAGATTTAAACGGCTTCCAGGAGTCGTTCTAATCACGGGTTATACATTCTGATTATCTGAGGGCCTCAAGCAATGATTTGCTCCTCAAGAGGAAAAAAATATTTAATCTTCATAGCAAATACTGTATTTCAGTGAAGAAATAGATTCATTCAGTTTTTAAATATGTACCAAACTCACGCAAAACCTGCACGGACAGGCCGTAATGCTGCCAGCGACGACAAGCAAATTAATATTCTGAATATTATTAGCCAAGGGGAGTGTTCTGCCTGAGCACGAGTACCTGTAAAGGTCAGCCAGCTAAACGTCCCGTGTTCAGAGCTATTGCAAGTATCAAAAAGCCATCACTCACCTAGTTATATTAGATACATCTGCAATTAGGAATCTTTACGCCTGGATGGAGCGAGAAGCTCCTAATGCCCTGTCCAATAAGATATATATATATTACACTTGTGTTCACATTTGAATTTCTAAAACAAGTTAAAAAACCTTATTGAAACTCAGAATTCCGAGAAAAACAGTTATTACACTGCATTCTGGGAAGCTGAGCTGGGATGTTCAAATGTGCCCACAAATGTCTTGCTCTTCAATCCATAGCCATTATCAAACATGGCTTTGCTTAACCTTATGCATTCCGTATTACACAGCTTTAATGCAAAGCCAAAGTTGGATTAAACCCAAGCTGAGTATCCTATCCATGTACAGCTGTTTCAAGCTTACAGACTAGCATCAACATGGAGCGGGATCTCAGCTTGTGTTGTGGTCTTTATGAGTAGGTAGTTCACCACAATTTCTATCTATCTATCTATATATATATTTGTGTGTCAGCTCAACTTCCCAGAATGCAGTGTAATAACTGTTTTTCTCGGAACTCTGAGCTGGAAGCAGGTTTTTTTTAACATGCTATAGACATTCAGGTGTGATCACAGATGTACTTTTTATTTAATATATATCCAATGATTGGCGACATGCTGCTTGAGAGAGGTCACTGACAGACTGTTTAATGCAGGGTTTCAGATTAGCCTGTGTATTCATACATACAGTGTACATATCAGTAAACGGACACAGGGATATTATATACAGAGTAACAACCAGGAACCTGCCATATCCCTTTAATCATTTCATTAGTGGAGGGGCCAGTATGGAAAGCTACTAATCAATGCAAGTGCTGTGGCCGTACATGACCAGTCTTGTATTTAATATTGCATCAGAAATCAGAATAATCCCAGGCACTCGCTATAGATAAAGCTTCATAAAGGGAGTGGCCGATGCAGCAATATACATTTACACACACACACATATATATATATATATATATATATATATATATATATATACACACACACACACACAAAACAATAACACACACCAATAATGCAATTTTTAATTAAGACTCTTATGAATCTTACCTTCTTGAGATGCTGGGTCTGTTCCCATATGCCTCCCTGTACACAACTCACATTGTTTATCCGGAAGCCACAAGCATTTTTTGCAACTGGTAGGTTTGTTAATTAACGCATAACTGGAGAGAAGTTTAAACTCCACCTATTTATTGGCTTCCAGACAAACAATGTGAATCATGTGCTGGGAGTGGGTTGGAGATAGATTGAGCACATCAGGAAACGTAATTAAGGGGATATTATTGTCTTTATTTATATCGCGCCAACATATTCCGTAGCGCTGTACAGGGGGTTGAGTACATGGCAAAAACAAAATTAACACCTTATAAAGAATGGAGGGCCCTGATTTTGAGCTTAGAATCAAATGTACATAGAGCTCGTTTCCAAGGCACTGACACAAGATGGAACGTTTCTGGGTGTTACTAGAGACCCTGGATGGGTCTGCCCTGGCACACTGCTGGGGGTGTAGATTTGGGACCACTTGGAAGGTTTCAGTGAGTAAAAACAGAGCTTTTAAACCCTTGTTAATAAAACAATGTTTAGATGCAAAACCCACCTCCATATCCCCTTTATATCATTCTAGCGACTTGCCAGTCAAAAACGACAGCAATAAAATTTGAAGCCATGGCAATGTTGTTTGCCACAGAATGTAAGGCTTTTGCTCCACTGAGTACCTTCGGCGCTCACTGCGTGCCTCTCCCCTTGTGTACTTCAAGTTTCATGCTTTGCCATGATTATCTTCGGCGCTCATCGGCTAAGTGCTCCGAGCTTGTAAGACTTCTGTGCTTCATCGGCTCGCAAGCGTGACGACGAATCACAGTTTGACAACTATTATATATGTGATGTAATACTTGTGTGTGAGTGAGACTATAGCCCACCCTGGAAAGCATGGCGGCTCTGCTCTGCACCATGTGGTTTCTATGAAATCTGGAGTTCCTGGAACTGGGTGAGGACTTATATTCACATTATCAGAGGAGAAGCACAACAACCAAGCTGGTCACAATCACTTTAATTTTCCATTAAAGGGCCACTTAATTCAGCACAGCTTGGACAACATCACTGTAAAGATTTCCTAAAAGCATGTTGAAATATATTTTGAAATTTGTGCATTCACACTAACAAATCAATCTGCTTCCATACTACAACCAACCAGACTGGGGGGCGGGACGACTGTGCTCTGTTGGTACTATGTGCAACACCTTGCAAGAATTTAACCCTCACCACAATTATCTGTGCAGGGGTGGAATACTGGATTCACCTAAACAGGAAAGTTAAGGGTTAACTGGTCAGTGCAGTGTAAATCCAGCCAAAAAGCTGCCATCGGCTGCCTGTTAATACTCATGCAACAGGAAGTGGGGCAGAATAGACTGTATGTAAACAGAGATTCAGCATACAATATTGTGCTCTCACACCATGAAGAGCACTTATAGTAAGGTAAATGTCCCTTTCAACTCCATGATAGAAATGTACTTAAACCAAATCAATATCTTACAAAATAAGAATGGGGTCACATGAGGATTCTGTCGTAATCTCAATATAGTAAGTATAATTAATGATTACACAGGAGAAGATTATCACTGGAAAAAACTAACTGCAGTGCGGACACCCAGCATATCACAGACATCTAGTACAGATCTGGCCCGTCCGGCAATTGCAACGGGATGGCTTATTAGCACTTTCTTCACCTACTGCTGAGCGCGGACATTTTTTATTTTAGTCATTATTGCTGGTATATTGTTTTTGCAGCTCTGTTTTTATTGGTATTTTACTAATAACAATTTTCAATCCCTAGAAAATCACTATGTCAAAAAAGAAAAATTGGCTCAGAGTGCAGGGTATTCAAAGAACAGTGGCCTTATAATTACTTTTTCATGCAGTACAAAGAAAGAGCGGTTTGTCTGATATGCCAGAATATAGGGTATGTGTTCAAGGAATACAATTTGCGTTGACACTACGAAACTCAGCATACAGATAAATATTAAGTGAGAAAAGAAACAGAAAAATGGATTGACAACTCTGCAAAATACTTTTGTGAAGCAAAAGCATCTAAACATATCATTGCAAGCAAGTTTTCAGGTTGCCAAGCTCATAGTGTGCACTGGCAGACCATTTGTAGAGAGATAATTTGTTAAAGAATGCCTTCTTTCTGTTGCCAGAGATGTGTCCAATGAGTATTTCAGGACCTACAATTACAAGGATTGAAGAAATGGAGGAAAGTTTGCATCTGCAAAACACCTAAAAAAAAGTTGTTATTTTTCATTGGCACTCGACGAAAGCAATGATGTTCATGATTCTGCACAACTTCTCATTTTCATTTGTGGGACAAAATGATTATTTCGAAGTCACCGAGGAGCTTGCTGCCCTGAAAAGCATCAAAGGAACAACAACAACAGGAGAGGATATCTATAAAAAAGTTTGCCAAACTGTGAATGATTTGAAGCTGGACTGGGCTAAACTAGCCAGTGTGACAACTGATGTGCTCCTAGTATGGTGGGGTCTATGAAAGGAGTGTTCGTCCATCTCTTTGTGAATGCGTGCAAACACAACCATTCACATCCAACAGCCATACACTGGGCTCATCCACCAACAAGCAATGTGTAGTAAATCACGGAAATTGGACTCATGAAAATGGTGGTATCTTGTGTTAACTTCATTAGAGCTCATGCACTAAACCACGGACAGTTTAGGAATTTCTGTCTGAGCTAAATGTTGCTTATGAAGATATTCTGTACCACACAGTAGTCCGTTGGCTTTTGAACCATTTTTATGACTTGCTTCCACAGGTTTCTGCTTTCGAAAAACAAAGAAGTACCAGAGCTCAAAGATGCAGAATGGAAAGGGCACCTTGCCATCCTGACCGATGTAACAGAGCTACTCAACAATTTCAATGTTCAACTTCAAGGAAAGTGGAAGCTCATCTGCGATATGCATGCACATGTGAAAAGCATTTCAAGTAAAATTAGACCTCATTACAAGGAAAACTTCTGCCATCTCCCCACAACTCAAAACCTGTTGGCGGAAACGTGTGGATTTACTAGAAATGTTGCGAAAGAAGCTTCAAATTAGATTTAAAGAGCGTCATCTCCATGAACAGGTCATACAGCTTCTCCGGAACCCATTATCTGTTGACATTGAAATTTTGATCCGATTTACCAAATGGAATTGGCCAAACTACAGAACTGTGACTCTCTGAAAGACACATTCAAATCAAGCAGCCTTACCAATGTCTATTCATCTCACCCCTCTGAGACATATCTTAATCTCAGGAACCATGCACTCAAAATTTCAACCATCTTTGGCAGCTATGTCTGTGAACAGACTTTTTCTTGAATGAAACATCTGAAATCTCCAACCAGATCCAGACTGATGAACACTACGACTAGCAGCGACAAATATGGAACCGGATATTGACCATCTCATTACCCAAAAGCAAGCCCATACTTCCCATTGAAATACTTATAAGTTTATGTTGATTAGAATCATTCTTCATTTAACATACTTGTTTTTTGTGCACTACAAATAAAATATGTGCAGCGTGCATAAGAATTCATTCATATTTTTTTCAAACTATAGTCCGGCCCCCCAACAGTGTTGGAAGTACTGGGAACTGGCCCCCTGTTAAAAAGTTTGAGGACCCCTGGTCTAGACAAACATATCATTTAGTGAAACATTGTCAAAGAGCCTTTGCAAAAAGTTTTTTTTTTCCATTACCATATTTTGGAATGCACAGCTAGCTAGGCAAACACAGCTAACAGGATTTGCAGTCGAATGCTTCCTCACACTTTGTCAGACAAGAAGATATTTTGGACTTTTCTGCATCACATTATAAATTAAACTTTGAATGATTAACCTTTTTATGCAAACAAAGTGTACATGCTCAGGAGCAGATTTATTAATTTCTTAAAGGGATATGTAAATTTGCTGGATTATGAATCCATCTGATGAGAATTTGTAGTGTATGAAAACATTTTTTGCATGAAAACATCCTCAGATAATCATTTAAACACTTACATTGAAGTCAGCAAAATGTCTTATAATTTTTGATGGTTGAAAATCAGGGTTAACACCCTCCAAACCCAGGCTAAATTAGAATCAAATGTAAAATTATTGTTTTGGCCAATCAGGTTAGCTGAACCTTTTGAATTAACTCTAGGGTTTCTGTTTGTGCCAGGATATGTAGTGTATCACTGATATGTGCTATGTATTGCTGCTCACATACACACAGGAAACTGCAAGGAGATTGGCCGAGCAAGCAGCTGCAGGTAAATAGTGGATTAATATTGCTTTTATATGGCCCTTTATATGGCCACTGTAGGCATACATCTAAAAATATAACCCTTGAAGAATGACATTAAAAATTAGGAAACATGTCTTAGAGAATAAATGTGTCTTGGATCTTCAGGGGAGTTACTTCTCAAAAATCAACTGACAGAAAACGGACAGATTTTTGCAACCTTCAGGATAAGTTTATTAATGTTTATTATTTTTTCATGCAAATAAATATTTTCATACACTACTAATTCTCTATCAGATGCATTCAGAATCCATGAAACTTCCAGATACCTTTATTCTTTCCCAGACTGGAGAGAGAAAACCCCTGAAGAAATATGATCCTGTTTGGTGGACTGCAATGACAGTCAGAACATATGTTGCAGAGACTAATCCTGTGATCGCAGGCCGTCTAACCAGATGCACACATTACACAGACAGAAATCCTGTTACATATCTGCTAAATCTGGAGTCACGCAACGGTCTGCATATGTTCCCATCACCTCGGTCTGGTTACAGAGACAACACACGCAGCAGCTCCAATACAGGAAACATAAACCAGAATATCCAAACGGTTTATACAAGAGCCTTATTAATACACCTAGTTACGTGACTCAGTCCCCAAGTGCAAGAATCAGGTGGGAAGTCTTATGTACCTCTCATACAATACGTCCTCATTACACCGCACCAAAATCCAGACTCACGATGAGCCGAACCTTACAGCAGCAGCAACTGTTTCTACCTCTATCACATTAAAACATGCACTAAATCTTCTCATTTTCACCTAAAAACATCTTCAGCGTACATCACAATCTTACACAAGAAATAATTAATCTCTCATCATATCTCGCCCTGACTACTGTAAGTCCCTCCTTGCTGGCCACCCCATCACCCACTAGACTCATCTACTATACTCACACTCAGTGTCTGCAGACCTCTCCGTCGGTCACTCCACTGGTTTCCCGTAGCCTCCAGAATAAATTTAACACAATGACCCTAACGTATAAAGCCCTCAACAACAATGCACCCCTTATATCTCTGCTAGTCTCAAAATACTCCCCCAACCACCCTCTTCACTACGATAATGACTTTCTTATTTCCGCCTCTTTTACCATCGCCACTCATTACTCCTTCAGAACTTTTCTTGAGCTGCCCCCACTCTATGGAACTCCTTGCCTCGCTCCACTAGACTATCCCCCTGCCTCAAAATCATCACAAACTCGTTAAGCTGCCATGGCAGTTATGCTTTCTGAGCAGGGCTTACAAGATCCCTTCAGAGAAAAAAAATTAGCAGAACACCTCCTCAGTGACCAAAGGCAGGAAGAAGTGTGGAGGACAAAAACACACAACTTGTCCAACTCTGTCTATCTCCTATCCCTGCATCTCTGTGTGTCTCCTACCCCTCCCCGGCCCTGGTCTCATCTGTTAATCTTGCTCTTCTACTTTTCTTAAACTACAGTGGTCCTGTCAGGTTTTGGGACCAACGAGAGACCTTCAGTTCTTTAAACATGGACAGCTCTACATCTCTTTGAATTTATTATAAATCATTGTATAACCAACATTGCCTTCTGCCGTGCCTTGATTTCTTCCCACCATTGACGTAACCTCCTTACATTTTATTACAATAGTAAGCTGGCTTTCTCTCCAGTGAATAGTCATGATAGTCTGATGCAGTTTTACATGGTGAAAGGGTTAATCAATTTACAAATATAAATCTTAAGCTAATTCCCCTCTAGATCTTGTACAAACCATATATGATGTTAATATAATATACAATTTGTACAGCTGATAAACATGTACATTTTATATGATAAGCAGCGACAAGTAACCCCAGACAGTTTCTTCAAGTTGTGGATCATACACACGAACCCTGGATGAAACTTAGGAGCCAGCCATGTTAGTTACACAGTGTTTAGGAGTAAGGTTAATGGATTATATATAGAAATATATGTATACGGACTAAAAAGTTGGGAGCCGGCAGTGAAATGTTAGTTGTGGCCCCATGGCTCTACAGCAGATCTAAGCAACAGAGAACATATAGACCATTACTCTGCGTAACTGCGGAAGTGGATAATCACGACTTTGTGTGGGGATAGATGAACAACTCCCAAGACAGGATGGATCTTATGTACTACACCTTGACTGTTGCTATGCATCCATTTTCCAAACAAGCCCAGAGTCGTTCCTATAGTGAAGGCCATTAAAAGGTCAATAATCAATTATATTTTGGACAGCTACATTTAAGAGCACTGATCCTTTAACATACTATACTTCTATTTGATGTTATTATGTTAAAGGACAACTGATAATAGATATAAGTACTAATAATAAACTTCATAAAGTTATGTATATGTAAGAAAATAAATAAATCTACACTTCTGAAAATCAGTTAACCTTCTACAACCATTATAAAAAAAAAAAGAAAAAACAGGCAAAGACCCAAAACTGCAGAGGTCAATGATTAAACTAGAGAGGCTGACGACCTTCCTTTAGATAATCATATGTTGTAATATAGCATCTGTGGTGGTGTCGAGTGTGAGAACTACTTTACAGTCTGTGGATAAAGTATTATGGACAAGTCAGAGGCAGCCACAGCAGTCTCCTCTATAATTGTGAGCAATTACGTTGTATATTCATTACACTTTTATAGAGGAATTGGGAGTACTGCAGGGAACAGGGAGCAGCTCAAAGGCCCTCTCACCATGCACTGAATCTATTGAGCCAGCGCTCTCTATACAAGGCAGCTCCATCATTACAAGGCAGCTCCATCATTACAAGGCAGTCTCATCACTCAACTCGCCATCTTTCTCATTAGAATCCACCAAATGCTCTCACTAAGCTCAGACAACCCCCACTCTGTCCCTAATCATTCTCTGTAGATTTCGATTTATCCCAAGCTTCCCATGTCTTCCATTGTTCTCAGATATTTAAAAAAAAAAAAAAGATTCCCCAGCTCTCCCCTCCATGTCTCGGGGCTTTGTCTCTCTCCCCTCAGAACTCTGTACCTCCAGTCCGTTTCCATCTCCAGTCTCCTTCTGCCAGTCATATCTGTCTGTTCCCATATACCTCTAGGCCAGGGCTTGATAAATTGTAGGTATTTATGGAAAAGTCATGGATTTGGCTATTTTGGTTCATATACTCTGCCTTAGGCCATATATCCTTTCCTTACCTCCATTCCCATATCCCAGACTTCGCATTTTCTCTATTCACAAGTCTCTCCCCAAATCCCGTCTCAAGGTCCTGTCCAAGCAATCTCAGTTTCTGGGATCCTGCCTCCAGCTCATAGAATGCCTCACTCTTATCCCCCAAACCCATGACACTGATACCTGCCTCATCAAGATGGAATCCTGCTCTTCAGCTCACAGAGTGCCCCCACATCCCAATCTCATTCAGCAAGCCCCCCTCTCTATAGGGCTCCTGTCCCACTCACCAGGCTCTCTGCCAGTATCCCCCCGCCCCAGGCCTTCTGTCCTCAGCCTCTCTTTCCCCGCAGTCCCTCTGTACCCCCATTCTGATCACGCTCTGTTCCGCCGGTATCCCCCTATTCAGCCTCCCCAGTGCCTCCCTTCCCCGCCGGTATCTCCCTATTCAGCCACTCTCAGGACCTCCCTACCTAGCCCCCCTCTCTGCTACATCGGTATCCCCCTCTCCAGCCTCCCCCGGCCCTCTCTCTCCCTAGTCCATCCCTATCCCCCGGCCCTCTCTCTCTCTCTCTCCCTAGTCCATCCCTATCCCCCGGCCCTCTCTCTCTCTCTCCCTAGTCCATCCCTATCCCCCGGCCCTCTCTCTCTCTCTCCCTAGTCCATCCCTATCCCCCGGCCCTCTCTCTCTCTCTCTAGTCCATCCCTATCCCCCGGCCCTCTCTCTCTCTCTCTAGTCCATCCCTATCCCCCGGCCCTCTCTCTCTCCCTAGTCCATCCCTATCCCCCGGCCCTCTCTCTCTCTCCCTAGTCCATCCCTATCCCCCGGCCCTCTCTCTCTCTCCCTAGTCCATCCCTATCCCCCGGCCCTCTCTCTCTCTCCCTAGTCCATCCCTATCCCCCGGCCCTCTCTCTCTCTCCCTAGTCCATCCCTATCCCCTGGCCCTCTCTCTCTCTCCCTAGTCCATCCCTATCCCCTGGCCCTCTCTCTCTCTCCCTAGTCCATCCCTATCCCCCGGCCCTCTCTCTCCCTAGTCCATCCCTATCCCCCGGCCCTCTCTCTCTCCCTAGTCCATCCCTATCCCCCGGCCCTCTCTCTCTCCCTAGTCCATCCCTATCCCCCGGCCCTCTCTCTCTCCCTAGTCCATCCCTATCCCCCGGCCCTCTCTCTCTCCCTAGTCCATCCCTATCCCCCGGCCCTCTCTCTCTCTCTCCCTAGTCCATCCCTATCCCCCGGCCCTCTCTCTCCCTAGTCCATCCCTATCCCCCGGCCCTCTCTCTCTCTCTCTCCCTAGTCCATCCCTATCCCCCGGCCCTCTCTCTCCCTAGTCCATCCCTATCCCCCGGCCCTCTCTCTCTCTCTCTCCCTAGTCCATCCCTATCCCCCGGCCCTCTCTCCCTAGTCCATCCCTATCCCCCGGCCCTCTCTCTCTCCCTAGTCCATCCCTATCCCCCGGCCCTCTCTCTCTCTCCCTAGTCCATCCCTATCCCCCGGCCCTCTCTCTCTCTCCCTAGTCCATCCCTATCCCCCGGCCCTCTCTCTCTCTCCCTAGTCCATCCCTATCCCCCGGCCCTCTCTCTCTCTCCCTAGTCCATCCCTATCCCCCGGCCCTCTCTCTCTCTCCCTAGTCCATCCCTATCCCCCGGCCCTCTCTCTCTCTCCCTAGTCCATCCCTATCCCCCGGCCCTCTCTCTCTCTCCCTGGTCCATCCCTATCCCCCGGCCCTCTCTCTCTCTCTCCCTAGTCCATCCCTATCCCCCGGCCCTCTCTCTCTCTCTCTCCCTAGTCCATCCCTATCCCCCGGCCCTCTCTCTCTCTCCCTAGTCCATCCCTATCCCCCGGCCCTCTCTCTCTCCCTAGTCCCTCCCTATCCCCCGGCCCTCTCTCTCCCTAGTCCCTCCCTATCCCCCGTCCCTCTCTCTCCCTAGTCCCTCCCTATCCCCCGTCCCTCTCTCTCTCCCTAGTCCATCCCTATCACCCGGCCCTCTCTCTCCCTAGTCCATCCCTATCCCCCGGCCCCCTCTCTCCCTAGTCCATCCCTATCCCCCGGCCCTCTCTCTCCCTAGTCCATCCCTTTTCCCCGGCCCTCTCTCTCCCTAGTCCATCCCTATCCCCCGGCCCTCTCTCTCCCTAGTTCCTCCCTATCCACCGGCCCTCTCTCTCCCTAGTTCCTCCCTATCCCCCGGCCCTCTCTCTCCCTAGTCCATCCCTATCCCCCGGCCCTCTCTCTCCCTAGTCCATCCCTATCCCCCGGCCCTCTCTATCCCTATGCCACGGCCCTCTCTCTCTCCCTAGTCCATCCCTATCCCCCGGCCCTCTCTATCCCTATGCCACGGCCCTCTCTCTCTCCCTAGTCCATCCCTATCCCCCGGCCCTCTCTTTCCCTAGTCCATCCCTTTCCCCCGGCCCTCTCTCTCCCTAGTCCCTCCCTATCCCCAGACCCTTTCTCTCCTTAGTCCACCCCCTATCCCCAGGCCTTCTCACCACGCTCTGCTCCGCCGGTATCCCGCTCTCCAGCTCGCACAGGGCCCTGAAGTTCTGGAGCTCGAAGTCTCCGTCCACCTCCAGTGAAAAGGTGATCTCGGACAGGTCTTGCCGCACGCAGTACACGGTGAGCAGCATGGCTGGCTGTGTCCGGCTCTATGCGGCCTCTCTCAGGGTATTGTTGTTGTTGTGTCGCCGGCAGTTCCTCGCGGACACCGGAAGCGGCAGTGAGTGCGCGCGCACGTCTGGGGGCAGAGCTAGTGGGAGCCAACGCGCGTGCGCAGCGTGCGGGCGGGACTATAAGAAAGTCACATGGCAGCCACTGTCACGTGACGCTTTCCCGTTTTAGGTCACGCCCCTACATTGCACCCCCGCAGTGCTGGTGTTTATTAGCTAATAAAGCTGTATGGTCCAGTGTACTGTGTGCAGGCCCAGCCTCCTGAGGTAGTGGGGCTTTACTTGTATTATTATAGGTTTATATTTTTTATTGAAAAATATCTTTATTTATATATATATATATATATAAGGTTCAACAAAAACATTCGTACGTTCTTTATTCATATATACAACACACATCATCATGCATTATGGGTAAAACTATGAATTAACTACATTTGCACAGAGATAAACTCCCAGAGATGTGGGGGTGGATCGGGCAGGCATGGGGCAGTGTGGGCTGAAGGGGGCGGTGATGGGGCAAGGGGCTGAAGTTGGGGCAGGGAAGGTCATTTGTCCTCCGGATTGACCAGTAAGGACGCGTCCCTTAGCAAGGCGGGAACCAGTCTACAACAGTCCTGGGTGGTCACCATGATCCCCTTCAGTATCAGCCGGTTTCTGGCAAACCAAAGGGCATCCTTATCCCAGCACATGAGGCGCCAGGGATCCGGAGTGGCCCCAACACTGTGTGTGCCAGGAAACAGTCCATAAAGGACCAAGTGATAAGATAAATACCTCCTCGGCACAGTCCTTCAGTTCATCTGACAAACTGTCCAACAGGTCGTGGGCAACAGGGCACTGCCAACACACGAAGAGATGTGTTGGGGCAGCACGAGAAAAGTCTTGAAGACGGGAGTGAGAGGAAGTGATGAGAGAGGAGGAAAGAAGAAGGTCGTTAGCAGCGAAGGGGGCGGTTGGGAGAGTATTTTGAAACAAGAGAAGAGATATAAGGGGGTGCACTGTTGTGCAGTGCAGCCCCTAGAGTAGTACCTGTATCTGCAGAGTCCCCGTGCGTGCCTGGATGGCTATTCAGGAGAACCCCCTGAATAGCCATCCATGCAGTATCCTTGTGCCTGTTGGTCAGTCTTTTTGAAGAAACATTGTCCCAAACAAGTTCAGCAGTTTTGGCTGGTAGGTCAGGCTTGACGCTTTGGAGTTGGTCATCCCCAACAAACTGTCCCACATCCTAGGAGAACTATCGGGTGGTTCAGTTGTAGGGAAAAGAACTGTCCCAGCCAAGCCCTCTCCAGAGGATTAACAAGAAAAAAACGGGACATAGCCACTCCTGCAGATCCCTGGTCACAGTAGCACGCAAAGATAATCCACAGCATGGTAGGGATATTGGGCACTTCTTTGTCTCCTTTCTGCGGCTCCTTGCACATCACTGTGTGCTTTACTTGGCCCATCTTTGAGCCCCAGATTAAATAATATACTGCCTTGGAAATGACCCGACAAACAGATGATACAATTGGCAAGGCTTGGGCTCCACAGTCCATACTTTTGCTATAGTCTGGCCATTCTTTCTTCCCAGCATTTCAGGGCCGCTCCATCTCCACCAAACCAGACTTACAAAATCCTAATGAGGTCTGTTTTCATGGGGAAATGTAGTGGGGCAGAAGTCACATGGCGCTCACCAAACAGAACAGTCTCTGACATCCCGCAGTTGGCTCTTGCATCTCAAGCTCTTCCAAACCAGCGTCCTCACCGACTGTTCATCTGAGCAGAAGATGGTGACATCGTCCATGTAGAGCAGGGGTCACCAAACTCGGTCCTGGAGGGCCGCACCCAGGCCTGGATTTGTGGATATCCTTGCTGCAAGCAGGTGATACTATTGCTTCTTCCACCATCCTGATTTACTCACCTGTGCACAGAAAGGAAATCATCAAATCCAGGCCTGGGTGCGGCCCTCCAGGACCGAGTTTGGTTATCCCTGATGTAGAGCAAGCACTTAACCTGTGGTCTTCCTGGACGCGGTGCGGTGATCCCATTGATCTCTGGACTTCTTCTGATGTACTCGGCAAAGAGCTCTATACAACAAACAAAGGTGAACGAGAGCAGTCTGACTCCAGACAGGACAGGGAAGGGATTTGTCTTCCAACCAGTTACCAGGACCATGCTAATAATGTCCTTGTACATGAGGCTAAAGTAGGAACAGAACATCTCCCAAGAATAAAAATCAGCAGCACCTTGCCCACAAACAGGTGAGACACACAGTCAGAGGCCTTCGTCTGATCTAAGCAGACCATGGCCGCACATACTCGACAGTCTTGGGTGTAATGGAGTGTATCTCAAATGAGGTCAAGGCTGCCTACTATTCTGCGCCCTGGTATCCCTCAAGTCTGATCTGGATGGCTGAACTGTCCTGCTGCACTCTTTAGCCTGTTGGCTAATACCTTAGCAAGGATCTTGTAGTCCATATTCAGGAGAGAGATGGGAATCCAGTTATTGAGGTCAAAATGCTCCCTCTTCTGCTTGTACAAGAGTGTCCGCACCCCTCTCTCAGCGATGGTGGTATCCTGCCCACCAGCACCATCCCCCTATACAGCGCTAGCAAGTCCTGGCCAATGAGGTCAGACGACGTTACATAAACTTCAGCTGGGAGGCCATCTCTTCCAGGAGTCTTACCGGGCTTAAAGGATCTGGCAACAGAGTGCACTTCCTCCAACATGAGGGGGCATCCACGGTTGTGGTACATGCAGAATCAACAGTTAGTGATACCTGACAGTTATCTGTCTCTTTGGGAGAGTAGAGATCTCTGTAGAAGTCTGTGACCACCTTCATGACCTCGTCTTTCCCTTCTCCCAATACACTGATGCTGTCACACAGCTCTGAAAGGGGAGTGTTTGCAGAGTGGGGCTTCCTAAAAAAGAAAGAGTTACATTTGTCACTCTTCTTAAGGTGCTCCACCTTGGAACTGAAGATGAGGCATCTGGATTCCTCCTTAAAGTGCCTTTTCAGACTCTCTTTGGCCTCCTCCATCCCAGCCACGCAGCTCCAGATCTTGTAGGCACTGCAAACGCTTCTGCCAATCTCCCTTTCTCTTGAAAGACACCTGGACTGGAAAAAACTGCATGGCTTCACCTTAGCAAACTCCCACCACTGAGCTACAGTGGGGAGCAAACACTTCTCATCCTGTCATTCTGTGTACAAACGCCTCAATTCCTCCACTATCTTCTCCCTTTCCAATAGAGCCTGGACCAGGATTGAACCCTTTGCCCAAATCTCCCAGCAACCAAATGGCTCTGTGGTAAGAGAAGAAACAGGGAACCATATCATGCTGCCTGTGCTTAACTGCTTTGGAATTAAGAGAAAGTCAATCTGAGAACGTACTGAGCAATCAAAGCAGCTCCAGGTATAGTTAACAGAGTCTGCCCCCCATGGAGCCCACAGGGACCAGAAAGGGCAGCCTCCCTAATCATCTCCGACAGCAGCCTGGAGCTAGATCCAGTTTTCCAGAGCTATCTCCTACCTCCTTCCTCAATCAGTTGAAATCACAACCCATACATTTACATACCTCTCCTATCTGCTGGCAGTGTGCCACCTCCGTGATCCCCGCTGTCCTGAGTGGGGTCTCTGAGTTTGGCCAGTGTATTACTAAGTGTTTCTCCTTCCTCAGACAGTGCACTCATGTCATCCTTTACATGGATTCCTGCAGGGTGAAAAGAGTGGGATTAGGGGAGAGAGACCCATCTACCCCAAGTGTCTCTGGTGTGGCTGCTCCTTCCTGTTCCATTTCTGGAGCAGGGCTAGCTGGTCTGGGTGCCCTCGTTACAACTTTGTCATCCCTAGGGATTTCACTGACTCATTTTCTCTTCTTATTTTGCTGGACATTGTCTGGTTCCTTTGCTTTTATAATAAGATTATGTTATATTGTTATATCTACAGATCTCTCTCTCTCTCTCTCTCTCTCTCTCTCTCTCTCTCTCTCTCTCTCTCTCTCTCTCTCTCTCTCTCTCTCTCTCTCTCTCTCTCTCTCTCTCTCTCTCATGTCTATCTCTCTCTCTATTTATGTATCTATCAATCAATCATGTAGCTTATGGTGGGCAAAAGGGCGATAGAAGCCTCCACCTTACAGAATACAGGAAATAATTAACACATTTGTGTTCACATTTGGATGGTCAACGCACAACATATATGCGTTACAGTAGCCAATCTTGTGGAGCCTTAGCCTTGGGCAAGTAACCCATTGCCCAATCAAAATAGGGCAGAATCTGGTCTTTGTGGGGTCACATTACCTACATGAGGTCATAAGTTATTAAGTACCTCCCCAGGTAAGGAAGGAGTCTGGCTGGCTTATAGATTATTATTATTATTATTATTATTATTACTATTATTATTATTATTTGTAATGCGCCAACATGTTCCAGATTGCTATATATGGATTAAATTCACAGCAAAAACAATATTCAAAACTTGCACAGAATGGAGGGCTCTGTCTTTGAGATTAGAATACAGTGTCTTTAAAACTTTCCAGCTTTCCCCAAGGCACCTTACAAGACTGAAAACTCACAGACTTACAATCTAAAGGGGTTGGGTGTGGTACAGGAGGGTGATAGGAGCGTTGTGCATATTAGGGCTGAAGGGTATGAGCTTCTCCAAACAGATGAGTTTTTAGAGAGGTTTTGAAGGCTTGAGGTAGGAGGATAGTCTAGTGGAGCGAGGCAAGGAGTTCCAAAGAATTGAGGCAGCACAAGAAAATGCTGAAGGGAGGAGTGAGAGGAGGGGATAAAAGAGGAGGAAAGAAGAAGGTCATTAGCAGAAAGAAGAGGGCAAGTGGGTAAGTTTGTGGAGATGAGAGCAGAGATATAAGGGGGTGTATTATTGTTGAGGGCCTTATATGTTAGGGTCATGATGTTATATTTCTTTCTGAAGGCTATGAGAAGCCCTTGGAGGTGCTGCAGACACTGAGCTTGAGTATTGTAGATGAGTCTAGCGTGGCTGTCATGGACTGGAGGATAGATGGGTTTAGGCGGAGGCCAGCAAGGAGCGAGTTGTAGTAGTGGAGGAGAGATATGATGAGAGAGTGGATTAGAATTTTAGTTGTGTCTTGTGTAAGATAGGGACGTAATTTGGAGATGTTTTGTGAAAAAGACAAGGTTTTGTTAGTGAATGTATGTGAGGAATGAAAGAGAAGGCAGGGTCCAGTAGAACCCCAAGTCAGCGGGCTTGGGAGGTGGGAGGGACGATGGCATTGTCAACAGTGAGAGAGATGAGAGGAATTGAAGCTGCAGTAGAGGAGGGAAAGATTAAGTGCTCAGTCTATGACATGTTGAGTTTGAGGTGGTGGGCTAATATCCAGAAGGATATGCTAAAGAGGCAGTTGGAAACATGTGTTAGAAGAGAGGGGGATAGATCTGATGTTGAGAGGTATGTTTGAGTGTTGTCTGCATAGAGATGATATTGAAATCCAAAAGATTTTACTAGGGTACCAAGTAAGGATGTATGGAAGAATATGAGGGGGCCTACGAATGAACCTTGGGGTACGCTAACAGACAGAGGGTGATGAGAAGAAGAGGTGCCAGAGAAGGAGACACTACATTTTTGATCTTGTAGGTGTGATGTTAAACACGAGAGAGCAATGTCTGCAATGCCAAGGGAGTAGACAATTTGAATTAGAAGAGGGTGGTCAGCAGAGATATCTAGAAGAAGTAGAATAGAAAAGTGTCCCTTTGACTTGGCGGTGAGCAGGTCATTGGTGAGTTTTGTGAGAGCTGTCTTAGTGGAGTGTTGGGACCGGAAGCCAGATTGGAAGGTGTCAAGAAGGGAGTAGGAAGAAATAAATTGGATAAGGCGATTGTAGACAAGCCGCTCAAGCAGTTTGGAAGCCAAGGGAAGAAAAGAGATAGGGAGATAGATGCAGAATCAGAGTCAGATGAGGGATTATGTTTAAGAATGTGTGTAATTATGGCATTTTAAAGATGATGGAAATGTGCCAGTATTAAGGGAAAGGTTGAAGAGATGTGTGAGAACAGGGATAAGTGTGGTAGAGAGGGGAAGAATAAGCTGTGATGGAATAGGAACCATAGGTGAGAGGCTGATAGTAGACTGTAGACTTCATCCTCTGTTACATGGTCAAATGAATGCATAGTGGCTTTGGGATTGGGGAATGGAGAAGGCTCAGTGTTCTCTGTTAGTTGAGAAGAGGGGGTGTATGAGCCACAACGAGAAGATAACTTGTTGCTATTAGTGATGTCGCGAACATCAAATTTTCGGTTTGCGAACAGCGGACCCGAACTTCTATCAAATGTTCGCGAACGGGCGAACCCGGCGAACCGCCATAGACTTCAATGGGCAGGCGAATTTCAAAACCCACAGGGACTCTTTCTGACCACAATAGTGATGGGAAAGTTGTTTCAAGGGGACTAACACCTGGACTGTGGCATGCCGGAGGGGGATCCATGGCAAAACTCCCACGGAAAATTACATAGTTGATGCAGAGTCTGGTTTTAAGCCATAAAGGGCATAAATCACCTAACATTCCTAAATTGTTTGGAATAACGTGCTTTAAAACATCAGGTATGATGTTGTATCGATCAGGTAGTGTAAGGGTTACACCCGCTTCACAGTAACAGACCAATCTCCCCATTTAATGCACCGCAAACAGTCCCTTTGCACAACTGCAAACTCCCCATTTGCACAAGGTTGGATACCAAGCTAGCCATGTCCCGTTCCTTGTCCTCACTGATGTCATTGAAGGTCTCTTCCTCCACCCAGCCACCAAGGGTCCCCGAAAGGTGAAAACAAGCCCCCTGGGATGCCTGCTGTGTTTGGTCTTCCACCTCCTCAAAGCCACCTCCTCTTCTGACTCCTCTTCTTCAGACTACCAGAGTCTGGGGGCTTCCACTGCCCAGCATGGAAGATAATACACAGGTCAGAGTCTGGGGGCTTCCACTGCCCAGCATGGAATATTATACACAGGTCAGAGTCTGGGGGCTTCCACTGCCCAGCATGGAAGATTATACACAGGTCAGAGTCTGGGGGCTTCCATTGCACAGCATGGAAGATTATACGCGTTGCCTCTGTCTGCGTTATTATAAGGTGTGTACTGTTAAGTAGTACTATTCCTATCGGTTTAATCCCTGTTACGTTCACTATCAGGGGACGTGTATATGGCGTGGATTTTTGGAAGCAGGAGATGGAAAAAGATGCTTGGTCGGTCCTCCCACTTCAAATTTGGGGCACTGCGCGTGCAATATAAGGTGCCACCTGATATGAGTGTCACTGTGCACTGGCAAAAGTTGTCAGAGTAGATGCAATAGGCTTCACACACACGCCTGTAGGCAGGCAATTGCTATTCAATCTATTACAGTCAAAAAAGTATTGTTTCCAGGTATGAGTAGTGAAAAAAGCACAATATAAGCTGTTAGGTGTTAGCCTGTCACACACACACGCTGGCAGGCAGGCATAGATTACACACAAAAAATTATAAAATAAAATACAAATAAAATAAATGATGTTCAAAGTTTCCGCAATGATAAAGTATAGGGGCGAACCGAAAAGCGCATGTGTTCGCCGTTCGCGGCGGACGCGAACATGCGAAAATCTCCGCGAATAGTTCTCCGGCGAACTGTTCGGGACATCACTAGTTGCTATTAATCTCTTCTATTGTCTTGCCTGCTTTCGGTCACTCTACAGGTGGTAATGAGTACTAACAATAGAAGAGACAGTCTGATCTAGTAAGTGTCCCTTAAACCAGTAAAAAGTTCTGGAGTTCCCTGGAAGAGTATGAGTAGTACCAGATCTAATGAAGTGCTTGGGCCAGCACCCTGATATTTGGCTTCTGTATCAGTCAGAGTATCTCCATCAGGAATCCGCACTTTCAGGAGTCTTAGTAACCTTCCTGTGGTAGTGATCGGAACAGGTTACTTGCAGGGTGGAGATAAGTTCAGTATCGCAGTCACCAGGAGCAAAATAAGAGATACACAATTTCTATATGTCTCCAGAAGTGAACTGATTTATTTTGAAAAGTCAAACAATATTTAAAGGGTTAGATATAGATGGGATGTACACAATGAAACAATGAGAGAGTGTGGCAAACAATTACAGGAGATGCCCCCACATGGGGTCTAGCAGTAGCTTGATGCCTGGCACCTGAGAACAATAGGGTTACTTCTAAAACACATCCTGTCTAGCACATCAGAGATGTACTCAGCTTATCTGGCAAGCAATGGGATAAAGCAGATTACAATACAATGGAATGGCTGGAGCCAAGTTGTCTGTCCATTAATGGGCTAAGATCCAGGAACTAGTGACCTCAAATGGACTGTGTTGATGATCCGTGAGTAGGGGCTATATAAGCCCAGAGCCACCTGCTATAGATTACAGGTTATCTACCCACAAGGACCGTCGGTGTGAGGAATTGACTCTGCTGGGTTTTGAACCCTGGTCCCCAGGCTGCTGAAACTCTTCCCTACCACTGTGCCAGCCTGCCTTTGTGAATTTCCTTGAAATCTGATAAACCTTGACTCTGCTAGCAATAGTATCAGTGACTAGTCTCTTCAGCTGTGTCTGGTCAGGTGTCTGGTCCTTGGCCTATATAAGGCACTTCCTGTCTATGTACCTTGCCAGATTATTGTGGTATCTGTTCTCTTCAATAAAGCTTGTTCCTGTTTCACCTACAAGTTGCTGAATTGGATCATTGCTGACCTAGGCTGCTGGTCTCCAAAACCTTGTGATTCCTATATCATTACAGAATAATCTGTCTCTTTCATGGAGACCGCCGGATCAGATTCTGCATTGGCCCAGCAGGTTGCTTTTACTGCAAGAACTGTGCAGACCCAGGCACAGACCATTCAAGTGCTGCAGGACCAGGTAGCTGAACTGCAAAATAAAGTTCAGTCAATGCACAGGGGTTTCCTAAATCAATGCCGTTTGCACTTCATGATGTTACCTCACCGTTTTACATCTGAAAGAGAGAAGGTGGGATTTATTTTCTCCCTATTCAAAGATGAAGCCCTGGCTTGGGGCTCCCCTCTTCTGGAACAGGACAGTCCAGTCTTGGGTAATTTAAATGACTTTCTTGAGGCCATGTGCCTAGTTTTTGATGACCCCAATCGATGTGCTACAGCAGAAGCCACTCTCCTTCATTTGCATCAAGGGAGGCGCTCTGTGGCTGAATATGCTGCTGAATTCAGACAGTGGGTTGCTGATACTACCTGGAACCAATCAGCCCAGAGGTTCCACTTCAGAAAAGGTCTCTCAGAAGCTATAAAAGATGAGCTAGCTCGTGTTGATCTTCCTGCTGACTTTGATGCATTTGTGCGTTTGGCTATCCGTATTGATCGGAGACTTTCTGAAAGAAGATTGGAAAGACAGGGCTCTTTTAGACCAAGTGCTACTCCTATTTCCTATTCAAGAATTTCTACTCCGACCCCACAAACACCTACAGACTCTGAGCCTGAGGCTATGCAGGTAAATCTAATAAGAGGGCCATTATCCAATAAAGAAAAACAGTGGAGACGCACTCACAATGTATGCCTGTATTGTGGTAGTGCAGGGCACTATGCCATCAATTGCCCTAGCAAATCCAAAAGAACAATAGCTATGGCGGCTGAGGGTGCACAGATTCAACACCAATCCCAGATTTCAGATCAACTGGATTCTGTCACGCAACCCTTGTTTTCTCTGGCTCATGGTGAAGAGGGTATGTTGACTCAACATCCTCATTTGGTGGTGCCTATCACTTTGCAATGTGGTGATCGTAAAATTTCAACTACAGCTATGATAGATTCAGGAGCAGGCGAAACTTTATGGACATCAAGTTTGCAGCAGGAAATAGAATTCAGTCTATCCCTAACTCTTCACCTGTGTTAATGGAGACAGTAGACGGTTCTCCACTTACGTCGGGCCCGGTTACACATGAGACTGTGCCCTTAAAATTGACTGTGGACGGGGGGGCGGAGGCCGGCTGGAGCGTGGACCGGAAGTGATCATGAATGAGGTAACTAACCAGGAGATGTCTTTTGTCCCTTTTTTCTTTCTTTCTCTCTCCTTCCTTTTGTCTCTGTGTATTTATTTATTTTTTTACCCCCCCCCCCTTTTTTTTTTTTTGTCTTCTCTTCAATTACAGTTTCTGTTTATACTAGATGCTATGTTAAGTTAATTAGTTGCAATTACCAAGTTATATTGGCTCATTTCAGAGTTCCTCGGTATTTTATGTATCGAGTAGGCTAAGTTTAGATTTGAGGAGGGAACTCCTCAGTAAGTAAATCACAGAAAACTATTCAAAAATGTGTGAAGACTGCAGAATATCCTTGGATAGATTGCACCTTGTATTTAAGTTTTCAAATCTGACACTGTGTTTATGTTTAACATATAATGTTTGGCAATAGAGAATCTGTCTATCTGACCTATCGGTACATGAAGTGTTTTGCCTGTGGTCTTCAATAAAAAAGATTGGAATAAAAAAAAAAATTGACTGTGGAAGTGAATCACCATGAGACTATATCTTTCCACCTAATTTCCTCAACACAGTTTCCAGTGATTTTGGGGGTACCTTGGCTTGCTCAGCATAACCCACAGATTGATTGGAAGATCAGAACTTTGTCCTTTCCTTCAGAACACTGCTTCATGAATTGTCAACCCTCTAAGGTAACACCTGTTGCCACAACAATTAATGAAATGGTTGCTACAAACTTGACTAAGCTTCCTCTACAATATCGGGATTTAGCAGATGTCTGTGATAAGAAGAATGCTGATCAGCTTCCACCACACAGGCCTTATGATTGCCCAATAGAGCTGTTGCCTGGGGCTGTTATCCCATTTGGCCGTATATATTCCCTTTCTGAGCCTGAATTGAAAGCTCTTCGTGAATACATACAAGAAAATCTTGCCAAAGGCTTTATTCGACCATCTACTTCTCCAGCAGGAGCTCCTATATTCTTTGTAGAAAAGAAAGATGGCAGCCTACGGCCATGTGTTGACTACAGGGACATTAATAACATCACTGTTAAAAAACGCTACCCCTTGCCTCTCATTCCTGAACTTTTGGAGAGACTTCGCTCAGCTAAAATATTTACGAAGCTTGATCTTCGGGGGGCATATAATCTGGTTTGCATAAAACCAAATGATGAATGGAAAACAGCTTTCAAAACCAGGTACGGGCATTACGAATATCTAGTAATGCCATTTGGGCTTTGTAATGCCCCTGCAACTTTCCAGCATCTTATCAATGATGTACTACGAGATCTCCTGGATCAGTTTGTTGTGGCATATTTGGATGATATCCTAATATTTTCTGATAATCTTGAAAACCACAGAAAACAGGTCCGTATAGTTCTGGAGCGCCTTCGTACCCACCACCTATACATTAAACTGGAAAAAGGTGAGTTTGAACAAACAGAAATTCAATTCCTGGGGTATGTAATAACTCCTAAAGGTTTAAGTATGGACGCAAGTAAAATTAAAGCTGTACTGGACTGGCCCATCCCAAGAATGAAAAAGATATTCAGAGATTTGGGGGGTTTGCCAATTTTTACAGGCGTTTCATTAAGAATTTCTCTGCCGTTATTACACCGATCACTGAACTTACACGTAAAGGGGACTCCTTTTCAGTGGTCCGATAAGGCTGATACTGCATTTTCCCGATTAAAGACTCTGTTTACCTCTGCCCCCGTCCTGGTACATCCTCAGCCGGAATTACCATTTATTGTGGAAGTTGATGCTTCTGATTCAGCTGTTGGTGCTATACTGTCTCAAAGGACTGGACCTAAGATGCTGTTACATCTGTGTGCCTTCTATTCCCGCCAGATGGTGCCAGCAGAAAGAAACTATGACATAGGGAATAAAGAACTATTGGCTATAAAAGCTGCCTTCATCGAATGGAGACATCTCTTGGATGGAGCCACCCATCCAATTACTGTCCTCATAGATCACAAAAATCTGGAATGTATTCGATCAGCTAAGAGACTGTCAGCCAGACAAGCACGCTGGTCCCTATTCTTCTTGAGGTTTAATTTTTTGGTTACATACCATCCTGGCTCCAAGAATGGTAAGGCGGATGCCTTGTCTAGAATAGCTTAACCTCTCCTTACTACCGTAACCAAGACCACCATCTTGCCGGAGGATATATTTATTGGAGTTACATTTCCTTCTGATTTGATGTCTCGCATTAAAAAGGGCTACGCTGAAGACCCAGTTCTTCGTGATCCTCCTCTTGATCTCCATATGACTATGCTTAATGGGTTTTGGATTTTTCAACAACGTCTGTTTGCTCCGGAGTCAGTGCGACTGGACCTTTTACGTCTCTACCATGACTCAAAACCAGCAGGTCATCCAGGAATCCGAAAGACACAAGAGTTACTCACCCGATCCTTTTGGTGGCCGAAGTATCATGAGGATGTTAAGAAGTATGTGTCCTCTTGTGATGTATGTGCGAGACATAAGACATCCCCTGTTGGCTTCCTTCAGCCTCTTCCGATTCCTCATCGTCCCTGGGGATCTATATCCATGGACTTTATTGTGGAACTACCTCCCTCTAAGGAACACACTACCATTCTTGTTGTTGTGGACAGGTTAACTAAGATGGGTCATTTCATACCAGCTTGTGGTCTCCCTTCAGCTAAACAGACGGCTGACCTGGTTATTCGGGAAATATTTTGCTTGCATGGAGTGCCTGATGAAGTAGTTTCTGACAGGGGAGTGCAGTTTACATCTCGTTTTTGGAAACATTTTTGCTCTAATCTAGGTATTAATGTAAATCTGTCGTCAGCTTTTCATCCACAAAGTAATGGACAGACTGAGCGAACCAACCAGACTTTAGAGCAATATTTGCGGTGCTATATTAGTTACCTGCCGGATGACTGGCTGGATTTTCTACCCACAGCGGAGTTTGCCTATAACAATGCCCAACACTGCTCCGCTTCTCTGCTCCCATTTTTTGCCAACTATGGTTACCATCAAACCTTTCTAGTGAGTCTTCCAATTACTACTTCCATTCCTGCAGTCACTGATCGGCTAACCACCTTACGAGATTCCCAAGACCTGTTGAAGGAGACTCTTTCGGAGGCTCAGGAATGTTACAAGAGAGCTGCTGATAGGCATAGAACGGAGGCCCCAGTTTATCATGTTGGTGACAATGTTTGGCTGTCAACAAGGAATCTTAAGCTTAGGGTTCCTTCTCATAAATTGGGTCAGAGGTTCATGTGACCTTTTGAGATCATCGCTCAGATCAATGCTGTCACTTTTCGTTTGCAACTTCCAGATTCCATGAGAATACATCCTGTGTTTCACGTTGCACTGCTGAAACCTTTCTATGACAACACTTTCCCTGGCCGAGCCCTGCCTGCCCCACCTCCAGTCCTTGGGGATGGTGAGGATGAATACGAGGTGGAGAAAATTCGGGACTCCAGGATCTTCCGCAACAAGCTTCAGTATCTGTATCGTTCCAAAGGCTATGGTGAGGAGGATAGTTTGTGGGAACCAGTGGACAATATTCACGCTCCTGATCTTCTTCGGTCTTTTCATGTGCAGTACCCTGTTAAACCGGGTAATAGGGCATCCAGAGGCTGCACCTATAGAGGCGGGGGTAATGTGAGGAATTGACTCTGCTGGGTTTTAAACCCTGGTCCCCAGGCTGCTGAACCTCTTCCCTACCACTGTGCCAGCCTGCCTTTGTGAATTTCCTTGAGATCTGATAAACCTTGACTCTGCTAGCAATAGTATCAGTGACTAGTCTCTTCAGCTGTGTCTGGTCAGGTGTCTGGTCCTTGGCCTATATAAGGCACTTCCTGTCTATGTACCTTGCCAGATTATTGTGGTTCCTGTTCCCTTCAATAAAGCTTGTTCCTGTTTCACCTACAAGTTGCTGAATTGGATCATTGCTGACCTAGGCTGCTGGTCTCCAAAACCTTGTGATTCCTATATCATTACAGTTGGGTTCTTTGAAATCTTGGCACCAACACCCTGATATCTGGCTTCTATATCAGCCAGAGTCTCTCCATCAGTAATCAGCGCTTCCAGGAGTCCCAGTAACCCAGTAACCGGGACAGGTAACTTGTAAGGTGGAGGTAGGTTCAGTATCGCAGCCACTAGGAACCAGACATTATCCAGTAAACAGCAAAAAAGAATATCCCTAAAAGAAAGAAAACTAAAAGGAAAAACTGATGACGCTTTGAAAGTAGCCCAGGAAAGAAGTCAGGCAAAGGGAATAATAAAGTGATAATAAAATATTTGTCCAACTCAGTGCAGTATTTTAGAGGATAGCAAGACGAGACAAGGAAACTTTCTACAATAAGCGATGTAAAGAGATCGAAGAAGATAACAGAATGTGTAATCAAGAGATCTCTTCAAGAAAATTGAGAACCTAAAAGGCACCTTTCATGCAGAAGTGGGCATGATAAAAGACAAAAATGTTAGTGACTTAAAAGAAGACCAGATAAAGAAGAGGTGGCAGGAATATACTGAAGATCTATACAGAAAGGATCTCAACAGCAGTAATGACCTCAATAATTTGTCCAATGAGCTGGAACCTGACATCTTGGATAGCGAAGTGAGATGGGCCCTAGGATGCCTTGCTGATAACAAGGCTGCAGGAGTTGATGGAATCCTGGTTGAACTTTTCAAAATCCTACAAGATGATGCTGTGAAAGTGTTGCTTTCCTTATGCCAACAAATTTCGAAAACTCAACAATGGCCAATAGACTGGAAATGGTCAGTCTACATCTCATTCCCAAAAAAGGCAGTGCCAAAGAGTGCTCCAATTATGTTCGATATTGCACTCATTTCACATGCCAGCAAGGTAATGCTTAAGATCCTACAAGCTCAACTCCAACAATGTATGGACCAGAAACTACCAGGTGTGCAAGCCGGGTTCCACAGAGGAAGAGGTACAAGAGATCAAATTGACAATGTCCACTGGATAATAGAGAAAGCAAGAGAGTTAAAAAAAAACATTTACTTCTGCTTCGGATGTGACCTTCCAAGCTGGTAGGGGCTACTCAAGCCCAGGGCCACCTGCTATAGACTACAGGTTAACTACCCACAAGGACTGTTTGGGTTCTTGGAAATCTCAGCACCAGCACCATGATATCTGGCTTCCATATCAGTCAGGGTCTCTCCATCAGGAATCAGCACTTCCAGGAGTCTCAGTAACTTTCCTGTGGTAGTGACCAGAACAAATTACTTGGAGGGTAGAGATAGGGTCATCATCGCAGCCACCAGGAGCAAAATAAGAGACACACAATTTCTATATGTCTCCAGAAGTGAACTATCTTTAAAACCTCCAAACAGAACTAAGAAAATACAGACAAAACATAGGACCAATGCACAACCACATTCCCTCCTCCCCCTCTGACCTCATTGATCTGGTATATATCAGTTGTCATTAGAGGGGAAGTTTGTTCTTTCCTTTGCTCTATTTACAACCCCAAAGGCCAATAAAACTAGATTAAAATGTTATAGCTGTTCCTTTGATCATGCCTGAGGGACTAGAATGCTGGCAGGGAACATCTGAGAATTGCATCAGACTATCACATGAACCATTTCTGCCACCTCACACATACATGTCATATACACACATTACATACATGACATTAACTATACTCACAAATTAATTGTTTTAAACATGACACAGAACACAGTAGTATTACATGGGGAATTACATACAGTATACAGGATGAGGTAGGGGCATATGCCATAAGAAACATGAAGCATGGTGGCAATATAATTCCCCTACCCATTTTTTAATGGGGTAGTCTGTTTTCTATGGTAGCTCACTGGGCCAATTTCCAGGCCCTGGAAAGGGGTCCATGACAATAGACTATTCTAAAGCCTTTGACTGTGTGGATCTCAACAAAATGTGGCATATCTCTGGAACTACAATCAAATACAATGTCTGAAGCTTTAGAAGGTATCTAAAGACACTGTGGAGCCATTTCAATGTGTACTACATGTAATATTATCAATATTTGTATGAATGTTTCTGTGATATAACATCTGATGAGATAGAAACTTTCACTAAGCAAATCTATACATATGCATTTATCTGAATCCCCCCTTATCTTGCCTGCTCCCGCACCCCCAAAGCCTGGTTTTATCTGTGAAATAACATTTGTCCATCCTTCTCATATTCTTTTGCAGCCTCTCCACTACCTATAGGCCTCAGTCTCTCCTCTCTAACTCTCTCTGGAACTACAATCACTTCCAGCCCACCCTGCTCCTCACCCACCCACCCCTTGTTTCTCTTGCGGTGCTCATTGCTCATTGTGACCCTTTCCTCCCGCCTACTGTATGGGCCGCTCATTGCAGGTTTCATTAACCTGCAAGTTTTGTTTTTAATAATGAAATGTGTGTCTTTCCAGCATCTCCCCCTGCCCCTTCCCTGTGTCTTTCTCCTTTGTGTGTCTGCTGCATGTTTGTGTGGCTGACTGTCATTTGTTTTATTTTCTAAGTCCTGCGTGCCTGGCTTTGCTCAGCCTCATTTTCATCCAGTTTCACAATTTTTTATTTTTTCATTGCGACCCTCGCAGTCGCATGCCTCAACTGCTCGCCTCATTGCGCTCATTACGCTCATTGCAGCCTAAGTCCCGCGTGGTCGACCGCTCGCCTCGCTTCACAAGGCTTGTAAGCGTTCCCAACACTGACAACTATATATGTGATTACCATTGCTTTTTCTGACTGTAATGGTAACATTAACTTTAACATTCACTCTCTGAGCAATATATATTGGGTTACTTAGTATAGCATTTAAATTATCACTTTTTTGAGGCTTATGAGATTGTATGGTTTCTTTGCTACTCCTTTTTTATAATGGATTTTCCGGGTTCATCTAGGAGAGAAAGGGGGTCAAAAAGGGTCTGTTTTCATTATAAGTTGAAAGGTATGTTTCCCAACCATGTGCATATACGGACTGGGAATCTACTAGATCTTTGGTGGTGATGTTACCACTTCCATGCTCTTGTTAACCCCTAAACATCCAGCACTGGGAGTTGTCTTTGGGGCCAAGACTACTTACTACCTGGATACCCTGAGGACTTGAAATAATTATAATTAAACGGAAGTGGTACTGATAGCTGTAAGGTATTAAGCTCCATATTTAACTCTTAGTGTTGGCTAGAATTGTAAAGAGTAATGTGCCTTGAGTAGATAGGGTGAGGCCCGGTAGTATACGCAGCGCCTCATATAGAGGTGACTGCTTCAGTTCTGATGCTAGGTACCAGTGGCGGCTGGTGACTTTTCAAGTTGGTGGAGCGGAAACTTGGCCCCTCCTGTTACATTGACTCTACCCAACAAGATAAACTCCTCCCCTTCATTTATTATTTATTTTTTTATTGTCTTTATTTATATCGCGCCAACATATTCCGTATCGCTGTACAATGGTATTGTACAAGGCAAAAAACAAACTTAACACCTTATAAAGAATGGAGGGCCCTGTTTTTGAGCATATAATAAAATGCACATAGAGCTTGTTTCCAAGACACGGACACACAATTGAAAACTCACAAACTTACAATCTAAGGGTTTAGGTGTGATACAAGAGGGTGACAAATACAAAATGGCAACGTGAATGCAATTTGTTTAGTCAATTGGAGGGGTCTGTGTGCTGTACTGTAGATTGTGGGTGGGAGTGTTTTTAAGCTGTGGAGTGTGCAGTTGTAATGATAAAGGCTGAAGGTGATATGATTTTTTAAATAGGTGTGTTTTAAGTAGTTTTTTAAAGGTTTTGGGGCAGGAAGATAATCTAATGGAGCGAGGCAAGGAGTTCCAAATAGTAGGGGCAGCACGAGAAAAGTCTTGAAGGCGGGAGTGAGAGGAGGTGATAAGAGAGGAGGAAAGAAGAAGGTCATTAGCAGAACGAAGGGGCGGTTGGGAGAGTATTTTGAAACAAGAGCAGAGATATAAGGGGGTGCACTGTTGTTGAGGGCTTTATTTGTTAGGGTCATGATTTTAAATGTGATTCGGGAAGCTATGGGAAGCCAGTGGAGTCACTGACAGAGCGGAGCTGCAGACACTGATCGTTTGGTATTGAAGATGAGTCTAGCAGAGGGGTCATTATGGATTGGAGGGGAGACAGACGAGAGATGGGGAGGCCAGCAAGGAGGGAATTTCAGTAGTCGAGTCGAGATATGATGAGAGAGTGTATTAGAATTTTAGCTGTGTCTTGTGTAAGATAATGACGAATTTTGGAGATGTTTTTTAGGTGAAACTGACAAGATTTTGTTATCGATTGGATGTGAGGAATAAAAAAGATGGCGGGATCCAGTAGGACCCCAAGACAATGGGCCTGGGAGGTAGGGGTGATGATGGTGTTGTCAACAGTGAGAGATATTTGAGGAGTGGAAGCTGTAGTAGAGGGTGGAAAGATTAGGAGTTCAGTCTTAGACATGTTGAGTTTGAGTTGACGGGCGGACATCTAGGAGGATATGCTAGAGAGGCAGTTGGAAACATGAGCTAAAAGAGAGGGGGATAGATCGGGTGCAGAGAGGTCGATTTGAGTCATCTGCATAGAGATGATACTGAAATCCAAAGGATTTTACGAGGGTGCCAAGGGAGGAGGTGTAGATGGAGAAGAGGAGGAGGCCTAGGACAGAACCTTGGGGAACGCCAACAATATGTTACCTCTATAGGCCCTACCCACTGAACGGACTCCAGCCATTTGATCTTTTTTTCTGTCACTTGACTTACTTATTATGAGGGTGAGGTGGTGCTGGTTCTGCTCACTTTTCTTATGCTGGGAAGTTCCTCCGTTTTGTTGATGACATGCAATAATTAAATAAAACACATATTAATACATATTAGATCTCTCTATGCCCCTCTTTGTGCCTCCCTCTCTATCTCCCCTCTATCTCCCCTCTACTTCCCCTCTATCCCTCCCTCTCTCTCTCTCTCTCACTCTATTCCTCCCTCTCTCTATCTCTATCCATCTTTCCCTCTCCCCCTCTATCTATCCCTCTATCTCTTTCTCTCTATCTCTCTCTCCATCTATCCCTCTCTCCCTCTATTCGTCTATCTATCTTGTGTTTAATCCAACCTTGGCTTTGCATTAAAGCTGTGTAATACAGCAGGCATAAAGGGAGCCATGTTTGATAATGTCTACGGATTGAAGAGCGAGGCATTTGTGGGCACATTTGCATGTCCCGGCTCAGTTTCCCAGAATGCAGTGTAATAACTGTTTTTCTCGTAATTCTGAGCTGGAAACAGTTTTTTTTTACTTGTTTTATACATTCAGATGTGAACACAGATGTACTATTTATTTACTGTACTACTGTACGGTGGAGGCTTCTATCGCTCTTTTGCCCACCATATATGAAATGATATATATATATATACACACACACATACGCATATATATAATGTATATACCATATGACTTGTAATCCAAATTAAGTAGAGCTGGGGAAATACATGGTGAGAACATACAAAAGTACAGCGTGTCTGACTAAATTCAGTTAGATGACCCCAAGCAGCGATAACATTGTTGTGCCTCCTTATTTCAGTGTCTTTTTCCCTTATATATTATATATTGAACCAGGGATGCCTCTTACCATTTAAATATAAAAATATGTACCCATGGGCCCACGTGGTGGCACGTCTTTGGCGCATTTCCCTGTGAAGCGCGCACAACGCCAGTGCACATATGTCAAATGCGCGTGCTCTTCCGACTCCGGCGCAACCCCCCCCTCTTCCACACACAAGCAATGAGTTGTGGTGCTGTATTTCTAACTAGGATAAGTGCTGTAGGGGGACAGAAAGCATGTTCTGGGGCAGTTCCCTTCAATAATTTTTTTACATACAGATAAATAACTACAATCTGTGATACTTCTGACCGTATGGAGGGAGGAAGGGGGAGAGAGAAAGAGGAGAAAGAGATTGAAGAATGGGATAGAGTGTAGAGCGAAAAATGACATAATAGTGAAAAAAAGGAGAGGAAGAGATAAATAAAAGAGAAACAAGAGAGTGAAAGACATAAGAAAGAAAGAAAATTGGGTAGAAAATTTGAGAAAGAAGGGAACATGAGTCGAGTGGACACAGAGAGAAAAAAGATAAGGAAGAAAGAGCGGGAGAGATAAATAGAAACAGAGAGAAAGAGAAATAGATACAGAGAGAAACCCATACTTACCTACATATACACATATATCTATATAAACACTCAAAACCATTTATGCCTCCACAAAAAACTCTCTTTAATCTGCATATAATACAAACCAGTGGGTAGGGAGTGAGTGGGGTCTGTGGGTAGTGAGTGAGGTCTGTTTGTAGTGAGTGAGGTCTGTGTGTAGTGAGTGAGGTCTGTGGGTAGTGAGTGAGGTCTGTTTGTAGTGAGTGAGGTCTTTTTGTAGTGAGTGAATTCTGTGTGATAGTGAGCGAGGTCTGTGTGATAGTGAGCGAGGTCTGTTTGTAGTGAGCGAAGTCTGTGTGATAGTGAGCGAGGTCTGTGTGATAGTGAGCGAGGTCTGTGTGATAGTGAGCGAGGTCTGTTTGTAGTGAGTGAAGTCTGTGTGATAGTGAGCGAGGTCTGTGTGATAGTGAGCGAGGTCTGTTTGATAGTAAGTGAGGTCTGTAGGTAGTAAGTTAAGTCTGTGTGTAGTGAGTGAAGTCTGTAGGTAGTAAGTGACGTCTATGTATAGTGAGTGTGGTCTGTTTGTAGTGAGTGGGGTCTGTGGGTAGTGAGTGAGGTCTGAGTGATAGTAAGTGTGGTCTGTAGGTAGTGAGTGAAGTCTCTGTGTAGTGAGTGAAGTCTGTGTGTAGGGAGTGAGGTTTGTGGGTAGTGAGTGAGGTCTGTGGGTAGTGAGCGAGGTCTAAGTGATAGTGAGCGAGGTCTGTGTGATAGTGAGCGAGGTCTGTGTGATAGTAAGTGAGGTCTGTAGGTAGTAAGTGAAGTCTGTGTGTAGTGAGTGAAGTCTGTAGGTGGTTAGTGACGTCTATGTGTAGTGAGTGGGGTCTGTGTGTAGTGAGTGAGGTCTGTGGGTAGTTAGTGGGGTCTGTAGGTAGTGAGTGAAGTCTGTGGTTAGTGAGTGAGGTCTAAGTGATAGTGAGTGTGGTCTGTAGGTAGTCTTTAGGTAGTAAGTGAAGTCTGTATGTAGTCTGTGTCTAGTGAGTGAGCTCTGTAGGTAGTGAGTGAAGTCTGTGGTTAGTGAGTGAGGTCTTAGTGATAGTGAGTGAGGTCTGTAGGTAGTCTTTAGGTAGTGGGTGAAGTCTGTGTGTAGTCTGTGTCTAGTGAGTGAGGTCTGTAGGTAGTGAGTGGGGTCTGTGGGTAGTGAGTGAAGTCTATGTGATAGTTAATGAGGTATGTGGGTAGTGTTCATTTTGCTGACGAATGTTCAAATGTTCTGTTGTTCCAAACATTAGAATCCGCCCATCATCTTCCATACCCGAATCCCAAAGAAGAAAGCTAGATCCTCTTGTAGATTTTTGCAGAGGAATGACGATATCTTTCAATGAAGTTACGTTTGCTAAAGGGAGTTTGCATTATACTCGCCGCCTCCAAAGACATTCCAAGAGAGCATTGTTGAATTATTTGCCTTGGTCTTTCGACGGTTGACTTTGCTCTCCGACGCATCTCCGCTACGGTCTTCTGCACCTCGTTGCTTTACGGATCTGGACCATGGTTGCGTTCAGATACGATAGTATTTGTGTCCTCTATCGTCACTTTAATCCGTCCTATACAATCATGTTTACATCATCTCCACGACACATGGCCATCGCAATTTGATCGGCCTAGGGTTAGGGTTAGACTTTGGTGGTATATTTTGGGGTTTTAGGGTTATGGTTAAGCTTTGAGATTTTTTGGCTCTTCCATTTTTTTCATGTAGAAGGAAAAATTAACACTTCTCACTTATCTTATAATATGTATTAAATATACACTCCTACCCCCTTACAATTTCACAGACTCTAATAAGAATTTTATTCATTAAAGGATTTTTATTCTGTAAATACTATTATGCAGTAAAGACGTCATCAAATTACAACAGGAACATATTAAACTTACTAATATATATATATATATATATATATATTAATATTAACATACTATTAACATTATATATCATATACAGCGCTACGGAATATGTTGGCGCGATATAAATAAAGATAATAATAATAATAATAATATAATATATTCATTAATATATAGTGACACAGAAATCCCAAATGATTATTCTATGATGGAATTGAAGGACCTAAACAATAATGTATATTTTCACCTAATCAAAACAATAAGATAATTAATAATCACTTATGCTGGTTCCTTGGCCATAGACCATTACCATCCTTTTGTATATGCCCCAAAATAAATCTGGGCATGATAGGGTGTAAGTATGCTGATTAGACAAGTTATTTATTTTTTTTGACACACAGCTTTACACTAGATGGAAATTAATAAATATTGCCAATAATCTGCCATGAGCCAGAAATACCAGAATGTATTTAGTAGGAGCACCAGAAAGGTTAACAGGTAAAAATTGCAAAGAATTACTGTATGAAAATGCATATAAATTTTTTTTTTTTGTAAAAGTCCATTATGTATTTAGATGCTTTGACTGCACACAGCGAGAAAACAATACAGAATCCCATTAAATGGTAACTTATATTGCAACAAACAGATTCATGCTAAGGAGGGGATGTAAATAGGTCTGAGACAGCAGCTGATTGTATACAGCTCAATAAGGTTAATATGCATTATACAGTGAAAGTCATCTGTTCCTGTAATATAAAATAAATACATTAATGTGCCCTGATTATGAAACTGAGACTCTTCACAGTTTTCTGTAATTGTAATAAAATTGCTCTGATAACTTTATTTATTGTTACTACACAAATAGGAATGGTCATCAAGTCATGTGTAATATGCAGAATATGAGGATTACATCTCACTGGGTGCTATATTTCTGTCACATTTAACTTTATATTTGGAAAGTGTCCTTAACCCCCCTGGCTGCCAGCCACAGGAGTGAATGCCATCTCTCACAAACAGATTGCAATCAGCATAGATGACACAAGTAATATTCCAGTCTTAATCCTGCAATTCCCCTTTGTACCAATAGATAGCGCCGCCTGGTGCCATTACATCGGCGCTCTTTCTTTCACTTCTAAACAATAGCATTCTATTGTTGGCGCCATGATGTCGGCGCGTTCTTATAGGAGCTCATAAGGTATTCGCTATTAGGTCGGGGTGCGGAGTATTATTCTCATATAAATAAATATACAGGAAGACAGGGGCATTTATACTCCTAGGAATACATATTATTATTATTATCTTTCATTTGTATCGCGCTAACATATTCCGTATTACAGGGGAAAAGAACAAGGGAAATACAAATTTAACAAACTCAGGAATTGAAGGGCCCTGTTTTGAGCTTAGAATCTGAAAGAATGTGCTTTTTTCCAAAGCACCTTACAAGACTGGAAACTCTCTACTTACAATCTAAAGGGAGTGAAAGGGCAGATACCGGGTGGAGAGTAAGAGATAAGGAATAGCAAGGGTCAGGAGGAAGTGAAAGTTGGAAAGAGTTTTATTTAGTGGGAGAGGAGAGGGATCTGAGGTGAAAGGCTCTAGTATGTTGGCTGACCCCTAGTGTTGAGATGATATATCTGCAAATAGGAAGTCATATAGGAAATATATAGGAAGACAGGGGTATTTATACTCATAGAAATAAATATATGCAGATGCAGGGGTATTATTCTTATAGAAATAAATATATAGAAATACAGGGGTATTTATACTCATATAAATAAATATATAGAAAGATGGGTATTTATACCCATATAAATAAATATTTAGGAAGACAGGGGCACTTAGACTCAGAGGAATAAATATATAGGAAGACAGGGGTACTTATACTCATATAAATAAATATATAGGAAGGCAGGGGTATTTATACTCATATAAATAAATATTTAGGAAGACAGGGGTATTTATACTCATAGAAAGTAAATATATACAGATGCAGGGGTATTATTCTCATAGAAATAAACATATAGAAAGGCAGGGGTAGTTATACTCATATAAATAAATATATAGGAAGACAGGGGTACTTATACTCATATAAATAAATATATAGGAAGGCAGGGGTACTTATACCCATATGAATACAAAGATAGGAATGTAGGGATATTTATAGCCACAGCAAAATATATACACGCCATATCCCATTTTCTCTTTTCTTTCTTCTATTTTTTCTTTTCTCCTTAAACACTGAAAAATCAGAAAGCTCAGGAGCTGGGTTATATAAAACCTAGTTGACACGTTAACATATAACATTGTTGCCCTATTGTATAAATACGACATTGAGTACTACATTCTATTTACAAGATTTTGCTTTGCTATGTCATATCTGGGTTCCCTGATGGTGAAGTGGTTAAGATTTGGTGCTTTCACTGCTGTGACCTGGGTTCGATTCTAGTCAGGTAATCTAGAGGTCTCACCACCCTGAAGCCAAGCTGGATTGGGCCTGGTAAGTACTTGAATGTGAGACCACCTTGGAATATGAGGAGCCATATGCTGTGGCTGACTGGAGAAGGAGCTGGCAACCCACTCCAGTATCTCTGCCATGAATACCAAGTGAATCAGTATGGTGTGTTACGGTCCATGAGGTCACAGAGAGTTGGACATGACTGAGCAATACAAACATGTCATATCTGTACAATGTTTTTCCTTTCCTGTGTTTTTTTTCAATATAAAATAAAGTTATGAATAACTCCACTACTGGATGGTGTTGGGAGCCTGTGGTTCCCCCCCTCGGTAACAGCCCCTGAGATGCAAACCATAAAAATGTAATTTATCTCTCAGATAAAGCTTACAAACTGAAAAATAAATAATATTGCGGCGCAGACGTGTTCAAGCGTGTAACTCTAAAAACCCACCCAAAAAGAAAATTATGTACAAAAAATTATAACATACTCACACACAGCACAGGGGGAGACACAGGAAGCCTGGGAGTGAGGTTGCAAGCGAATAACAGCCAAATTTGCCTCACGACGTTAGCTGCTCTACCCCGTGGTGTTGAGCTGGGGAAGGGGATTTGTAATATAATCATACAAGGGGTGTATGTAGGTAGCAGACTTACCAAAGCCCCTTTTCCCCTAGGAAGTGAAGGAGTTAAGCCTCCTACAACAGACTAAGTAAGCCCAGCTGCGTTCTGCTTTAAACGGACTGCAGAGCACTCAGCAGTTTGGGTTCAGTCTGGACTGAGAGTCAGCGTCTCTGCACCCTGAAGCAAACCCACAGACTGTTGCAGCAGAAAAACTTACAGGCCCACATATTTGAACGCTTTGTTTTGCAATTGTTTTTGGTAGTAAGGAAACTGCTATTACTGTTTAGTCGGTGCTTCAAGGAAGCTAGGCTTTGTTTTGTGCTACTTTTGTTTGTACCTGCTGACCAGGTCTGCAGTAAAAAAATCCTTAAAGCTATAACGGCCTCCTGAGCTACTTCTTTGCAAAGCCGGTCAACAGGGCATTGACCCTGGAAGTGGCAGCTAGTTTGTTACAATACATATAGGGGTAATGAATACAACATTATGTAGGAAACATATACACATACTATATATACATATATATCAATATATACATGAAATAATAGAACACTATAGTCCACAGTGATATCCTTCCTGTTGTCACTAAGAGAAATTGTGATAATGTGTTAGAAAACCAAAGTCCATATTAAGTCCTGTATTATTACTGTTGAAGAATGTAATCATCTTTATTTCAAATACTTTTCTCTCCTAGGTGTTTTTAAAATTGCCTCTGAGTATTTGATTTTTAGGTTTTGGATGGAGTGATCATTTTGGCTAAAATGGTGTCCTACTGGGGAACAATAATTGTGCTTTCTTATTGAATGTCTGTGTAAATCCATCCTTAAGTGCTTTTTTTGGCTGGTTTCTCCAATGTAAATGCCTGTATTAGAAAGTACATTGCATTATATAAACCACATTGGAGGATGTGCATGTATACGATCCTTTGATGTTACAGGTCTTGTTGTTATGTGTGGCTGTGTCATGATTACAAATATGTTGACATAATTTACAGGTACTTGTGTTACAAGGCTTAGTTCCATTTTCTCTTTTCAGTTGTTCATTGGCCAATCTTTTGCTGACAAGTTTTTGTTTCAGATTTGGTGGTTGTTTAAATGCAAAAAATGACGGTCAATAAAATTTGAAGCCATGGCAATGCTATTTGGCACACAATGTTAAGCTGTTTATATTCGAAGGACCTTCGGTGCTCTTTGCAAACCTCGCGCTGAGCGCCTTTGGCGCTCATTGCGAGCCTCGCCTCGCATGTCCTTTGGCTCGTCTCTATATTTTTTAAAATCCTAATTAATTAATTGAATAATAAATAAATATAGTTTCCCTTTTCTAATTAATATAAGTAACAATCAATAGCCTGAAGCGGTAACAATGTCTTGTTATTGTCCTGCAGCATATAATGTCCAGTGGGACTGTTGCTGGCCTGAGGAGATAATTTTATAAATGTTGTAACAGTGCATTAGAAATAGGCTGCGTGTGCGAGTGCAACCCATTGGTTTATTTGTGGAAAGCGCTACTGTAGATAAGTACTGCGTTCATCAAGTGCTTGCAGCCTAAGGCGATCCCGCGTTTCCTAAGTGTTTGGAGGCTAAGTCCCGCGTGTTTCAGTGCCTCAACATTGCCTTTGGCGCTCATCGCCTAAGTGCTCCGAGTTCATGGCTCGCCTCGCTTCTTGAAGCTTGAAAATGATGAGCGCCAAAGGCGCTCATTGCCTTAGTTGGACGCACCACGCAAAGCGCGACAACGTCTCGTAGTTCGACAATTATAATATGTGATTGTGCATCTTCTATTAGTAATGGTTGTAAATTCTTTGATTATTTTCCTTATTCTCCTCACAACTCATGGTATGTGGTCACTGGGCGTGAAGTCTGTCTGTGGGTTTCCTATATAAAGATGAGTGGAGAGTGCCATTGGTGATGGATATACAGTGCCTTGCAAAAGTATTCACCCCCCCATGGCAATTTTCATGTTGCCTCACAACCTGGAATTATCATGGATTGTTTGAAGATTTGCATAATTTAATTTACAGAACTTGCCACAACTTTGAAGATGTGATCATGTGACACTTAGATTGCACACAGGTGGACATCATTTCACTAATTATGTGACTTCTGAAGGTAATTGGATGCACCAGAGCTTTTTATGGGCTTCATAACAAAGGGGGTGAATACATACGCACATGCCAATTTTCTGTTTTCTATTTAAAAAAAATAGTTTTATGTATATATTTTTCTCATTTCACTTTACCAACTTAGACTATTGTGTTCTGATCCGCCACATAAAATTCAGATTAGCAAAACATTGAATTTAAGACTGTAATGTAACAAAATAGGTAAAAAGTCAAGGGGGGTGAATACTTTTGCAAGGCACTGTAGTAGTGTCTAGAAAGTCTATCTGTTCTGTAGAGAAATCCATTTGAAGTTTTATAGATAGATGTAAAGTGTCCATGAACAGATCATCGATGTAACGGTACTATCTGTCTGGTTTGTAAATGGATACAGATAAGAATGTTTCTTCCAGATTGGCCATCAATAGATTGGGGTTCTATGGAGCCAGTTTGCACTTATTTTACAATAACAGGCTTGTCACTCTTAGTGAGATGTTTGTCCAACAGGAAGGATAACAAGGGGGACTACAGTGGTCTGTTTTCATGTATATATTGATATATATGTGTATATATGTATGTTTCCTTTACTATGTTGTGTTATATCCCCCTATATGTATTTACCTGATGATGTCAGAGGCTGTCTCCACTCTCTCTACATCTGCTGTTTTTATTCAAACTGAGGGTCCTATCTCATGTCAGTATTGCTTAAGGCTTGATCAAGAGAGGTCAGTCCTCTCGAAGGCTCTTCAATATAAATAAGGCATTTGTCTAATACAAAACGTTTCACATTATACTGCAATACTCATCATTAGTCTATACTAGCGAATTGCTAAACATCCAAGCCAGGTGACATTTTGCAAAAACACATCTGAAGTCTCCCAAAAGCATGTGGGAAAAGGTGTTATGGTCTGATGAAACCAAGGTTGAACTTTTTGGCCATAATTCCAAAAGATATGTCTGGCGCAAAAACAACACTGCACATCACCAAAAGAACACCATACCCACAGTGAAGCATGGTGGTGGCAGCATCATGCTTTGGGGCGGTTTTTCTTCAGCTGGAACTGGGGCCTTAGTTAAGATAGAGGGAATTATGAACAGTTCCAAATACCAGTCAATATTGGCACAAAACCTTCAGGCTTCTGCTAGAAAGCTGAACATGAAGAGGAACTTCATCTTTCAGCATGACAACGACCCAAAGCATACATCCAAATCAACAAAGGAATGGCTTCACCAGAAGAAGATTAAAGTTTTGGAATGGCCCAGCCAGAGCCCAGACCTTCCACTCCTCCATAATGACATCATGGAGCTGGTGGATGTTAGAGACCTTGCACTCCCCCACCTTCCGTTTGAGGATGCCCCACAGATGCCAAGTAGGGTTTAGGTCATGAGACATGCTTGGCCAGTCCATCACCTTTACCTTCAGCTTCTTTAGCAAGGCAGTGGTCGTCTTGGAGGTGTATTTGGGGTCGTTATCATGTTGGAATACGACCCTGCGGCCCGGTCTCTGAAGGGAGGGGGATCATGCTCTGCGTCAGTATGTCACAGTACATGTTGGCATTCATGGTTCCCTCAATGAACTGTAGCTCCCCGGTGCCAGCAGCACTCATGCAGGCCCAGACCAAACATATAAACACATATGTCTATATATATATATATATATATATATATATATATATATATATATATATATATATATATATATATATATATATATTCTATAATATGTCGTGTTGATTCCCCCTATATGCATTTACCTGATAATGTCAGGTGCTGCCTCCACATCGCTGTTTACGTTTAAACTGAGGGTTTCCCCTCATATCAATGTTTTTGTGCTCTTTGTGCCTTATCCGTTTATCTGTCATTTAGGGATTATTTCAACTACCTTTCTAGATGTATACTTTTGGTGGTGGGAGTGTCATGGTCTGGGCCCGCATGAGTCTGGGCACTGGGGAGCTACAGTTTACATGTACTGTGGCATACTGAAGCAGAGCATGATCCCCTCCCTTCAGAGACTGGGCCGCAGGGCAGTATTCCAACATGATAAAGACCACAAACACACCTCCAAGATGACCACTGCCTTGCTACAGAAGCTGAAGGTAAAGGTGATGGACTGGCCAAGCATGTGACCAGACCTTATCCCTACTGAGCATCTGTGGGGCATCCTCAAACGGAAGGTGGGGAAGTGCAAGGTCTCTAACATCCACCAGCTCCGTCATCATGGAGGAGTGGAAGAGAACTCCAGTGGCAACCTGTGAAGCTCTGGTGACCTCCATGCCCATGAGGGTTAAGACAGTGCTGGAAGATAATGGTGGTCACACAAAATATTGACACTTTGGGCCCAATTTGAACACTTCCACTCAGGGGTGTACTAACATTTGTTGCCGGTGGTTTAGACATTAATGGCTGTGTGTTGAGTTATTTTGAGGGGGCAGCACATTTACACTGTTATACAGGCCGTACACTTACTGCTTCACTTCACATGGAAGCAGAGGGGCATGTCTTCATGAAAAGCTAAAATATTTACAGAAATATGAGGGGAGTACTCTTTTTTTTGTGAGATACAGTGTGTATGTGTGTATATATATATATATATATATATATATATATATATATATATATATATATATATATATATTTTTTTTTTTTTTATTCTTGAAGCTAGCAACCTAGATGCATAGGAGACTTTCAAGCACTTAATAAAATACTTGAAGTAAATAGATTCACAGGGATATAATATACACCAAATAAGATCCAGAAACCTGCCATGAACCTTTAAATGAATGAACTGGGGTGTGTTACCGGTTCCTTCCCCAGTGGACCACCATTTGTCTGACCTCTCCACTATGAGCTACCCATCTTAAGTAATCCCACATGGTATAGCTCCAGCTTCTTTGGAGTACAATACATTTATGATCCGCAATGCGCAGCAATGACTCAAATAACCCTTGTAGCACATTGTGAGAAACCGTTGACAAAATTTATACAACACCAAAATAGGGGAAACATAGGGGTTTTTATTTTTCTTACAAATGGTCTAAATATTCAAGTGCCGCCACAGTTCAAAAACAAAAACAAAAAATACATCCATAGTTACACAAAACAAAGACCTTAAACCGATGTGCTGGAGAGGATGTGATTGCTTCAGTTCATTTTGGTTTCTGTTCCTTACAAGTGCTTCCCCCTGTACAGATGGCCCTCTCCTGCGCCAGAGCTTACTGCAATGTTTTACTCCACCATTGAAGTGGTTACAAAATGGAATTTTATTTTATCAAACTTCCCCAAACCAAACGTGACTGCCTCCTTCCCAACTAGTGATAGACGTCCCCCAGCCTAGTAGTTGTTGCCCTTCTGGATGGGCCCAAGATGTCATTCATAATGTGGAGGTCACAGCTCCTCAGTCAGATTTCTCTTTCTCCTTCATGTGAAGGAAAACGATGCTGAATATGAACAGTCCGACCATCATGGAAAAGGCGCTGGCGTAGTATGGGAAGGCGGATGGAATGAAACGCTCATACTGCGTGTGCTGGAGGGGACGGACAGACACCTGCAGGGGCAAAAAGCACATAGAACAGGTTATCCAAGCCAATAAAGGTGTGGGTGCAAATAAAGGTGTGGGGGCAGGTTTGCAACATGAACTAAAGCAATTCAGAGATAATTTGTTATATTTTACTTGTAGAGTGTAAGTAGATAGATACATAAACAATATATGCATACACTTTGAAACAGACTAGGCCAATGACACTGGGCCTCATACCATCCATCTGAGCAGAAGCACCAACAGACATCTTTCCTTGTTTCCATTCAGGACTGAGCGGTCACTTCTGCAGGGGCATGGCCAATGACACCTAGCCTCATAACATGCACCTGAACAAACATCCCTGATTCATTCACCTCTAAACTTCTGTACCCTCCCACCTACGAGATATATATATATATATATATATATATAAAAAAAAAAATTTCAGACAACGTTTGGATATCTGAAGACTGGGGGGGAGGGGGGAATCTAATGAAGACAGAGAATTCGGGTTTTGCATTTGTGAAGTTAGAATGGGGAGACAGTAACAATGGGGGTTGAGTGGTGCAAATCCGGGCCAGAGCCAAAGTCATTGTTGTAGAAAAAGGTGGACACTCCTTCCAATATTTTAGCCATCTCTATATGCAACGTAACATGTTACTGTCCATTTACACACATAGGTAAACACAAAGCAGGTAAAAACACCCCACCCATGACAAAATCCGCTCAGACAGAAGCTCACCTGTGTGGCAGAGTAGAGGTGAGTATATCCCAGTCTATTGTAATCAACCTTGAACTGAAACACTCCATACACGTCAGGAAGCTTAAACTGGACACTGTACTTTCCACCTGTAAGGACAGGAAGTATAGGAGTATAGACATGACATAAGAAAACAAAAAGGGGATTAATTGTATGAGAGAGCGATTGCTTGTATGGTGAACCCAGGAGGGAGAAGAGTCATGTTATGAAGGACATACATTTAAAATTTTATAACTTGTTTAATAAATTAAAGTTTAAGCATCTTGTCACAAAATGTAAAAAAGGGCCTGAACACTCCTTTCAAGGGACTCCGTGATGAACTTTTTCCACAAAGAAGATGCCGATCTCATTTGTATCCAATAAAACCACTGGATTAAAAATAGAGAACCAAACTTGCCAGATAAAATCTATACATTTTAAAATTAACTCAAGTTATAAAACAAAGTCAAGAGGTGTAGCTATACTCTTTAATAAAAGAGCCTTAACATCTGATATAGACGGGAGATTTATAATTTGGGCATGTAAAAAAAAACAAACAAAAAAAACATTTTATTATACTTTAGTCTTATACTCCAAATCAATATGAAAATTGTTTTAAATAAAATATTTAAAAGCATATAAACAAAAAATTAAACAAAGGATATCTAATTTTATGTGGTGGCCTCAATATGTACCAAGACCCATTAATGGACAGGAAATCTAATACTAAACTATCTCCAGATACATAGTCCTTGAGAAGATGTAATCATTTTTATGAAAAAGTTTGGTTCAATATTACTTATTTGATGCTGGAGAATGCTTCACCCAAACGAGTTAGATTAAACATTTTACTCCCATCGTCACTAATCATATACTACTATTTGAATACCAGGAGAATGCTTGTAGTTGTTTTAGCACTTGACGCAGAGAAAGAAATAGACTGCGTTACCTGGGAATTCCTAGACTTGGCCCTGAATTGATATGGCTTCTCATGCTGTTGGGGCTTTTTATACTCTTTATATTGGTCTCTAATTAGATTTAGAGCAGATCATTTGTTTTGTTTTGTTTCAGAATGGTACAAGAAAGGGTTGTCCCTTATCTCCCTTGATTTTTGCACTCTCTATTGAATCTTTAGGCATAAATGATAAGACAGGAAAAGGCAATTAAGGGCCTAGTAACTCATTATATAAGCAGCAAAAATAACAGACCCTTTAAATGGGATTAAACATTTAGAGAGTTATTGAATGGTATAGCAGAGTTTCATACTATCAGTTATACTCATCCAAGATTGAAGTTTTAATGTTAAATCTTAAAAGTGATGAACGAGTCAAACGTAAAGAGCATTTCCCCTTTAATTGGTCTCATAATGGGAATACTCATCTATGTATAAACTTCAATCCCAATCTGACAGCGTTCGTTAAAAATAACTTTGACAAACTATATATACACACACAGGTTAATATTTTGATTAATTGGAGAAAGTTGAATTTATCCTGGATGGGGAGGATTGTGGCTATTAAAAAAGGTTATTTTGCCAAAAATCATCTACATTTTAAAAGATACATTCTATTATGAATACAGTTCTATATTATAAATAACATTTCAAATGGTTATAGACCACTTTATTTACACGGGAGGAAAAAGCCTGCTTAGGTAGAGCGTTGGTGAAAAGGAAATTTGCTAAAGGTGGATTAGCATCACCTTCTTTACAAGAATAATTAGGGGCAGTTCTATTTCACTTATTGAAATTGTATTGTAAAGACTCTAGCCCAAAATTTCTACAAATGTAAAGTATTCTTGCTAGAAATGTAAAAGTTGAGCATCTGATATGGACTAAAGCTTTGCAATAATAATAAAAAAAAAAAAAAAAAGGATTTATTAAAGATCCCTCTAGTGGTTAAATCATGTTTTATTTCTTGGTATCGTCTTAATAGTAGATGGAATGTAATTTATTTTCCATACCCTGTTCCTCCTCTGAAGCGGATTTATGATTATGAATTAATTATTCAAAAGGTAAATTGGGATTTATGGGATATAAAATATCTCTCTGTTACCTGACCATGGAGAGAAGATAACATTTCACATACTAGAGCCATTCACCACAAATACTTTTGTTCATATCCCTTCCCTCTCCTACTAAATTAACTACCTTTCTAGCTTTTGAATACTTTCCTAAATAAGTAAACTTTCAATTACTTCCTGACCCTTGCTATTCCTTATCGTTTTTTTCTTGCTGAGGTTTCTGCCTCTTCCATTCCCTTAGATTGTAAGTAGCGAGTTTCCAATCTTGGAGGGTGCTTTGGAAAAACAATCATACTAAACTACAAAGATACTAAATTAAAAACAGGTCCCTTCATTTTCTGCAGATTGTTAACATTGTAATCTCCCTTGTCCTTATCACCTTTATAGCGCTACGGAATATGTTGGCATGTTACAAATAAAAGTTATCATTATTTTATCTTTTGAAGATGTGGTAAGACTGAATCATGTAACAAAAGATATGTGGCATCATTATAAAATATTTAATCAGGCCTTGACTCATTTGGTTAATATAAAAAGTCTTACTACCTTCAAAAGAATGTTGGTGAAGAAAACTGATATAATATCTCAAATTGCCTTAAATGAATTGATACTCAAGAGATAGATACAACTTCAGCTATGGTAAAATGGGAGGATATTGATGGAGAGTGGGAATTAAGGGAATGGTTCATCGCTTTTACAGTAACTGAATCTTTTACATAACATATATCTCTTAGGGAGACTTACTTAGATAGTTCAGAGATAGCATATTGTTCCTTTTTTAAATAAAATATTTCCACAGGAAAACTCAGGTGATTGTTGGCGAGGTTGTAAGGGTCTGGGCACGCATTCCCACATGTGGTTTTGCAATAATATCCAAAAATGTATGTATTTCTCACATTTCTCTGATAATTAAAATGTGACCAAGCAAAAGATCTGGCTTCAATGCCATCTCATATTTTTCTTAACGTTAATTAAAGTTAAAGGTATCACAATTCATATGTTGTTAGCCAAATGGCTGATCTCACTAAACTGGAAAAAACACTATGCCATCTTGGAGCAGAATAAGTGAAGTAGTCTCCCATAATAGGCGAACTGAGATGGATTATAAAAAGACTCTAATAATGCCGTTATGAATGATATAAGATTAAAATGATCCCTTCTTGGATTCTCCAGTAATTGTTTTTGTATCTTTTGTGGTGTTTTTTCGTTGAAATATCAGAGTTACACTTTCACTGTTTATTGTTAAACTCCTAAATTTATGTTTCTATTTGTAATTAGATTATAAATTTTAAAAAAAATGGTGTGCGAGACGAATCAGAATTACAATATAAGGAACACACATTAAAGACAATCAGCACAATGCCATTTTATGCATAAATTCCGTGTAGGGGGATCCGATAAAGCTACGTATAGACTCACCGTTCTTTTTCAGGAATGTTCTAACAAATGGGTCAATACGGACAAACTCCAACTGGATATCATCTCCATCGAAGGGAACCCACTTGCCATCGGAGAGCTTCTCAATCACAATGCTGTACTCCTGTAAGAGGGAACAAAACACAGGAAATTGGTTAAAAAGTCAAAACAGTTCCTAAATGGAAGTGAATGGGACGGAGGTGAAATATATTAACGGCTCATCATATAAATGATGTCAGCTATAACTCTGAAATAAAATGTATTAGAAAAACAGAATTTAATCTAGTTTTTGTAAAGTAATTTGGTATATTCGTCATTGTTAAGTGGTATTATATTAATGAGCGACGCATGCATATTAATTAATCGGCTTTGACGCGTTAATTAGTAAACAGTCTGCTTGTTTCTGTGTTGGCAAAAATAATGTGTCTCATGAAGTTAGATCCCGGCATGCTTTTCAAGCACTCTGAACTACAAATTAGCATATGAAGTGGAACAAAGGTCACGCATAAACAATGCTGAATGTCCTAGGAAAGAAAGTGCAGATGAAAATAGCTAGCAAAATATATAGCCATTTTTCAGTGTTTTTAAAAATGAACAAAATCAAATTAGAGGTGCTCAATCAGAGAATTAAAAAAAAAACTTAATATGTTGGTTCTATGGACATGATTACCCACTAGAGAGCAGATTTTTTTTTTAGCTCACTTGTCTTTATTCACATGGAGAAATGTCCTGCAGTATATCAGCCTGGTATCGCTCAATAGGGTGATCCGGACCAGAAATACTAGGCAATTCTACCCTGAACAGTAGAAACAGCAAAACCCAGACGTACGTTTCGGCCTCTTCAGTGTGTTGCTAAGCTCCCTAAGGCACGGTGAGCAAGGAGGATATTCCCCCAGTGAAGGGCCCACTAAAGTGCTAAAAGAGGCACACATCTGGGGTTTGCAGTTTCCCCTGTTCAGGGTAGAATTGCCTGGTATTTTGGGGCTGGATCACTATACTTGTTGAGACCAGACATATACTACAGGTTATTTATCCCTGTGAGGCTGCTATCAGAGTGAGTTATGTCCACAGCAGTAACCTATTATAGGTAGTTTGTTCTCAGATTTAGGACCTCTAATTTGTTTTTTTGCTCTTTAAGATGAACCCCCCAAAAAAGTGTCCCTTTAAGAAGGTTCATGTTGAATGAAACAGTCACAAAATATTTTCTCTTGTAAGAGCTGTGATCATGAAGCAGCCATGATATGCACATCACGCTCTCAGTATATTCTCTTACCACAAGGTCGGTGATGGTGTAGGCATTAGGAGGTTCCTTTTCACCAACACGATGGTGAGAGACTGCTCCAACTCTCAAAACTCCCTCCTCTTTAAACACCCAATGGGACAGGGCCTGTGCCAACTCGTAGTTTCCAGTCTTTGAGAACCTAAACGTGCAATAAAGCAGATTAATTCAACTATCAAATAATGAAAGAAAATAAAGCTATAAGGCACTCATTACATGTAGTGTAGTGGAAAGCAAAGTACCTGGTGGAACCTGGGGTGGCTTTTTGTACAGCAGAGTTAAAAAAGGCATCACTGAAAAAATCCAGAGATCCGCTGAACACAACACGGGCGTTATTTCTGGCTTGGAGCCCAGCAATCAGGAGGGTGTTCTTACCGACAGCATGTGGGTACTGAGAGATAGATACATACATGTAACCGCCATTAGAGTACAGATTTATTAGACAGTATATAGATATATACATAGGGGCCTCATTCTATTAGCGGCCGCAGCCGTTGCGGGGCCGCAAGGACCGGCCGTAAGCTATTCGGCTATTCTATTCCCTTTTGGCCGGGGGCTCCGGCAGGCTTGCGGCCGGTGCCTTGCTATCTCTTGCGGCCGCTCGCGCCGGAGGAAAGCCTTTGATCTAAAAACGGCCGCAAGAGTTTCGGCCGTAAGAAATTCCTATTTGCAATTCAATTGCTCCGGGAACCCTCTCTGCAAGGCTAAAAACGAGCCGCAGCTTACTTGCAGGAAAGAGGTCCCGCTAGCACCAATTAAGCACATAAAATAGTTAAAACAAAGCCATCCTGCACTCTGAGAAGACTATAGAGGGATTTTAGGTGTTAGAAAAAATAGCACATAATTATCCTATACTAAAATCCGTAAAATATTTTATTTTTACTATCCGTAAAATATCCATGTAAAAAGTCCAGAGGGCTTGGAGCACCTCAGACCCGCCCACGCCGCAGCAGGAAAATAAACAGTTAATTTGAACTCGGGTTTGGGCTGATGTGCAAGCTTGAGAGTGGGTTACTTTTAATCCTCATGTCCCCCAATATGATCCCTAGCATTTACAGAGCTGTACAGTGCAGGCTTGAATTTATTTTTGCGTTTTTAGATTTCTGCGCTTACGGCCGGTTCCAAGATATGCGGCCGGCCGTAAGAGGAGATCCTTGCCGGGCCGTATAATAGAATCGCGAGTTAACAGAACCCCCGCAAGGAATCGCAGCCTTACGGCCGATTTACGGCCGGTAATAGAATGAGGCCCATAGTGAATATACATAGTGAGTGATGCCAATTTTGCTAATTGCCCTCGTTAGCTTCAATAGGATCATGTAAAGTGAAATATAAAATTTAAGAAAATCAAAACTAAAGCAATTTTCAATATAAACAGAACAAATGGATTAAGCAACTCAGAATAAAAATAATCCCTTTAAGAGTTTGCTTGTTTTTCAGACACAAAAATGCAACCCATAAACAGGTCTCTAAGAGCAAGTTGAGTAGAGGTTTGTAAATTATATTTAGTGTATTCCATTGTGTTCATTCATATTATGTATGCAAACCATTAAATGGACACAGAAGGTTCCTGGATGTTACTAGGTATATAATATCCTGGTCTATTCATTTACTATTATGTACTTTATTGAAAAGTAATATAGAGCTCTGTTTTGTTCTGCCTATTAAAGTGTACCTGCAGTTCATCAAGAGACAAGCTCTGTAGCACTTGCGCTGCAGTGTCTCGTACTAACCAATCAGTGACAATCTCTCAGTAACATGCAGCTTAGAGATGGTCACTTTATTGGCCGATTGAAAACACTGCTCTTCAAATTGGTGCCTTCATGAGCTGCATGATTTGGAGAGGACAGACCCATACAGGGACTATTTGTTTGATTTTAGGCAGTAGAGCTTATAAATGTAAGCACTGCTTAATAAAATAAAATACAATACAATACAAGTCCGTAATGGTTTCCCAGGGATATTATATACCTAGTAACATCCAGGAACCTTCCATATCCTTGTAATACATTGTCCAATGAGATCAGAACAATTCTGGTTTGTTTGACAACTAAATATCAATGACTAACAACCTACCTGGGTAATTGGTTTATCAGGGAAAAATGAGTAAGAAGTGGACGATCCAGTCAGAATGTCAAGGACCAGAGGATTGTCAGGATCAGCTACCATACTGTAAGAAAAAGTATATATTGAATGCAGTGGAAATGTAATATATAACTGAGTACCAGTCACTTCAGTAGCAATATCCCTGTGCTTTTTTATTGAGTTATGCAGCAATAGTTGTAGCTATAATAGTAAAATATACAAAGTCAACATCAAATCTCTATATTTGGAAGCCAACTTACCCAACTCCCCTGAAGAGAATGGGGTTCAATACAGATTTCCCAACAATGGTTGGAGCCTTCAATAGATTCTCTGGATCAGTTACAATAAGTGTGTGCTGGGGGAGAAGAACAAATGGAAAGTGTAAGAAAAACTAAAATATCTAACACATGGGACCTTTTTGTAGCAGAGTTTAACACTAGATCATTTTCAATGACTTTGACAAAAGCAAGGAGGCAAAAACAATTTATTGTTTCCCCTAATTTCCATAATTATCAATACTCTAAAGACCGCAAAAAAGTACTGATCCATACATACAAATATCAAAAAGACAAGAATACAGAACAGCCAGGCATATAAATCATGAACACAGCAAAATTTACAATATGCTATATATATATATATATATATATATATATATATATATATATACACACATGAATAATCAGAGTATTGCAGTATATAGTGATATCTTTTTTATTGGACAAACATTCATATATGTAGCTGTGAAGACGACTCCATGTAGATCAGAGAAAATTTGCAGAATTTTTTGTTACAAGGTTTTGCAACAACAACAAAAAAAAAATGCTGAAAGTTATGTCAACACAGCCAATTATAACAAGAGGACACAAAACCTGTCTTTTCTATGTTTCAATGGGAATCTAATATCAGTATAGCGCCGGACTTGAGAAAGCGAGGAAGCTTTCGAAATCTTGTCAAATATTTCTAAATAGGTTTGTCCAATAAAAAAAAAATAAAAAAAAAAGGTATCAATATATACTGCAATACTCTGATTATTCATCTGGTTTACTGGACACTCACACCTACCTCATTCATATATATAGCTCCAAGGCTGTAATGATTTTTTTTTTTGCGCTCTGCTTTACTAAAGTATCAAGCAGAGGTTACCTTAATCAAATACGGGTCACAGAATGTTAAAGTTGTCAGATAGTAATACGTGATAAGAATACTATGTTTTTATGTATAGAATAGTTAATTGGCCAAATAGATTTAGAAACTCAAATAAATGCAGTCTTTATTACTCGTTGTATGCAGTTACACTGCAGCGGTTATTTTGATTTCTGCTGCTACTCTTTAGAGGAGACATTGAATGCAGAGGAAGCTTTCATTGATTCAATAAATTATTAGCATTTGACAAAGCCCCTCTGTGCTTTCATTAGGACTAAACATCTCAATATTTACAATACAAACCCTGCTGAAAAAAAACAGTTCTTTAAAAAGGTAGTGGAAAAAATGCATATAAAATAAAAAATATGAAGTCTGTATTTTTGAACTTTTTAAAAACATTTACCCGTTATCAAGTTTAGCTATTCTAAAGACTGCAAAAACAGAGCTGCGGGTGCCCTTTAAATCTGAGACTTTGTGTTCCTTGGAAGACTCACCTGGCCTGGGTCAGAGATGTCATAGTTGTGATGGTCGATTACAGCAGTTTTCTCTTCATCAAACTCAATACCACATTCACTACCCAATTCTCGAAGTGGGTCCCCTAAGATGACAGTAATTAATGTAATACGGTTCATGTTAAAATGACTGATACAATAATATACAGGACATTGCGCGTTTCTGTATTGTAGCCAATGTTGGGGAGATAAAGTCCCTTATCGGTGCATCTCACACAATCAAGTGAGCGAAACCAGGACGTCTTATCAGGTTTCTTGATATACAAACTTGGAGCCATTTTGGACTGAAGTACTATTAAACTAAAGTGAGGCTTACAGAAGCAAACGGATGTGAACCCCAAATATGGTCACGGACTGATTATTCCAAATACAATATAAATATTTACAAATTACCAAATGTCAACATTCCACCCGTCAGTGGTCAGTCTGCGAGCCCGCTCAATTATTTGTGTGAATTGTCAAAACAAGTTTAACTATAAATAAATTTACCAATATCGGAGCTTGCAGCCACCAGGACACTTCCACCGCCATCAATGAAAGAGCTGATTGTCTCAACATTGATATTGCCACCAAAATCTGTAAGAGAAAGGACAGCGCTGAAGGGGCGTTTGTGCTCTTATTCCAGAAGCATTGCCATTTAAATAAACGCATTGGGCCAATAATGTGGAAAGTCTCCATCAAGCTTTTGTGATAAGCCCTTTGTCATCTGAACTACATATATTAAGACTACTAATGGACCACTGTAGTTCAGTTTATAGAAAAAATCTGATTTGTTTAAGACTCCACTTATGAGAGGAGAAATACACTTTGCGTTTGTTAGATCACTTCCTGCGCGTTGGATTATGCGAGAGTGGTTCTTAAATCTACCAAACTGGTAGAGGTAAGGGAGGAGGGAAACCGGAATAGGTCAGTGGTGTTTGTTAGATAATTAGAAACGTTTGAAATTGACACCACACCTGTTCCCCCTTGCAGGAAGTTTGCATCAACAGATGCAATATTGTAAAAGCCCCTCACATACACCACTTCCTCAGAAATATTATAGTGGCCTCCAAAGTCAAACTTATATTCCACCCAATTAAAAACTTCTCTCATTTATACTTTGCTATATTCTAGAAATATATACTATTCTATGTTCCCAATGTATAATTATATATAAATTATATTAAACATACCTTCTACTGATGGGGAAAAGATGATCAGATTGTCATACAGAAACTCTCCATATTTGATAAGAGACAGGCTGGGGTCATCAGCTGTTTTGAAGGAAAGGTCAAAGCCTCGGTCTGAAAAAAAAAATGAAAAAAAAAAAAATGTAATATTCTCTATGAAACCTGCACAAAAAAAAAAAAAAAATCAGCAGCCAGACTGTTCAAATACTGCTATGCTAGTAGTGAAGCCTCCTTTACAATGAGTGTGTAGAATGACTAAAAATGTGCAATACAATTGTATGAGTTTTTGTTCTTTGTCTTTGTTAGGTACCGCAGTACATTAAACCAAATAGTTCAGACATGCTTGTGTTTATGTTAATAATTGGGATGATTCATGATACATAAATCAATGGTTTGGTCTTATTACAGAGTACCTTGCAAATCACAGCTAGACGGCAGAGTGAAAGGGTTCCAAATGCTATATATATATATATATATATATATATATATATATATATATATATATATATATATATATATATATATATAAATAATACACACACACACACAAACACATATATACACACACACCATCCCTGTGCAGATGTTTCGGTTCACTATCTCGGCCCAGTTCATGTTCTCCTTCTACTATACCCTAGACATAGTCTCTCTTCCAATCTCTTCTCAGCACTTGGGCTCTTATACGACAGTGAGTGTCTTCCTCGGTTTGAGGTTCTCCAGTCCAAACCCTCTCCCCAGGCTCCCCATCCAGCACAGTCTCTTCCTCAGTTCCAGGCTTTCCTTTGATCTCACCACTCAGGCACTTGATGTTTTCCAGCCTGTCTCGCATGGCCCCATTAACTTCCCATCTCCCCAGACACTTCTTCTCAGCTCTAGTCCAGCCCAGCTCCTGATCGCTCCCCTATATGCCAGGACGCCCCCTCCCCTTCAGTCTCTTCTCACTGCTCATGCTCTCACCTATACAGATCCTGTCTCATCTCGGTCCTTAGTCTATCATCACCATCTCAGCCTCTTGAAGAGCATTGAGTCACCTTCAAATCATTGTTCTCCAGTCCATCTGCTCTCCCCAAACCCATTTCCTCCTCTCAGCCCAGCACCTGCACTCTCCCCTATACCCCAGTCAAGTCTAATCTCTTCTCAACACTCTCCCATTTCTCTCTGGCATCCTGTCTCTCACCCCATATACATAGCCACCTGCCTCCAGGTACCCCAGCCCCCCCCTGCCTCCAGGTACCCCAGGCCCCCCTGCCTCCAGGTACCCCTGCCCCCCCTTCCTCCAGGTACCCCATGCCACCCCTGCCTCCAGGTACCCCATGCCACCCCTGCCTCCAGGTACCCCATGCCACCCCTGCCTCCAGGTACCCCATGCCACCCCTGCCTCCAGGTACCCCATGCCACCCCTGCCTCCAGGTACCCCATGCCACCCCTGCCTCCAGGTACCCCATGCCACCCCTGCCTCCAGGTACCCCATGCCACCCTACCTCCAGGTACACCAGCCCCCCCCCCCTGCCTCCAGGTACCCCAGCCCCCCCTTCCTCCAGGTACCCCAGGCCCCCTGCCTCAGGCCTCCATGCACCCCCTGCCTCCAGGTACCCCAGCCCCCCCCCCCCCTTCCTCCAGATACCCCAGGCCCCCTGCCTCAGGCCTCCATGCACCCCCTGCCTCCAGGTACCCCAGGCCCCGCTGCCTCCAGGTACCCCAGGCCCTCCTGCCTCCCTCTCATCCCTTCTCACCGCCCAGGCTCTTGAAGAACAACGAATGAGTCTCCTTGAGGTTGATATTCTCCAGCAGGACCAGTGTTCTTGGCGCTCCGTGGGCACCACAGCTCAGCAGCAGGCACAGGGCGGACAGGAGAAGCGCGGAGGGGAGGAAAGCAGCCATCATTCCCTGAGCTCGCCGGGCAGCCACGTCACCGGAACCTGCGCACAGCCAGCCAATTAGAGACAGACACCTCCTGTCAGCGCCAGCCACTGAATGAAGAGCAGCGTGACGTACAGTGGCCATGTCTGGTAAGGGCAAGGTGCGTTCTCCATGTAGACATAGTCACATTTTATGACGGCACTTTTACACCACACACGCTAATTTACCTAATAAATAAAATCTAATAACTCATGTATATGCAGACGCATCTCCGTAAAGTCGTTGCAATGCGCTGCCAGATTCAAACATGGCAGATGTGGCCACCCATTGGTCTCTGATACCTTACAACAATCACTGCGCTGTCGAGCCCTTATGTGGAGCATCCGCTTCATGAAGTAATCAGAAGCGCAAACATTACACTGTGCTAACATGAGCTCCAGAACACTACAAAAGGTCTCTGTCAGTAGAATAGGAGACCTGGAGCCGCCAGCCAATCAGAAAACGACAACTCAGGGGCACCTGATCTATGCACAAAAAGAGCGGGAAAATGGAGAGCTGAGGTAGAACTGGATTCGTAGTGTGATGAGTCACCTTAGAGAGGGATGGCAGTGCCCAGCACAGGCCACATCGAACCAAAAGATCACCATTTTGTTACCGCAAGCCCCCAACTTACAAGGTTTCCTACTTATATTGCTTCGTTCTCAGTACAGAATACTGGACGAGTACTTACGTAAATCAGAAAAGATCCAATGTCAGGAAAATAGGTCAAATCTGAGCTTAAAGGACCATAAAAGTCCCCTATATGTGCTGAGCACCATTACACAGAGAGTGAAAAACACAGTGAAAACGTGTCTTCATTTTGAATATTGATGCTGAATTTGTGGAGTTATGGGATCGAGTCTATTATGAATCAGTTTCCTGGCAGAAGAGTGGCGTATAGCGCTGTGGCGTATAGCGCTGTGCCGCAGCACCTGGTGGTGGAAAAATGTACTGCAGGCAAAGATCTATTCCATCATCCAACGTGGCACAACTCGAACGGGTCTGAATCGACAGCGCGGCCATCACTATGTTCCGTGCGGGCACTTGACCCACCAGGGCTTTGGGCACGCCTCTCATAGCTCAAGGCCTCTTCTGTCGGCGCACCTTATGAGCCAGATTGGAGGACGGAATAGTTCTTTGGATGCAGTAATTTTTTTACACCACCAGGTGGTACTGTGACGAATATCTCAACCCCAGTCTTTTGACGGTAAACGGATTAATAATAGAAAAGGACTGAGTTATGATCAATTGAAGTCTGGCTGTTTCAGTGAGGTAACTGTGCCCGAATGAGTAATGAGCTCTGTACCGCGCAGAACAATGAATAATTAATACGATTCAGGTGGAGACGCTTTCAGTGATTGAGTCAGACTGACACTTTGTAACTACTTAGATATATTCTAGAATAATATTTACTGTATTGGTCTGAATATAAGCCGCACCTTTTTTCTGATTTTTGAGCTTGCGAGTTACGGGTGCGGCTTATATTCGCAACCGTAAAAAAATCATTGCCGATTTGCGTACTTTGCTTGTTACGTGTGTGGCTTCTATTCGCAAACGGAAAATGACTGCCGATTTGCGCAATTGCGAGTTAAGGGTGCCGATTTTTGGGCTTTAGACTGCGGTAGTGAATACCGATTTCCGGTTTTAGTGATTCTAACATCCTGTAAGACCTGTAACCCGCAAAAAAAGCTACAGGGATAATTAGAAAGCCTGTTTCTTGCAATGGCTGATCACTTTGAGAGTCTTTTTCTCTCCAATTTTACGGGTGCGGCTTATATTTGAGTACTATCTTTTTTCTATTTTTTTCCCCTTGAACTTTACGGGTGCGGCTTATTTTCGGACCAATACGGTAATAGCTGGTGAAATAGCTCAGTCAGTAATGCAGCTACTTGTGGAACTACAGGTCCTGAGTTTGATTACATATTTTACTGTTTTAAAAATCAAACATATATGTTTTTGTTATATAAAGCATATGTCAGGATGAGGTACTATTGTCTTGTGTTTTGCTTTAATGTATATAATAATTATGTAAAAAAATCTATAAACACACACATATCTATCTAATTATCACATATATAGTTGTGGATCTTACGAATGTTGGTAACGTTTGCAATGTTAGTCACGCAATTGCGCAGTTGCTGGGCTGCAATGAACACCTGTGGAGCTCATCACGAGGCCCGCGGGGCTAAGGCTGCTATGAGCGCCAAAGGCGCTCAGCGCGGTGCTCACGATGAGTGCCAAAGGTAGAGCATTCCCAGCCTTAACATTGTATTCCCGTCATTTTTGATGGGCAAGTAGCTAGTATACAGTGTCTTGCAAAAGTATTCACACCCCCTTGACTTTTTACCTTTTTTGTTACATTACAGCCTTAAGTTCAATGCTTTGTTAATTTGAATTTTATGTGATGGATCAGAACACAATATTCTAAGTTGGTGACGTAAATGAGAAAAATATACACATAAAACTATTTTTTTTAAATAGAAAACAGAAAATTGGCATGTGCGTATGTATTCACCACCTTTGTTATGAAGCCCATAAAAAGCTCTGGTGCAACCAATTACCTTCAGTAGTCGCATAATTAGTGAAATGATGTCCAACAGTGTGCAATCTAAGTGTCACATGATCTGTCAATACATATACACACCTTTTTTAAAAGGCCCCAAAGGCTGCAACACCTAAGCAAGAGGCACCACTAACCAAACACTGCCATGAAGACCAAGGAACTCTACAAACAAGTAAGGGACAATGTTGTTGAGAAGTCAGGGTTAGGTTGTAAAAAAATATCCAAATCTTTGATGATCCCCAGAAGCACAATCAAATCTATCATAACCAAATGGAAAGAACATGGCACAACAGCAAACCTGCCAAGAGACGGCCGCCCACCAAAACTCATGGACCGGGCAAGGAGGGCATTAATCAGAGAGGCAGCACAGAGACCTAAGGTAACCCTGGAGGAGCTGCAGAGATCCACAGCAGAGACTGGAGTATATGTACATAGGACGACAAGAAGCCGTACGCTCCATAGAGTTGGGCAAAAAACAAAATGGCCCGTTTTGAGTTTGCGAAAGGCATGTGGGAGACTCCCAAAATGTATGGAGGAAGGTGCTCTGGTCTGCTAAAACTAAATATTGAACTTTTCTGCCATCAAAGATAACGCAATGTCTGGCGCAAACACATCACATCACCCAAAGAGCACCATCCCCAAAGTGAAACATGGCGGTGGCAACATCATGCTGTGTTTTTTAGCAGCCGGGACTGGGAAACTGGTCAGAGTTGAGGGAAAGATGGATGGTGCTAAATACAGGGATATTCTTGGGCAAAACCTGTACCACTCTGTGCGTGATTTGAGGCTAGGACGGAGGGTCACCTTCCAGCTGGACAATGACCCCAAACACACGGCTAAAGCAACACTTGGGGGGTTTAAGGGGAAACATGTAAATGTGTTGGAATGGCCGAGTCACAGCCCAGACCTCAATCCAATAGAAAATCTGTGGTCAGACTTAAAGATTGCTGTTCACAAGCACAAACCATCCAACTTGAAGGAGCTGGAGCAGTTTTGCAAGGAGGAATGGGCAAAAATCCCAGTGGTAAGATGTGGCAAGCTCATAGAGACTTATCCAAAGCGACTTGGAGCTGTGATTGCCGCAAAAGGTGGCTCTACAAAGTGTTGACTTTAGGGGGTGAATAGTTATGCACAGGGACTTTTTCTGTTATTTTGTCCTATTTGTTGTTTGCTTCACAATAAAAAAAAAAAAAAAACATCTTCAAAGTTGTGGCAAGTTCTGTAAATACATGATGCAAATCCTCAAACAATCCATGTTAGTGCCAGGTTGTGAGGCAACAAAACACGAAAAATGCCAAGAGGGTGAATACTTCTCCAAGGCACTGTGTATATATATATATATATATATATATATATATATATATATATATCCAAGCCAAATTTTTATTAATAGATTTTCCACATGATTTTTCACCCTCTAACTGATGGTGCAGAGCAAATATGGCGACTTTTGTGGTTCTTAAAAATAATTTGAATAGTGATGTAAATAAAATGGACATATGTATAATTTTTTCTGTGTTATATCTTCTGTGAATGCTTATGTCAGCGAACACATTGGGCCTCATTCAATATGCACAGAGCATATATTTTTTACAGAAGTTTTTAGTTAGTGATCTTCTATCCAAAAGCAAGGTCTTCACTAACTAAAAACTTCTGTAGAAAATATATGCTGTGTGCTTATATAGAGCCCTATTCAATTGGCCAAATCACAATTTAATAAGGCAAATTGTATTTAAGCATTATTCAACGTAACAATTAACAGTATAAATAAGGATTAGAAAGCACTTTCACACCATCATATACATTAAGCACTCAAATTGATCTCTTTGTCCAGTTGGCAGCAAATGATTTACAAAAATTAGGTCATCATGTAAATTTACAAGATAAATTAACTAAGGAAGAGCGTAGAGCTTTAAAAGAGCTTAGATAGAGATTCCTGTGGACTAGGAAATTGCCCGTCAAATATGACAGGAATAAAATTGTAAGGCTGGCAATGTTGTTTGCCACACAATGCGAGGCTATGGGCCCTCTAAGCACCTTCTGCGCTCATTGCAAGCCTCTCCCCCCCGTGTAGTTTAGGAGCCTTGCGATGAGTGTTACTGCCTTCGGCCACGTTTTCACCAGTTATGTTTTTTCGGCGGCTAATATTTCTCTCGCTTAGCTGATTCTCGAGCGTGAAAAAACGCCAAATATGCCTCAAATTAACTTGCAACCTCACTCACAGGCTCCCTGCATCTTCCCTGTGTGTGAGTGTGGAAGTTACTTTGAGGCATTTTTTTTTTGGTGTTCTTTGTAGTTTGGTGGTTTAGCCGTTTAAATCGTAATTTTGCGCAAATCACAATCACTGCAATGAGCTCATTGCAGCCTAAGTCCCACGGGCCTCAGGCACTCATTGCGAGCCCTGCAATGAGCACCTTTAGCGCTCATTGCAGCCTAAATCCTACATAACTCGCGATGAGCGCCTGTGGTGCTCATTGCGAGCCCTGCATTTGGAGCTCATTGCAGCCTAAGAAGTGCAGGCGCTCATTGCAGCCCCGCAAACATCTGCAAAGGGCACCAACAAACCCGTTGATCCACAACTATATATGTGATGATTATCTTGTGGACACGACCTTCAGCATTTTTTGTGCTGCATTGGGGAAAAACGACTAGTTTTTAGTGTTTGTTAAGGTGAAACAAACTTGTTGGGGTGACCTTGTAACTTATCGGTGAAGGTGTGTTAGATTACATGTACAACATAAGGAGATAACTTGTAGATTTATTGTTATGCTGCTTTTACAAATAATTAAATTGTTACTTTTGTTTCAATATGTTTCATTTTGGTATAACAATATATAGTTTTTATTGTTGACATTTTTTATGGTAAAACAGGGATATTGACAAGCTTTTGCAAACTTTATAATGACCATATCACTTATGTTTTAATTGTTTTATTAATCAGCCAGCCAATTAGAGACAGACTTCTCCTGTCAGTGCCAGCCAATAAATGAAGAGCAGCGTGACATGTCAGCGGCCATGTCTGGTAAGGGCAAAATGCAATTCCATGTAGAAATATTCACATTTATTTGATGATGGCAGTTTTAAATAAAACACACTAATTCCTCTAATATATTAAAAAAAAAAAATCCTAATCCATATATGTTATGTATAACTGAACATTTCTTTATGTGGTTTTTACAAAGCGCTGCCAGATTCAAACATGGTGGATGTGGCTAACCATTGGTCTTATGATATCTTACATCTGATCTGTGACCTATACTTCAGTCACACCCTTAGGTCTAGAAACAAGCATGGTGGAGGTGTAGGCAAATCACTTTCTTTCTGCTGCACTTTTAGCTGCATACCTCAGACATCCTCAAATTCTCATCCTTCAAACCTCACACTATCTGCATATCCCCTCCCCCAAATTAGCAAAACAACATAAAAGGCTCCTATGCTTTTTGTCCAGACAGGACTTCAGGGATCATTTAGTAGCTCTGGAGAAGTCCTGTCCTGATGAAACACATAGGAGGAGCCTGTTATGTTATTTTGTGAGTATTTTAGTTTCATAAGCACATAATAGTGTTTTCATGCTACACTAGCTTGTCCTTTTGCACAACCTCCACTCTATACCTATATGCAGGAGCCACTCAATCTATCTCCCTCTAGCACATTGCAAACTACTTTGCAACAAGTCTTGACGTCCACTCAAACTCATCATGCCAAAGACTGAGCTCCTATTCTTCCCTCCTCTACTACAGCTTCCACACCACATATTTCACTCACTGCTGACAATGTCATCAACTCTCCCCCTCCCAGGCCAGTCGTCTTGGGGTTCTACTGGACCCTGCCCTCTCTTTCATTTCTCACATACACTCAAATCACAAAATCTTGTCATTTTCACCTAAAAAAACATCTCCAAGATATGTCACAATCTTACACAAGACACAACTAAAATTTGAATACACGCTCTCATCAAATCTCGCCCCGACTACTGTATCTCTCTCCTTATTGGCCTCCCCGTCACCCGTCTGCGTCTACTCCAATCCATAATGACCCCTCAGCTAGACTCATCTACCAAACGCAACACTCCATGTCTGCCGCTCCTCTCTGTCAGTCACTCCACTGGACCCTAACGTATAAAGCACATACCAAACTGGTTAATTAAGCTTTCACTATTAATTATTCAGAAGGCAGTTTATTGTCCAAATGTAAGACCATGTGACTCTACTATCACAGAAAAGAGGAGCTACTTGTGTGCTTAGGTAGCTGATGGAGCTACCGGTGTCCTCTGGAATCTCTAAAGTACACTTTAGTCCATTTTGGTTTCATAGCTGCCCCACCAGTGAATGCTCTGGTGAAGTTCACAAGTGAAACGTGTCCTGGTCAGGATGTGTATGAAGGCAGCAAAATATAACAATCACAAGATATAGTGAGTTATAAATAGTCATTTGCGAGGCACCTTCCCAAGGCAGTGGAGCAAGGTGAGTATATTTATATAAAAAGTATATTTTGCAGGTAATTTGAAATATTCATTTAAAATGTGTACTCTCTGCTTCGATCCCTTTGACGTATCTTGGTAAGGGCTTGGATTTTCTGGATAACGATAGACGACACCAGAACCTCTTCTGATCCGTGCTACGTGGTGTGTGAGTCTTTGTCTCTTCCCAGGCGTCACAACGGCTCGATGCCAGGCGGATAGCGGTTTTTCTTGCGTTTACTTTTGGCGGATGTGTTGGTGAGTTCTAAGGATTCAAGGCGAAACGGTCGAGGTAAGGGCAGGTCCATCCCTTGGATGGGGGAGACAGAGTTCCTGCTTGCTGTCAAGATGGGAGATGTGTTGAGGGGGGAGTTATATGACTGAGGGCCGTTATGCAGAGCTACAGAGGAAGGAAACACAGAATTAATATTCACCAATCAAATCACCAAACAAAAAATGCAGGAACCATAACATGGAATTTCACAGGATTGATTCACTTTATAGAAAAATGGATACCACAACATAGTCAGTTTTTAGAATAATCTAAAAAATAACATGATTTGGGGGCGACTGACCCCCTTTAACAGAGAGTCAGCTCTATATTGGTGTGTTTTCTATATTTCAACAAATAAACAATTTGTATAAATTGGTAATTCTTCTCACAAAAACAAGTGACAAGTAAGAGTGTTCTAAGAGTGCTGTTAGGTAGAGTTAAAGGGATATTTAAGGTCTCTGGGTGTTAATATGTATATAATATCTCTGTGTTTCTTTTTTACATTTATTTTATTAAGAAATGCTTAAAAGTTCTGTATTTACTGCCTAAAATCAAGCAATTAGTCCCTGTATGGGTCTGCCCTCTGCAGTTTATGCAGACACAGACTCTATAAGGCTGCATGTGCAGTGCAGTGCAGTGTCTTAGCCTATTAGGGACCATGTCTCAGTAGCAGGTAGCAGGGAGATAGTCACTGATTGGTTAGTATGAGACACAGCACAGTCAGTACTACTGAGTACTATGTCTGCATACACTGCAGAGGGCAGTCTCATACAGGGACTATTTGTATGATTTTAGGCGGAGCTTACAAGTACTTCTTAATAAAATAAAGTACATGTCAGTAAATAGATACACAGGGATAATATATACATAGTAACACTGAGGAACCTTCCATATTCACGTAAGATTTCCAGTAAGCACTTATGGGAGCCAAGTAATAGCAATTACTTGGGTGGAATGTAATGGCTACATTTAACCTTCTGTGAACGTTTCACTTTAAGATTTCTTACAGGAGCCTGTAATGAAGCCCTTAGCTCCAGCCTCTTACCAAGACTCTTCATAGGATCCGCACTGAGGATCTGACTCGCTCGCTTGGATTTGAAGTAGTTGCTGGCGATGTTCTCACTCTCGCTTCGGTTGAGCATTAGTTTGTAGCGATCCTCCTGTCGGGGGCAATCATTTGTCAGTCTCTTATAGCTACCATAGGAATATACATTAAATTAGTAGTAAGACAAATGCACTGTTTATTTTATAGATATAGAACCAGCTAGTTGTGTTAAAAAAACCTGGTTCCCTGGTGGTCCGGTGGTTAGGACTCAGTGCTTCCACTGCTGTCGACCTGGGTTCCAAGTCAGGGAACCAAGAGGTCTCCCCACCCTAAAGCCGAGCAGGGTTGGACCTAGTCAGTACTGGGATGGGAGATCACCTAGGAATACCAGGAGCTGTATGCTGTGGCCCACTGGAGAAGGGACTGGAAACCCACTCCAGGATCTCTGCCATAACCATGGACATAAATATGTTCTGGTGTTTTACGATCCATGAGGTGACGGAGAGTCAGAAACAACTGAACAACGCAAACAAAAAGTTATCTGGCACTTGGTGGTATATTCCCTGTTGAGGAATTCTGTATATTCTATATTCAAAGTACATTTGTGTGAGCTCCACCCTCAAGGCACCTATATAGGTAGAGCGTCCTAGCCAATGAGCTGGGAGGAGTTGTGTCAGAGCCAATCAGCTGTCAGTATCATGGCTGCAGCTTTGTCTCCAGGGAAACAGACACATTGTTGTACTTGCCTCTGATTGATCACAACTAATTATTCGTTTTTCAGCTAATTTAGCCTGGACTTTTTTTGACGTTTCTTCTCAAAATCAACTGAAGACATTTTGCAAGCTTGAGGGTAAGTTTATTAATGATTCTTTGGGGAATTTTAATGCAAAAAATATGTTTTCCTACACTACTGATGTTCCTCTATCAGAATCCAGGAAACTTCCAGATACCCTTAAATGCACATCAGCTAAATGGGAAACCAAAAATAGATATCATGTTTAAAACATCAGTTTTACAAATGACAAATATTTATTTGTTTACAGCTGAGATTAAAAATCATACAATAAAGTGACAGAAAAGGATAGAAATCCTCATCATTTTGGACATAATATAATAATATCCTTGTGTATCTGTTCACTGTTATGTACTTTATTTTATTAAGAAGTGCTTAAAAGCTCTTTTACAGCCTAAATCAAACAAATCGTTCCCACCGCAGCGTATGCAGACACAGACTCTGTAGGTCAGTGTAGTGTCCTAGCCTATCAGGGACCACATCTTGGCAGCATGTTGCAGTTTCAGAGATGGTCACAGATTAGCTAGTATGAGACACTGCACATCTAGCCCTACAGAATCTGTGTCCCCATACACTAGAGGGCAGACCTATACAGAGACTATTTGTTTGATTTTAGGCTGTAAAAAAAGAGCTACTGTATGCTAATGAGCAGCTCAGTGTGGTAATGTGCAGCTCAGAATACTTGATAAGGATGGGAGAGGGGTCTAACTGCCAGATAACACTAGGGGTCTTTATTTTAGCCACTACAGAGGCAGACTAACAGCCCTATTAAATTCCCTCAACGTGTAAAAGCGTAGCCCGTAAGACTTACGGCTATTAAATTGGCTCCGTAAAGCAACCCATCAACAACTTGTGGGGTAAGGGCGAAAAAACCCTACGGGATGTCGAAAATTGCACTCTGCGGCCGCAGATCCTTTGTTCTGTCAAGCCCGTAACTGTTACGTTCCAATCACGCTATTAAATTGCAATGAATCCACTGGCCTTCAAGCACGTAACCGTACTAGAGAGGACCAACTAGTGGGTTAAAGTCCAATCCGTAGCACTGTAAATGCAAATATACACACACTACTGTACTTATAATTAAAGGGAAAGTGATGTTAGGTATTTAAATTAATAGCACAACATTCTCAAGCCCGCAAATCTGCAATATAAAATACTTTATTTCATGTGTAATTTCTGTGTTATTTCGAGCCCAGCAATCAATGTGTTAATACATATAATGGAACTCACACGTAATAGAATATCATATTTATGGATTTATTAATCTTGCCTTATATCTGGAATGCGGGTCCGATCGGAACTTGTAATTGAAACCCGTAAGGCTTTGAAATCCCACCTCTATTTTTCAGTGACGTAATAATGATGACGATCTCATTTGCTATTGGCTCAGTCTAAACCCGTAACTAGGGGTTTTACTAATTGATCATGTTCATGGCCGCACATCCAACATGCGCAAGAATGGTTCATGGGCTTGCGTCTCTGTCCTGTAATTCACGGCATGGTGGACTTTAATAGCTCTGTAACGCTTCAAATTTAATGGGGCTGTAATACTAGCACATTAACACAGATAATTAATATGCATGAGCCACTTATTTGCATATAAATACAGCAACTACAAAATAGAATTTCCCAGGACTATTTCACTTTAGAAAGAAAAATGGATACCACAACATATAGTTTTTCTTGCTCTTTAAGAGTAACTTAAAAAACAACAACTTGATTTTAGGGTGACAGAGCCCCTTTAAACACTCTTAATTTTGTTGTCAGAAACTAACATGTCACTGCACGTCAGCTCTTGTAAATCCAGGCAGTTTATTTTTTAATCTGTTGATGCATCAGCTCAGTGGCGGAGATAGTGAATGGAGGGCATCGGTGCATAGCACCGGCTGCACCGGCAGTAGCTCCGCCCTTGCATCAGCTGATGCAGACATGATTAGGTAATATCGTACAAACTGGTTTGTTTTATAGTACTCATTATTATAATAGTGTCCTAATTAGTATGCAATATTTAATGTGGTCACGAGTTTGCAGGACACATGACAGATCTACCCCCCAGGCTCACATACCAACTGATGGTCTCCATTTTCTGTGCCGGATATCTTCTTTGTTTTAGTCTGCGGCAGACCAGGAGCTGCAGGGACAAATAATAACTATTGAAAGCCAATCACACACACACATATGTAAAGAGAATGGTTACAGAATACTATATTCCAATAGGTCTTATACGATTTAGTTACACTAACAGCTAAAAAAATCTTACGTTTTAAATAATGCAAGTTTCCATCTTGTCCGACTTGAGCACTTGCAGGAAGCCTAAGAGCATATACTAATGTATGGGTGTGGGAGGATGGAGATTATTATGGGTCCTGTAAATTGATTGAAGCTCTTGGCATATGATACCAGCCTGCTTCTTCTAGCACATGTTATGAAGCAGGCAGCTTGCACTAATGTAAACCCTGTCCTGCACTAATGTAAATACCTCTCTCACACATGCAACCTTCACCAAAGTAAAATGGACAAAGTTATACACAGGGTTTATGTAAGCCTCTGACAATGCAAAAAACTGTTTCCCCAGGAGGACTAAAAGTTATCTCATGCGCAGTTGTTTAGTTTGGGCAGGGGACAGTCAGTCTGTGCTAGAGAGAAAGGTGTTTTCTGAAACTGGAAAAAAGACACAGACAGAAGCACCTGATGAGCAACTGGGAGCAGAATGAAAAGCTGGACTTCTCAAGGATATAGGCCAGTGATTATGAACTAACTATTGGACTGTTTATGTTTTGTTTCTGCTCTATCCAGGTTTAGCTGGATGGAAGCTCTGTTAGTAAGGGCTCTATTGAACAGTGACGTTAGTGCTCTGGTGAGAGCTAGGCCTATTAATTTCTTTGTTAGTTTTGGTATAAATATTGTAACACTGGCAAATATATTTTACATAAAACTTTGGAAAAGCATTAAATCCTCCTGTAATTATGTTCCTCCATCAAATGTGCCGGAAACAAATGGCACAAACCCAGTACAGACTGATAGCTTGTCACAATGTCTAAAGCATCCAAGCACAGACATACATTTTGAATTACATTTTTGTTGTTCTTAGGCTTCAAATTTATACACATAGTAATATATGAGGAAATAGTTACGAGAGCAGAGCTCACCTGTGGGAAGACTGGTTTTCTGGATCACAAGCTCTGGAATCTTCCAGATCCCACTTTCCTCATCCCAGGAAGCTTCCCTCCGAATTCTGTCAAGGTTGCCATAATTACAGTCTCTTCGGATGAGAGGGTTGATCTGATCGAGCAGCTGCTGGGACAGTAGTAGTTCTCTCTCCTGCCTGCGTATGGTGACCAGGTAATCATTTCTTTCCATCTCAAATTCCGACTGTAGATCTTCAATTTCGACCTCGGCAGCTTTCAGCTGTGGGGCAGAGACAGCGCTGAACATTCTGCATATGGTTTTATGGCGTTATAGTATTTAATAATGATATGTTAGGCAGATCCCTCCAAGGCCTCTGACGCACTTCCTTTCATTTGTCTCTAATTTGTTAATATCATTTTGAAGACACAACCTCCAGTTCTGGACACACTATCTAGGTGAGGTCTGATTAGGGGTCTATTGAGGGACATTAATACCTCGCTCTTTCTGGCTGGGAGTCTATAGAGTGACATTAGTCCCTGCCTATTTCTTACTGTCGGTCTATAGAGTGACATTAGTCTCTCTCTATTTCAAACGAGGGGTCTATAGAGTGACATTAGTACCTCTCTATTTCCTCCTGGGAGTCTATAGAGTGACATTAGTCTCTCTCTATTTCAAACGAGGGGTCTATAGAGTGACATTTGTACCTCTCTATTTCAAACAGGGAGTCTATAGAGTGACATTTGTACCTCTCTATTCCCTACTGGGGGGGCCTATAGAGTGACATTAGTTCCTCTCTATTTCCTACTGGGAGTCTATAGATAGACATTAGTCCCTCTCTTTTTCCTACTGGGGGCCTATAGAGTGACATTAGTCCCTCTCTATTTTGTACTGGGGGCCTATAGAGTGACATTAGTCCCTCTCTATTTCGGACTGGGGGTCTATAGAGTGACTTTAGTCCCTCTCTATTTCGTACTGGGGGTCTATAGAGTGACATTAGTCCCTCTCTATTTCGTACTGGGGTCTATAGAGTGACATTAGTCCCTCTCTATTTCGGACTGGGGGTCTATAGAGTGACTTTAGTCCCTCTCTATTTCGTACTGGGGGTCTATAGAGTGACATTAGTCCCTCTCTATTTCGGACTGGGGGTCTATAGAGTGACTTTAGTCCCTCTCTATTTCGTACTGGGGGCCTATAGAGTGACATTAGTCCCTCTCATTTTCGTACTGGGGGTCTATCGAGTGACATTAGTCCCTCTCTATTTCGTACTGGGGGTCTATAGAGTGACATTAGTCCCTCTCATTTTCGTACTGGGGGTCTATCGAGTGACATTAGTCCCTCTCTATTTCGTACTGAGGGTCTATAGAGTGACATTAGTCCCTCTCTATTTCGTACTGGGGGCCTATAGAGTGACATTAGTCCCTCTCATTTTCGTACTGGGGGTCTATAGAGTGACATTAGTCCCTCTCTATTTCGTACTGGGGGTCTATAGAGTGACATTAGTCCCTCTCATTTTCGTACTGGGGGTCTATCGAGTGACATTAGTCCCTCTCTATTTCGTACTGGGGGTCTATAGAGTGACATTAGTCCCTCTCTATTTCGTACTGGGGGCCTATAGAGTGACATTAGTCCCTCTCATTTTCGTACTGGGGGTCTATAGAGTGACTTTAGTCCCTCTCTATTTCGTACTGGGGGTCTATAGAGTGACATTAGTCCCTCTCTATTTCGGACTGGGGGTCTATAGAGTGACTTTAGTCCCTCTCTATTTCGTACTGGGGGTCTATAGAGTGACATTAGTCCCTCTCTATTTCGTACTGGGGGTCTATAGAGTGACATAAGCCCCTCTCTATTTCTGCTGCCATCTACTCTTTCAATACAACCAAACATCCTACTCCATGTCCCCTGTATCTTTGTTGTATTATTTGTCACCTTTTAAATCATGCAATATAATAACTGCCAATTAATTCCCTTTTCTCTTCTGTTGCTGTCATCAAATTACCATTAAGTATAATGACCGTGGCACTACATTAATTGTGCCTGTCTCCATAAAGCAGTAAAAATGAAATAGAAGACCATAGGAATGTGCTAAAACTCACTCAGTATTTTTGTACCAGCACGGTGTCTCAAACTGATAACCATCTCCATTGACATGAATGAAAAGAGATTAAATAGCCGTTTAGTTAACTCCGTAACATATCTTGCAGAGTGCTATATTATATAAAAGCAAATTATGCTGAGGTAAAGAGGTCCTCTGTAAATGCATATGGATGGTCCCTGAATGTTACTAGGTATATAATGTCCGAGTGTGTATTTACTTTATTTTATCAACAAGTGCCTATAAGCTCTGTTTTTACTGCCTAAAAAATAATCAATGTATAGGTATGCTCTCTGCAGCGTATCTAGACACAGACTCTGTAAGGCTGGATGTGCAATGTAGTGTCCTAGCCTATCAGGAACTGCGCCCCAGCAGCATGTTGTAGAATGTTGTGATTTTGTCACCTTTTTTTGCATTTTCTCCAGGAGTCTGTTTTTAGCCTTTAGCTCCTCCTGGATGGACTCGTACACATTTAGCAGGACGAGCTCGCTGCTCTCTTCATCTGTACTTTGTAGCGCAGCCAGCAGCTCCTTCTTGCGCTCATCTGCATATCGCTTCCTGTGCTTGTGCTTCTCCCTCAAGGCCTTGTTCTTAGCTTGTTCTCCACCTACCACTTGCTGCTCAAGCTCCTGGATCCTAAAACAGACACAAACAGTGATTGCTGCTGAAAGGTTTTATATAAAGTTTTAAACCACATTGAGAGTTTACGTTGAAGCATACTGCACTGGGATCTTTATCAGACAAATCGTGCTTCACCGGGGAAGGAACTGGCATCCACTCCAGTCGTTTTGCTAAGTAAACCTTAGGGATAAGTACAACTAGAGGCAAGATGTGCCTGGCGTGCTGCAGTCCATAGGGTCTCAGAGAGTTGGATACGACTGAACGACTAAACAAAAACACATGAGTGTAGGAACTGGGGTAGGATGAAAGGGAGACAACCTCCCCAGATTTTTCAATATGTATGTACATGTAGAGGAACTGTTGTGTGGTCTTGTACACCCTGAGCTGAATGCCCCCAGAACTATTTCAGCCCCTACACCCACGGCTGCCCCTGCCCTAGAACAGAGGCTAATTTGTGTATAGGCCTCCCTGGGGGGCTCGAAGCCTTCGATTGGAGGACACCAATCGCAACCTGAAACGGCATAAGAGTCAGCCGTCCATCTTCATTGTAAATAAAAATGTGGAGAAGAAACAGAGAGAGAAGTTAGGGATTGTGGGAAATGGGGAAGCAGGGGCAAGAAGGAAAAGAGAGCACGAAGAGAATATGGATTCAGTCTGGAGTGCATCGTTCCAGAGGTGATTAGAGATGGGCCTATATTTTTATATGGTTGAAAGTGGGACCAGACAACTTGCCTACCCCTGCCTTAGAAGATCCAAGAACTATGCCAATAACATTGCCTACCCCTAACCCAAGGGCTATTTTTGCTAATGCTTTTTTTAAAATACTTTTCTTCTGGGGAGGAAAGCTATGGCAAGTCTGGACAAGCTAGTAAACAGTAAAGCTATTGCTTAGAATATCTTGGACTGCAAGAAGATTTAATAAATCAGTATTAGAGGAAAAAACTGTTCACTGGAAGGTTTGATCATGAGGCTGAAGGTCAGATATTGTGTCCACATCATGAGAAGACTGGCCGAGATGGATAGATGAGGCAATTGAAGCAATGAACATGAGCTTGAGGAAGCTATGAAGGGCAGTGGCTGACAGATGTGCCTGGCATGCTATGCTCATAAGGTCACAGAGAGTTGGACATGACTGAAGGACTAAACAACAAACTTTTGCTAATCTTCAGGAAACTTGCAGTTACTCTCAGTATCCAGTATAAAGCTGTTTTATTCTAGCACAATATACTTTATGTTAGATCTCACCTGGCAAGCACTTGTAGGGGGCTGACAGCTCTGGTGGTCTCCTCTGGAGGAATCAGCGTGTTTAGACCAGGATCAGCATCATCCCGTTTTATACTACGCAGATGCACGGCCACCTGGGGTTGTGTTGTCTCTTGCTGGAATAGTGAATACAAAATGTTTGCTAGTCTCTGCTTTTATGGGGGGTGTAAGACTCCATTCAGAGGGACACCTCTTTATTCATTTTACAACATTTGAGCTTATATTTGAAACATGTATTTTTATGTAGTGTTGAACTAAAACTAAAGGTACCTGGCAGTTTGTGGGATACCCTGTGTGTGTCTGTCTAATTTGGCGTCTTACGTTTATTGATAAATTCTGTATATTTGTAATCCAAAGTACATTGGTGAGCTCCACCCCAAGGGACCTATGTAGGCAGAGTGTCCTAGCCCATGAGCTGTGCAGAGTTGTGTTCTAGCCAATGAGCTGTCAGTATCACGTCTGCAGCTTTGTCTCAGGTAGGGGTCACCAAACTCGGTCCTGGAGGGCTGCACCCAGGCCTGGATTTCAGGATTGAGTTTGGTGATCCCTGGTCTCAGGGAAACAGATACATTGTTGTACCTGCCTCTGATTGGCCACAACTAATTATGAATTGTATGCTAATCAAGTCTGGATTTTCAGGGGTGTTCCTTCTCAAAATCAACTGCTTGAAAGCTAAAGACATTTTGCAAATTTTTGTTTTGGGATAATATCACAAAAAGTGAGTTTCTCTGGTGAAAAACAGGAAACAACAAAACTGATGTGAAGTAAAAATCTTTAAAATTATAAATAAATGATTATTCAGTTTCATAATTCTATTAATCTGCAGCAATAGGTGATTACCTGGACTAACGGCTCTGTCGCTGGAGCTCCTGTCTCTGGACTCAGACCTTCAAGTTTCATTTCTGCCGCTATAATAAAAATACATAGGTTTATTTATTTGCAGTTTGGCATTATATCATAATTATATTATTATTACTCTTTATTTCTAAAGATACAATTGTTTTGTGCAGCACTATTTGTAAAGGAGCACGAAATTATCATGGGAACAGTAGATATAATGAGGCAACTAATTAAAAATGTACAGTTCTCATTGAAAACTTGCTTTGAGGTAAGGGATATTATTATTATCCTTTATTTGTAACGATATGTACCCCATCACTATACAGGGGTTAAGTACAAGGAAAAAACATATTACACAGTATGGAGGACCCCGTGTTTGAGCTTAAAATGAAACATACATAGAGCTTGTTCCCAGAGCACTAGCACAAGATGGAAAACGCGCAAACTGAAGGAGGGTGTGGGTGAGATACAGGAGGGCGATGATATTACCTTTTCCTTGTAAGTTACCTCTTAAAGTTAAATAATCACACACAGAATCCTTACCTACATTTTCTATTTTAAAGTCTTTTTCACACACAACTAAGGGACAAACTACAATTACTCAAGGGTGTGGGGGAAGACAACATTGTTAGCTTTTATTATCGTCTCAGGTAACAATGTTGCACATTAGTGTCATCAGCTTACCTCTAACGGTTACCTCCGGGGCAGGTTCCCCTGCCAGCCGACTAACAGCCACATTAAATTCGAAGCTCGTATGTGCAACGTGAGACCCGCAACGGCTGCGAGCTTGAAAAGTTGCAGATTTACGGTGCTATTAGAACATGCTGTGAGTTACGGGCTTGAGAGGCAAACCCGTAAACCATTTTTCACTCATTGGATGTGCGGCCGTGAACGTGATCAATTAGTCTAACTCATAGTTACGAGTTGGGATGGAGCCAATGGAAACAGAGATCGTCAGAATTACGTCACTGAAAAATGGAGGTGGGATTTTCAAAGTCTTACGGGGTTCAATTACGAGTAACGATCGGAGCCACATTCCAGATGTAATGCAATATTGATAAAGTCGTAAATATGATATTCTATCACATGCAAGTTACATTATATGTATTAACACATTGATTGGTGATATTTGCATTTAAAGTTCTACAGATTGGACTTTACCCCTCTTGCGGGTTCTCTCTAGCACTTAATGGCTTCTTGGCTCCATTTGTGAGTTACGGGGTTGAACGTCAGTAATTTTGATGTAATTTAATAGCGCAATTGGAACATAGCAGTTGAGAGAATAAAGAATTTGCGGCCGCAAAGTTCCACGTCCCGAAGGCTTTTTTCTGCCTTTTTCGCACCTAACCCGCAAGTCGTCTGCGGGTAGCATTATGAGGTCAATTTAATAGCCGTACGTCTTGCGGGCTACGTTACAGACTACGTTTTTAACACGTAGAGGGAATTTAATGTGGCTGATAGTTCGGACACTGTAAGATTATTAATGTGTCGCTATGTAGTCAAGGATTAAGATATGGTGATACTGTATGGAGAAGCCAGCCAAGGATTCCATATGTTCAGAGAGTTAGGCAAAGAGTCCTCGAGAGTGTGGGGAAGTTTTTCATTAATGAGATAATTTAATTTGTTAAGAACCATATGTAGGTGGAGAGAAGAGGTTTTTCAATGTCGGGCAATATGTTTTTTTTTTGTTGCTAACATTATAAATTGAATTCATTTGTTTTGGAATGCAAAATGAGAGGGGATATGATGGCCCAAAAGACTTACCTCAGCCTTTGGAGAAATCTGGAGATCAAAAATATCTGAAGCAAATGCAAATACTTCTTGCCAAAGGTCGGTAACTCGAAAGAGTTTAATTAATGGATTTATCCTTGTCCTGGGCAATGTTTTAGAATTTTAGTTGTTTTTAGAGTTACATTCTGGAGATATTTTTTAGGTGAAAAAGACAAGATTTTGTGATTGATTGTATGTGAGTTATGGAAGAGAGGGCAGGATCCAGAAGAACCCCAAGACAACGGGCCTAGGCGTGATGATGGCATTGCCAACAGTGAGAGATATGTGAGGAGTGGAAGCTGTGGTAGAGGGTGAGAAGATTAGGAGCTCAGTCTTTGACATGTTGAGTTTGAGGTCTATAGATACCCACACAAGCATAATACCATCTTGCTGTACTTTATACGGTAGAAGGCTTCTTTCACTCTGAGAAATGTTAATATGACTCATCAACATTGAGTAACGATCATGGAGAAGTCACATTGTGTACGGGGTCAGTCATTCATTCTAAGACACGGCAAACACTATCCCTGCCCTGTCCTGTTTTAAACATAAACACACCTGATTTTTTCTTCAGATCTTCCTCCAAGCTGGCTAGCTGCTGGTCGTACGAGTTACGTAAATTGCTGATGTCCTCCTCTAGACGGACTCGAGATTTCTGCTCCTCCTCATATTCTGCCTTTAGCCGAGCGAACCTCTCCTCATATTCCTATGAGATTTTATAGAAGACAGCATTTTAGTCGTAAAAAAAGAAAAAAGAAGCTTATAATATAAATTGCCAATATAAATTTACTATCAAATTATTTCAGTCATTAAACGGCCACTGAACTCACTGTAGGGTCTCTTCATGGTGAGAAAGAGCACAAGAATGTATGTTAAAATTATCTGTTTATATGTTTATATACAGTTTATTCTGCTTACTGGTTGCTGCATGAGTTATTAAACATAGCAGAGTCCACAGCATCCCGTGGACTCAGGTCACACTTTCCTGTTTTAGGTAAGTACCAGTATTCCATGCCCGCACAGATAGATGTGTTTGTATGGTTTAGTTTTTGTTTCTTGGGATCACTGCACAAACAATAACCAGCTCGTGCTCACTTGTCCCCCTGAGCTGGCCTGCATAGTTTAAAATAATAAAAAAATAAATAAAACTAAACCCATTACAAGGTCTGTTCCCTTCAAATAGAAAATATCAGCGGTCTAACAAAAAAAAAACTACCATGTACTTGAATGAGGGACACAGCCCTGCAACCTGCTTGGGTACAGACACATATAAACAAAGATTTTATTCTATTTAATTTCCCAGTGAAAAAAGGACGTATTTCAAAACTTAAAAAAGCCTTTCAACATGATTTTAGGAGATCTTTACAGTGCTGTGATCCAAATTGTGCTGAAGTAAGGAGCCCTTTAACAACCATAATTTAAAAAGTCAAAACAGTGATTTTTTTTTTTATACCTAAAGGAACATTGACAGCCATCACAAGTAAATACCACTTTGTACAAGTATACTATTAAACACCTTAAGGTTCACTTGTAAAGTGTAAAAGAAGCCACATCAAGATTGAAATAAATCTAAGGCACACACAGGGTTAATATATTCTGGTATTCTGTCAGAGCTCATGAGAACTGTAAATTAAATGAATTATAAAATGTACAGTACTCTGTAGTGCTGTGTCCTGGGGATTTACCTGTCGGATCATTTGCTTCTCTGTCTCGGCGTCAATTTTGTTGCCGTTCATTTGGGCCTCTGGAAACATTATAGCCAGTTTATCTAATACTGTGCAAGGAAAGAAAGCAAAAAATGACAATTAATTAAAAAAATGAAAAAGAAGCAGAAATATTCCATGCAAATAGACTTCAATTTATTACCGTACTTATTTATAAAGAAATGTGGATTATAGACATTTCATATGACAGCACTGAGGGTTCTACTACTATTGTTAGGTATATAATATCCCAGAGTATATATTTACTGACATGCACTTTATTTTATTAAGAAGTTGTATTTACTGTCTAAAATCATACAAATAGTCCCTGTGTGGGTCTGCCCTCTGCAGTGTATGCGGACACAGACTCTGTAGGGCTAGAGATAGATATACAGGATAATATATACCTACTAACATCCAGGAAACTTCCATATTCATTTAAATGTGTATATAATAAGTTATTAAAGGATCTCTGTAGTCCTATATTTAAAATATACTCTTTTGAAGAACTACACTTGAAATAGGTTTAATCCATATATCATATAAAATGTAATATTGACTATAACTTAATTACATATTATAAGTAATTATGTTGTAGTGAAAAATCGCCATTCTAATTTCTACTAATCTACTTCCTGAGCAGGGAAGAAACTTTGAATGAAAAGGAAGATCTGGGAAATAGAAATGTGACAGATAAAACTGACAGTACTTACAATGGGACTAATGAAAAGCTCATTAGTTTAAAATGATACATCCTTCGGATACAGAAGCTGCAAGAAGCAGCCCACTGAAGGAAATGGGTCCCAATAGTAAACAATAATCACATATAATAGTTGTCAAACTACGAGACGTCGTCACACTTTGTGTGGTGCGTACGACTAAGGCGATGAGCGCCCAAGGTACTCATCGCCTGCGAGCCTCGCAAAGCAAGGCAAGCAGTCAAGCCAATGAAACACGCAGGACTTAGCCAGAAAGGAGCGCCAAACACTTAGGAAACGTGGGATAGCCTTAGGCTGCAAGCAGTTGATGAACGCGAGACTTAGAAAAAAAAAATACGAGACACAGGACTTAGAAATAATACGAGATAGGAAAAATACGAAGTTAATGACTGAACAAAAACATTACACACAGAAGGGGGGGGGGGGACAGCCAGGACGTCCGGGATTGATGTGGAACGCGAATTTAAAGTTGATTTTGCAGAGTTTCGGCATTTGAAAATCGCCTAAGCGAGAAAAAACATAGGAGCCCAAAAAATTTAAATGAGACTACATGACCCCGGACCGCGCAAAACACCGCCAACCGCGTACCACTTTCACACAGGAACGTACAAGGTACAAAATACACTATTACAAAGGATTGCTCGCGACCCGCGTAAGTCATAGACAAACAACGCAATTTTACAACCCTAACAAATCAAAAATGGTGCTTTACCCCACTAAACCAACGGTTTGCCCTCGCGCACGCAGCCTGTTTCTACTGCACAGTTGTGACATTGATGACACTTTCTACTCAGGGCAGCAACAGTCCAACTGTACATTGTATGCTGCAGGAAAATAAAAACAGATTGTTAGCTCTTCGGGCTATTAATAGCTGGATATATTAATTAGAAATAGGTAAAGTATATTAAACTTTAAGATGCCCATTGTTATATAACCTAGTAATGCATCAAAATATTTAATTTTCTACAGATACATTTTATTGTAATAGCCCCAGTGATGTCACCATTTTCATTGCCCACTAGTGTACAGACCTGGCCACTTGTGCCTCTGTGGCAAGGAAGTTTATTTTTTAATAAAAGGCAATTTAAAATTAATATTTTCTTTCTTTTTGTAACAATTCTAATAATGTCTAGTTTTCCACAATTACAAATTAATATTGTTTACTCCTGGGCGGCGTCAAACAAAAAAATTAATTTCCTCCATCAGATGTAGACATTTACACTAAAGGCAAATAACTATTCTATGTGGCCACGTAGCAGCAAGAAAAGGCTACTCCAAAACTGGGAGATTTGTTTCACTGACTAGAGAGTCATTTTATTTGTCCTCTCAAATATATCCCCTCAAACTAAGTGACATACACCAAGGAGGTTTATCTCGTTGCTCTCGCCCTCCGTCTGCTCAGAACCTGCTCCAGGAGTCTCTTGAGTGTGAAAACCACACTACACTAGCCCCAGCATCCCCCCTCATCCTATCCTTCAGTTTTCAGGCAGTTGATTTTAAGTTGGAACGCCCCTGAAAATCCAAGCATAAAAAATTCATAATTATTTGTGGCCAATAAGAGGCAGGTACAACAATTATATGTTTCCCTCAGACTGGCTGAGACAAAGCTGAAGCCATGGTAGCTGATTCGCTAGGACACTCATTGGCTAGAACACTCTGCCTTCAAAGGTTTCTTGGGGGTGGAGCTCACACATGAAATTACAAATGTACTTTGAATTACAAATATACAGAATTCCTCAATAAAATTTTGATTTGATATGACACACAGGGAAGGGGTTAAATAATAAAACCTAATGCAGGGGATTTATGACCCCTCTGCCTATGACGCGCTACAATTATATCGGAATTCCCATAGGCTATGAGCCAGGGGATCCCTGGGAATTCCCCCTTTACAAGAGTTATGAGTTGGGGGATGCCCAAGCCATCCCCCTTCACATGGCAACCTTGCTAAAAGACGGACCCATTTAGGACCCCCATGTAACACCCACATGGTGGCCCATAAAGACCCCAGTAGTCCTTATCATTACTGATATATTGATAACTGCATCCTTTATGTCCATTTTTTAAATAATATTTATGTAAATATTTATTCCCTTTCTGGATTGCTACCTTGTGATGGCGAAGGACCTTATGCAGTTCAATGAAGCTGTGAGCTAAACCATATAGTGTCACCAAAAATGGGCAAGTCATAACAGAGAGTTCCACTGGAGAAAGAACTGGCAAACCCATCCAGTATCTTTGGCAAGAAACCCTTAGGTCTAAGCACAAAGAGAGACATAATGATAGATGTGCCTGGAGTGCTGCGGTCCATAGAGCATGGAGAGTCGGACACAACTGAATGACTGAAACCCAGCAACTATTTCTTATGATAAATATATTTCTATCTGAAAAGTATTCTGCCTAATGGATACAGAATATGTCACACTAGCTACTAGCCCGTCAAAAATTACGTCATTAAAATGTAAAGCCTGGCAATGCAGTTTGCCACACAATGTGAGCACCTTTGGCGCTTATCGCGAGCCCCACGCTGAGCGCCTTTGATGCTCATCTCGTGGCTCACAAGGAGCACCTTCGGCACTCATCGCAAGCCTCTCCTTCCATCTACTTTACGGGCCTTGGCGCTAATTGCAGGCGTCGTCCAACCCGCAACTTTGGTATTTTCCAATGATCACCTTCGGCGCTCATGGCGAGCCCAACGATGAGCTCCTTCAGCGATGGCTCGCAATGAGTGCATTCAGCGCTCATTGCAAGCCTCTTCTCCCCGTGTAGTTTAGGGGCCTCATGGTGAGTGTTACTGCCTTGGGTTAAGTGTTACTGGCTTGGGTTAAGTGTTACTGGCTTCAGGCTCTTTTTCATCCAGTTAAGTTTTTTTCGGCCGCCATTTTTTCTCTCTCGCTTAGGTGATTTTCTATCGTAAAAAAATGCCAAGTATGCCTCAAATTAACTTGCAACCTCACTCACAGACTCCCTGGCTCTCCCCCTGTGCTATGTGTGAGTGTGGACGTTAATTTGAGGCATATTTGGTGTTTTTTTCTGTTCTTTCCAGTTCCATGTTTCAGCCGTTAAATTTGGAATTTAGTGCAGTCCCGCAACTGCGGGCCTCTGTTTGCGAGTCCCGCAGTTGCATCTACTGGCTTCGGTCCTAAGTCCCGTGGGCCTCGCAAAGCCTGCAATGTGCGCCTTTGGCGCTCATTGCAGCCCAGCAACTGCGGGCCTCGCTTTGTGAGGGCTGCAATTATTTAACATTGCGTGATGAACATTTGTAAGATCCACACTTATATATGTAATAATAACATCACTCACATGGACCTTCATTGATTCCATTCTGTTCACTCAACATTTCCTTCAGCTTCCTAATCTCTTCCTGGTACTCTCTCAGGAGGGCATCTTTGGGGTCCTCATTGATTCGTGGCTTGTTCTTGATGTTCTTGGCTCTGTTGGCATAGCGCAGGGTGCTGAGGGTCTCGTCATAGTTGTTATCAGCTGGAGATAGACATGCCACCATGAGGGTCTTGGTGTTCCCTCCTAGTGAGTCTTGCAGCAGACGAGTCAGTTTGGAGTCCCTGTATGGGATGTGTTTGGATTTTCCATCCACTAGAGCAGAAATGACATTTCCCAAGGCAGATAGGGAAAGGTTTATTTTGGTGGCCTCCTTCAGACGCTCTCCGGTTGCCCCAGTTTTGGACTGTCGCTCGCTGCCAGCAAGATCCACCAGGTTTAGTTTCCCAGCACGCAGGTGATCTTTGCCATTTTCATCTGTTGGGAAAGAGATTACATTTGGATGACTATTAATGAATGTGACAACCAATTAACCTTCAAGAAAAATAGTGACAAATGTAAGGGAATTGAATAATACACGGGATATTCATAAGTTTATTGTAAGGATTAAAGGAAAAGTGACAATTTAACACATTTCCTATTTAATCGGCGTTTGTCATATTATTTTAAATATATATTTTTCTTAAAGTTATATGGAAGAAACCTTCCATATCCCTTTAATCAGATGACAAATTACATTAAGACATCTTCTTCTTGTGAGATCTATAATCAGCCATTGGGTAATGGCCCTACAGCCGTGGCCTGGGCTTACCAGTTGAGCAAATCTCTATGTTTATGATGAAGATGGAATGTGAGCGAGAGGAGTCCTTGTTCATCAAGGTGTATCCCACTGAGCGATTCTTCCAGCCCATCTCCATGATCTTCTCACACTCCACTACACTGTGCACGGTGTGCTGGGACAAAGCTTTCACGTACACTCCCTTATCCGGGTGCTCCTTCAGCTGAAAATAAAGCACAAGATTCAATGATAACATAAAAAAACCCTCAAAACTCAAACACAATGGCTTCACAAAAAAGTAGTCAGTAGGTGGACCTTGGTTCATATCAGGACCTCTGGCCCATTTCCTCTGGACAGCCACTGCATTATTAATCACACCCGGAGCTTCCTAAGCAGAGGTGCCAGTTATTGTGGGGTAGTAAAAATATAAATATTTGCAATTGTAGGTTATTAAAAATCTATAATTTAGTAATGGAAAAATTGATTTGATTTTACTACATTCCGCTCAAAAGATCTCCCACAAGACCGGTCTTGTTATTAGTTCCTGATTGCCTTCCTTTTGCATAAGGCTTCTGAGGGATCAGGCTCTGGTTGTTCACAGATTGAGATCTCAGAAGCTGTATGAAAACAAAGCCAATAATCCAGGGAACCGATGAGGTGATTAGGTACTGTCATCAAGGTCAGTATAGGGGCACCCAAAAAAGTAGCTGTTTTTCTATTAGTAAATTAATTTTTTTAATTACATTCAATTGCAAATATTTCTGATAGGCAGGACTTACATTCATTGTTGCAAGCTGCCTGCTTCTGGACATGTGATGGTAAAGAGGGTACATGGGAAATTCCGAAAAGATACAATTCTTTAATAAATTCACCTCCCACCCCTCATGCTTCAGGTTGTCAGGAAGTGTTGAAACAAGACAAGATGGAATTATCTTTACATAAAGAGAGTTTTCCACATATATTGATGTTTACGGCCTACACAGTTGCTATTGTTGTTGGTTTATTACACACTTCAATCTGATGTCACCCAAATGGTCTCATGTCACTCTGGGTACCAGAGGGCAGAAAACGAGACGGTACAGGGCACTGATACACTGCCACACTCAGAGATGTATTGCTCCCACTGCCCACCTATTACCCCCCATCCAAAATGTTGTGGGGGCATCTAGAGGGGCCCTGACTCTCATTAAAATACTATGTGATGGCAGAGTGATCAGATAACTTGTGGTTACATTTTATTTAACCTGTTTATTTTCATTTTTAGTTAAAAAACAACATTGGTACAAAATGCAGTTCCCCCCAGAAATAAGAAAGGAAACCCTGTCACCAGCAGATACCAACCCATGTGTGAGTGTGGGTCTGCAGGGGGCCGGGGGTGCGCATGTTGCTATAACTACTGACCCACATAAGCACAGAGTTGTCCTGGAAACTTATACTGAGCTTGTGAAACAAAGCTGCCCCCCCCAAGCCTTAGGGTGCTACTGGGACGAGAGACACCCTGTCCAGGAATAGCATTAAAGGGATATGTCAACATCCTTGTATATGGATTTACTTTTAAGAAGTGTCTGTAAGCTCTGTTTTTACTGCCTAAAATCAAACAAATAGTCCCTTTATGGGTCTGCCCTCTGTAGCTTATGCAGACACAGATTTAGAAGAGCCCTGCTAGCTTAAGATGCCACATTTTCACTGTGTAGATTAAAGCTCACTCTACATTCTTAGTTTCTTCCAACTTCAAGAAGCAGATCACTGGAATCTAGGATGGCAGCTTCCACTCAAGCATTTAAAAGATCATGTTTTAAACTTTACAAAAGGTTTTTGCATGAAAAAAAGTAAAATCTGTTTAAACTTCACTAAAACTAACGGGAAATGCACAAGCATACGTAAGTGTGAAGATCTCACTGGCTGGCAGAGGGCAAGCCCCCAAAACCAGTAAGACGTCTTAGTAAGTATTTGTGCTCTGAGACTTTTGTTTGAAAAAAAGAAAATACACAATGATACATTATCAAATACTCTCTTTTACATTCTGAAGACATATTGCTTATTTTCAAGTACTGTTCTTCAAAGAGTAAATATATAAATTCAATGGTCATTTACGGACAGGTCAGATCAAATGGTGAATCAGGGAAAGTCAGATACAGTGTCATGCTGAGGAAATGTTGCTACTTATACTAATTTACCAAATTCAATGTGATAAATATTCCTTAATATTGTTTTGCTGTTTATAAACAGGTTGTGCTGTACATGTGAAATATTGTATACTGTATACCGGAGATTCTCTGTCTTTTGTGGTCTGGACTAGTTGATTGCCCTCTGGTGCTCATGGGACCGGCTAGTCACCCTCCAGTACTCATGGGGGCCGGCTAGTCACCCTCCAGTACTCATGGGGGCCGGCTAGTCACCCTCCAGTGCTCATGGGGGCCGGCTAGTCACCCTCCAGTACTCATGGGGGCCGGATAGTCACCCTCCAGTACTCATGGGGGCCGGCTAGTCACCCTCCAGTGCTCATGGGGACCGGCTAGTCACCCTCCAGTGCTCATGGGGGCCGGCTAGTCACCCTCCAGTACTCATGGGGGCCGGCTAGTCACCCTCCAGTGCTCATGGGGGCCGGCTAGTCACCCTCCAGTACTCATGGGGGCCGGATAGTCACCCTCCAGTACTCATGGGGGCCGGCTAGTCACCCTCCATTGCTCATGGGGACCGGCTAGTCACCCTCCATTGCTCATGGGGACTGGCTGGTGGACCCAGAACATGTTTAACATGGAGATACTTCATGCGACTTACTGAGTTTTGCATTTAATAAAATAGAGAACAGTTTAACTACTTATAAATTCCTCTGTGATCGAACTATAACTGTGACTAATAGTGATGGTTTATATAATGTGTTGGGAACCACTGCTGTACACTATATTATACTAGCCAAATGCACTCCCTCAACACTTTTTCATCCCCGCTGCATCCTGATCCTCACCCTGCAACAACTTTCCTTATGACTCCAAGTTCCCTCTTACCCCATTTCCTCTCCCTATCTTCTTTTTCTCCCTTAATTTCTCTTTCCCCCTTCACTGTCTGTTACATTATTCTCTCTCTTGTTTCTTCTCCTCTCCTTCCCTCCCAATTTATTTTCCCCACCTCTATCTCACTCCCTCCCCTTTCACCTCCTCTCTTCTTCCCTCCCCATTTCCTTTCCTCTTCTTTATCTCCTTTCCTCCTATCTCCTTCTCTCCCAATTTCCTTTCCTCTGCTCGATATCCTTCCCTTCTCTTTCTCCCCCTCTGCTTCCCTCCCCTCCTCTCCTTCCCGTACCTAACTCTTTCTCTCTCTCTCTCCCTCTCATCTCCTCTATCTCTTTCCCTAACTCCCCATGTCCTTTCCTCTACTCTAGCTCCTTCCCTCCTCTTTCTCCTCCTCTCTCCTCTATCTCCTTTCCTCCCCTTTCACCTCCTCTCTCCTTCCCTCCCCTCTATCTCCTTTCCTCTTCTCTCTCCTTCCCTCTCTATTCCTGTTCTCCTCTTCCCTTTCTCTCCTTCTTTTTTGCATTTTGTGCTCCGTGGGCCTCCATTCACTAGATCCGGCAATGAATGGACCCAAACACATTGACCCCCTGCCCCCCGTGCTCACCTCCAGCTTCAGCTTTGTGTCCTCTCCCAACAGATCCCGGATCTCCTCATTGTAAATTTCCAGGTATGAAGCTCGCACTAAGAACTTGGTGTTCTCTGCACACTGTGAGGAGACGTAACAAGAGCTTTCTTTATTACTGTGGCACAAACATGGCATGATGATCACTGATACACACGGGCATGCTGATCACTGACACACACGTGGCATGCTGATCAGTGGCACACACATGGCATGCTGATTACTGATACACACGGGCATGCTGATCACTGACACACACGTGGCATGCTGATCAGTGGCACACACATGGCATGCTGATCAGTGGCACACACATGGCATGCTGATCACTGACACACACGTGGCATGCTGATTACTGGCACACACGTGGCATGCTGATTACTGGCACACACGTGGCATGCTGATTACTGGCACACACGTGGCATGCTACTCACTGACACACGTGGCATGCTGATCACTGACACACACGTGGCATGCTGATCACTGACACACACGTGGCATGCTACTCACTGACACACACGTGGCATGCTGATCACTGGCACACACGTGGCATGCTGATCACTGACACACACGTGGCATGCTACTCACTGACACACACGTGGCATGCTGATCACTGACACACACGTGGCATGCTGATCACTGATACACACGTGGCATGCTGATCACTGATACACACGTGGCATGCTACTCACTGACACACACGTGGCATGCTGATCACTGGCACACACGTGGCATGCTCACCTGTATACTTTCAAAGATATGTTCAAATGCCCTGGGAATGATCCCTCTCTGTGTCGCCGGCTCTGCAATGCCCTGCATGCTGAAGGACTTCCCACTGCCCGTCTGCCCATAGGCAAAGATGGTGCCATTGTATCCTTCTGTGACGCCCTGCAGCATAGAGATGGAGGCAATGTATTCAAGGAATATACAATAAATAAACAGCAAATTTGTGTCACATTTGAATGTCTAAAAATAAGAGAAAAAATGTATTGTCTGCTCAGAATTCCCAGAAATAATTATTGCACTGCACTCTGGGAAACTTGGCAGGGACATGCAAATGAGCCCACAATGCATTTTCACTCTGTAACACTTTATATATGGCTCCTTTAGGCATGTGCTCATTGTATTACACAGCTCTAAACACAGCATAGGATGGATTATGCAGGGGTTAGAGGACTACCCACAAACAGATATTTAGTTCTAATGGATCTCAGTGTGGGGCGGGTACCTAACTTGGGCATTTTAAGATCGAAACAGCTGTCTGTGGGTAGGTCTCCTAACTTGTGCATAATTCGTCCTATGTTGCGCTTAAAGCTGTAGAATACAGAGAGCATATAGCAGCTCCCCTACCCTTATCAAATACTGAGAGCTGCACATTAGCGTACTGAGCCGTACATTACCAAACTGAGCTGCATATTAGCACACTGAGCTGCATATTAGCACACCGAGCTGCATATTAGCACACTGACCTGCATATTAGCACACTGACCTGCATATTAGCACACTGACCTGCATATTAGCACACTGACCTGCATATTAAAAAATGTCGACAATAAAATTGTAAGGCAGGTAATGCTGTTTGCCACACAATTTAAGGCTTTTAGTCCTCAGAGTACCTTCGGCGCTCATTGCGAGCCGAGCGCTGAGCGCCTTTGGCGCTCATTGCGAGCTTCTCCCCTGCTCTTTTTTTTTTTTATATAAATATATTTTTTGATAATAATTAATTAAATTAAATAAATAATATCCAGCTATCAATATGCTGAAGAGCTAACAATCGCTTTTGTTTTTCCTGCAGCATACAATGTGCATTTGGACTGTTGCTGACCTGAGGAGAAAGTGTTAGCAATGTGCCAAGTGTGCAGTGTAAATAGGCTGCATGCGTGAGGGCAAACTGTTTGTTTAGTTGTGTAAAGCGGCATTTTAGATTGGTAATGTAATTAGTTTTGAGTTAGTGTTGTAAAATGGCGCGTGTTACGCGGGTCTCAAGCATTTTCCGTCCTTACTAATAGTGTATTTTGTACCTCGTACGTTCCTGGCTAAAAGTCGTATGTGCCTGGCGATGTTTTGATTGCTTAGGGGTCGTGTAGCCTTGTTTTGTTTTTTTCAGCTGCCTTTTTTTTTTCTCGCATAGGTGATTTTTGAGTGGGTCGTAGGTATTTTGCATAAGTGGTGTTGGGTCATATGGATGAGAGCCTATGGCGCTCATCTCCACCAGTGCAGTGAGCGCCTTTGGCACTCCCTGCCTAAGTCTTACGGGCCGTAGGGATGAACGCCTATGGCGCTCATCTCCACCAGCACAAGGAGCACCTTTGGCACTCCTTGCCAGGCCGCAACCACGGCCCTCGCTTCGCTTTGCGAGCCCGCAGTTTTAACGTTGCGTTACCAGCGTTTTTTGGCAAGCCTGCGCTGCTGAGAACTATATATGTGATAGTAATTGAATCTATTGCTCACTCCTCTCTTATTGCTATGGATATATTTAACAATAAGAAGCCTACAGCGAAAGTCTATGGGGACGTAGGAAATGTGTTTCATGTAAATATAGTATTAATGAGCAGATAATATGTCCGGTTACTTCCTTCCATTTTTTGTTTGTTTTACACTATGAATAAGATTAGATTTGTGTTACCTTCCCTGAGTCTGGCGACACAATCAGAGGTTGCGGGATGTTACTGGCTATATAATATCTTTGTGTGTATATTTATTTTATTAAGTGCTTATAATCTTATCATATAGATCTGTATTTACTGCCGAAACCAAGCAAATTGTCCCTGCATGGGTCTGCCGTCTGCAGCGTATTAAGACACAGACTCTGTAGTACTTGCTTTGCTGTGTCTCATACTAACCAACCAGTAGCCGTCTCTGACGCAACAGTGAGATGTGGTCCCCTGATAGGCTAGGACACTACACTGCACATCCAGCCCTACAGAGTCTGTGTCTGCATGCGCTGCAGAGTGCAGACCCATAACAGCTTAATAAAACAATGTACATTTCAGTAAATCAATACACAGGGATATGATGTACCTAGTAACACCCAGAAACCTTCTGTGCTCCTTTAAAGATGTGGAGAATATAAACCCCAAATCATCTTGAAAACACAATATATTTTATTTCCATAAGAACTAATTTTGATAACTAAAGTAACAAACTATAGAAGCTCACGCTGTTGTTAGGTTATTTTAAGTGCATGAAAAACTGTCTATATGTTATCTGTTTTTCTAAAGTGAATCAGTTCTGGGAACTTGTTGTTGTTGTTGCATTTATATGCAAATGAGCAGCTCACACATATTAATGAGTTGCTTTGATGTGCTAATTAGATTTACAGTCCGCTTGTGGTCATGCCTGGCTGGGTGCAGGACTCTACAGCCAAGGACTTGTGTTTGGTTCAATAAACCCATGGAAAGAAAGAGACCACGTAGTGTAAACGGATCCCGCGGGCACGTCCACTCTTCTAACGTTTCACGTGTCTGAGAATGGACCTCAGCGTCACATTGTTACGGGATTTCTGGGCCAGCTTGGCGGATCCCACCTCTGGGCCATCACTAGAATTTAGAGGCCAGATTCAGAAAGCTTGAATAACTGATTTTAAGCTCAAAGACCACCAGACTATCTTCCTGCCTCAAATCCTTCAAAAGCTCCTTTAAAAGACCTTTATTTAAAATAGCCTTTCACTCACTATGCATCTATCACTCTCCTCACCCACACCCTTTAGAATGTAAGTTTACGGGTTTCTATCTTGTGAGGTGCTTTAGGAAAGCTCTGTGTATGTCTGATTGAAAGCTCAATAACAGGGTCTTCCATTATTTTTCATTGTGGGGTTATTGTTTGTACCTAACCCCCGTAAAGCGCTGCAGAATATGTTGGTGTATTACAGATAAAGGCTAATAATCAACTATAATATTTGTGGGTAGTGTGTAAGGCTCCATGGAGTGTACACACTTACCACTTCCTAAGTCCATACAGAGCACATGCGCAGCTCTGTATGGACACTGCAAGCTTACGCAGGTAGTGTGCGCGGCATGCACGCGCAGCTCGCAACAACAACCGCAAGCTGAGGAAGACCCAGGGTGAGGGGGGAGAAAGACAAATAGGACAGGGGGAGGGGGAGGAGAGGGGGAAAGACACATGGGTGGGGAGAGAAGAGACACAGGGGAGGGGACAGGGGGAAAGAGACACAGGGGAGAGGGGTGAAGAGGCACATGGATGGGGGGAAGAGACACAGGGGAGGTGGGAAGAGATACAGGGGAGAGGGGGGAAGAGGCACATGGGTGGGGGGAAGAGACACAGGGGAGAGGAAGAGACACAGGGGAGGGAAGGGGGAAAGAGACACAGGGGAGGGAAGGGGGAAAGAGACACAGGGGAGGGAAGAGGGGAAGAGACACAGGGGAAGGAAGGGGGGACAGACACAGGAGGGGGAGGAAGTAAGAGAAACAGGAGAGGGAAGGGGGGAAGAGACACAGGAGAGGGAAGGGGGGAAGAGACACAGGAGAGGGAAGGGGGGAAGAGACACTTGAGAGGGAAAGGGGGAAGAGACACAGGAGAGGGAAAGGGGGAAGAGACACAGGGGAGGGAAGGGGAGGAAGAGACTCAGGGGAGGGAAGGAGACACAAGGGAGGGAGAGAAAAATGTAAATGTATACCGTTATTTTTGACGGGCCATTTACTAGTAATAATAATAATAAATAGAATGTACCAAGTGCGGAGTGCATACTGTACCACAATAAAGGGACATGGAATATCCCTGGGTATCTATTTACTTTTATGTACTTTACTATATTAAGAAATGCTTATAAGCTCCGTATTTACTGCCTAAAATCGCATTTTTAGATCTTATAGGCACTATATATATGTGTATGTAAGTGGAGTTGTGCTGAAGCGGGAAGGAAAGCATTTATGAAAAGGGGTCTTCGGAGAGAGCATCTATGAGAAAGGTACAGGAAGGGATCTTTGGGATGGGAGCTATTATGGGAAGGGGTCTTGGGAGGGGAGCTGTTATGGTAGGGGTCTTGGGGAGGGGAGCTGTTATGGGAAGGGATCTTACGGAGGGGTGTTGTTATAGGAAGGAGTCTTGTGGAGGGGAAATCTTATAGGAAGGGGTCTTGTGGAGGGGAGATCTTATGGGAAGGGGTCTTGGGGAGGGGAGATGTTATGGAAAAGTGCTTTGGGAGGGGAGCTGTAATGGTAGGGGTCTTGGGGAGGAGAGCTGTTATGGGGAGGGTTATTGGGGAGGGGAGCTGTTATGGTAGGGGTCTTAGAGAAGGGAGCTGTTATGGGAAGGGGTCTTGGGGAGGGGAACAGTTATAGTAGGAGTCTTGGGGAGGGGAGCTGTTTTGGGAAGGGGTCTTGAGGACAGGAACTGTTATAGTCAGGGTCTTATGGAGGGGAGCTGTTTTGGCAAGGAGTCGTTGGGAGGGGAGCTGTTATGGGAAAGGGGTAAGTTGGTATCAAGGGTGGGGGCCCAGCGGTTTAGGAGGGGCTCTCTTTTCTCTAACTCCACCACCATTTATGTCATTATACAGAGCTTGTTTCGTGGCTGTCCATACAAGGATTTGGCTTAAAATGGAATAACTAAAAGCAAAAGCTATTTATAGTAAAGTAAAATACGTCCTACTTACCTCAACCAGTGGGTAGGCGATCTCATTGTAGATCTGTTCCGTGCAGTGCTCCAGGTGGTAGGCTCCATCAAATGTGAACTGCTTGGGGGTCTCCTCCTCTCCCATTGGTTTTCGGATAAAACACTGGCCACGGTTGCTTTCCATAGTGACCACACACTGGCAGTTCAGGTCTTTCTCTCTGTCGTTCATGGGCCGGCATCGCACCACCACCTTTACACACTCTGACGCCATTTTGTTCTAGTCCAATTGACCGTGATATGGAAAAAATGATGTGGGCGTCAACTAGTTCTGGACAAAACTAGGATGTGGGGTCACCAATGGGTTCATATATAATAACTACTGTAGGTGACCTACTCTGCACTCATATCACATTCTGTCCAGGGTATCGTGCTGCCCATTGACCACTAACATTTTTGTCCATTTATCCTTACACTTGTCTCAGTTACTGGCTAGTTGGCCTCTGGCTCCTTTCTTCACCCTTAGCTAGCTGTGCCAGGCCCTTCTCTCTGATCACTCTATGGATGTCTGGTTATCTGTCACTGGCCCTCCTCCGAGTCACTGGCCCTCCATCTGGTTCCCAACCCCTACTTTGAAGCCTGGGTAGCTCACAATAGCTAGCTGCCCCAGTTTTTTGTCTAGTTCCCTAACATAGTTCCTCTTGGTTTGGTTTTACTTGGGATTGCTGGCTATCTCACTGGCCATCCTTGTGGCCGGACCTATTTTTGTTCCAACTGGCTGTACTCTTTATCCCTGAATAAATAACCTGTTCCTATTGGTTCCTTGCTCTAGCACCTGGCCCGAACCTTTGAGTCTCCGTTTGTGTCCTGGCTATCTCACCTCCGGGTCAACGGCTGGGTTCTCTCCACTCTAGATGCCTGTCTAGCTGACCCCTTCTTATTGGCTCTATCTCCTTGCCCCGACACTCTGAGCCTCCCTTTGTGTCCTGGCTATCTCACCCCTGGGTCAATGTATGGGTTCTATCCACTCTGGATCCCTGTCCAGATTACCCTTTCCTATTGGTTCCTTGCACTATCTCCTGGCCCCTCTCTGACCCTCCCTCTGTCCATGTCCCTGTATATCTGCCCCTTCCTCTAGCCCTGTCCCAGATGAGCTGTGTGACTGTGGAAGCCTCTCTCTCTCTGTCTTTATCTGACCCTCTCTAACTCAGGCCCCCTCTCCCAGCTCTTACTGTCTCTATCTATCTGACCCTCTCTCACTCAGGCCCCCTCTCCCAGCTCTCTCTGTCTCTATCTATCTGACCCTCTCTCACTCAGGCCCCCTCTCCCAGCTCTCTCTGTCTCTATCTATCTGACCCTCTCTCACAGCTCTCTCTATCTCTGTCTTTATCTGACCCTCTCTCACTCAGGCCCCCTCTCCCAGCTCTCTCTGTCTCTATCTGACCCTCTCTCACAGCTCTCTCTATCTCTGTCTTTATCTGACCCTCTCTCACTCAGGCCCCCTCTCCCAGCTCTTACTGTCTCTATCTATCTGACCCTCTCTCACTCAGGCCCCCTCTCCCAGCTCTTACTGTCTCTATCTATCTGACCCTCTCTCACTCAGGCCCCCTCTCCCAGCTCTCTCTGTCTCTATCTATGTGACCCTCTCTCACTCAGGCCCCCTCTCCCAGCTCTCTCTGTCTCTATCTATCTGACCCTCTCTCACAGCTCTCTCTATCTCTGTCTCTATCTTACCCTCTCTCACTCAGGCCCCCTATCCCTTTTCCAGCTCTCTCTGTCTCTATCTGACCCTCCCTCACTCAGACCCCCTCTCTCTAGCACAGCTCTCTCTGTCTCTATCTGACCCTCTCTCACTCAGGCCCCCTCTCCCTAGCACAGCTCTCTCTCTCTATCTCTATCTATCTGACCCTCTCTCACAGCTCTCTCTATCTCTATCTATCTGACCCTCTCTCACTCAGGTCCCCTCTCCCAGCTCTCACTGTCTCTATCTGACCCTCCCTCACTCAGGCCCCCTCTCCCAGCTCTCTCTGTCTCTATATGACCCTCTCTCACTCAGGCCCCCTCTCCCAGCTCTCTTTCTCTATCTATCTGACCCTCCCTCACTCAGGCCCCCTCTCCCTAGCACAGCTCTCTCTGTCTCTATCTGACCCTCCCTCACTCAGGCCCCCTATCCCTAGCACAGCTCTCTCTGTCTCTATCTGACCCTCTCTCACTCAGGCCCCCTCTCCCTAGCACAGCTCTCTCTGTCTCTATCTGACCCTCCCTCACTCAGGCCCCCTCTCCCTAGCACAGCTCTCTCTCACTCTCTCGCTCTGTCTCTATCTATCTGACCCTCTCTCTCTCTCTCTGTGTCTCTCAATCTTTCCCTACCTCGTCCCTCTATCGCTCTGTATCCTTGTCTCTTTCCCTCTCAGTGTGTCTCTCTTTGCCCTCCAGATGTTTCCCTTCTCACCCCCCGCACAGCGTTCCCCGTTACCTAGCAACCGACCGGCCTGCAACGCCATGACGTCACCAGCCCAGGGAGCGTCTGACAAGAGCCAGTAATAGAGTGAATGACACGAGAGCCAGGGAGCGTGTGACAAGAGGTGTGTACACAGGTAACTATCTTATAACGAGGAAAGCCGCATTAACCCCTGCGGTGCTGGCACTGCACAAGAAAACAAACACTGGACACGCTAGACTGGTTATGGGTCTGAGCATGCCCAGTCTGCTCTTTTTCATATGGCTTTATAGGCGTGTAATTATGTCAACGATGTTGTTTGTTGTTATGTTTCTGTACAGTGGTCCTGTCATTGGACGCAGACGGTTCCGGGTGTTACTAGGTATATAATATCCCTGTGTATCTATTTATTGGTGGTCCAGTGGTTAGGATTCGGTGCTTTCACCGCTGCCACCTGGGTTCAATTCCAGTCAGTGAACCCAGAGGTCACACCACCTGGGCCTGGTTAGTACTTGGATGGGAGACCACCTAGGAATACCAGGAGCTATATGCTGTGCCCCCCTGGAGAAGGAACTGGCAACCCACTGCCATTAATACCAGATGAATCAGCATGACCATGGACATAAAGATGTGCCTGGTGTGTTATGGGCCATGAGGTCACAGTCAGTCGGACATGACTGAGCAACAAAACATATAACCTTTGTTTTTACTGACTAAAATCATCGAAATAGTCTCTGTATGGGTCTGCCCTCTGCAGCATATGCAGACACACTCTCTGTAGTACCTGTTGTGCTGTACTAACCTATCACTGACCATCTCTCAGCCACATGGTGCTGAGATGTGGTCCCTTATAGGCTCAGACACTACACTGCACACCCATCCCTATAGAGTCTGTATCTGCATATGCTGCAGAGGGTAGACCCATACAGGGACCATTTGTATGATTTTAGGCAGTAAAATAAAGTTGATATGTACTTTATTTTTTCAGAAGTCATTAACAGTAAATAGATGCCCAGGGATATTATATACCTAGTAATATCCAGGAACATTCCATATCCCTTTAAAGTCTTGGGTAAACAGATAAGTCTGAAGATCCTTTTAAACATGTCCAGTGATGGGGACTCTTGGACTGTTATTGGGAGAGAGTTCCACAGATCTGGAGCTGTGTGACTATAAGCTCTAGCACCAAACGATGCAGAGGGACCTCGTGGGTACCTGGGGTCAGTGGGTAGGGGATAGACATGGACTGGATAAGGTTTAGGTGATATGTCCAGATTAGACCATAGAGAGTGGGTCAGTGGGTAGGGGATAGACATGGACCGGATAAGGTCCAGACAGAGTAGGTGATATGTCCATAGAGAGTGGGTCAGGGTGACACCGGGGGTATCACTACACTCTGTAGACTTTGGATAAGGCCAAGGAGGAGAGGTGATTAGAGTAAAGTGATGGTTATGGCCAGAATTGTGTCAGTGTGTCACAGTGTACCCCTTGAGGTTCCTCTGTAAGTGGAGCTCCATGTGAGCGTGTGCACAGGCGTGTACATGTATATAATGGTCATGTGATTATATCCTGGGAGAACTCTAACAAAGGAGACTAAGATACATTGATATACACCAGGATACTGAGGAAGCTGCAGTACAAGCAGCGAAACGTGTTTCCCCCCTCTACCCCCTCTGTGTCTCCCCTCTCCCTGGCCCTGTGTCTCTGCCCCCCCTGTCTCTGTTTCCCTTTGCCTTTTTCATCCTCCTTCCTCCCCTCATCCTCCTCCTCCCTCCATCTCCTCATCCTCCTCCTCCCTTTCCCCCTCACTAATTACCCCCCCCTCCCCACTTACCTACATCAGCTGCTCCTGCTGCTGTCCATCGTGTCTTCCGGGTGTCGGGACCCGGCTTATGCTAATGATGTTATGCGCATGACATCACGTCATTAGCATATGCCGTGTCCCGACACAGAAGACGCCATGGAGAGCAGTGCAATGAAGGCAAGAGGGGGAAAGGGAGGAGGGGGAAAGGGAGGATGAGGGGAGGGAGGGAAGGAAGGAGGATGAGGGGAGGGAGGGAGGGAAGGAAGATGAGGGGAGGGAGGGAAGGAAGATGGGGGGAGGGAGGGAAGGAAGATGGGGGGAGGGAGGGAAGGAAGATGGGAGGGAGGGAGGAGGAGAATGAGGGGAGGGAGGAGATAATGGGTGTGATGCGACCCCTGGGGCTCCTGCTGCTGTCCATCGCTTCTTCCGGCTGTTGGGACCCGGAATATGCTAATGACGTGACGCGCATGTGACATCACTTCATTAGCATATGCCGGGTCCCTACACAGAAGATGCGATGGAGAGCAGCACGATCAAGGTAAGTGAGGGGAGGGGGGGGATGAGGAGGAGGTTGAGGGGAAGGAGGGAGGAGACACTGGGGGTGATGCAAGGCTGGGGGCCTCCGGCACTCATCGCGAGTTCTCCCCTGGCAGGAACCAGGTAGTGCTGCGGGCCTCGTGGTTATAGCTGACCTCGCAGTTGCGGCCTGTCTCACGGGACATAGGGATGACCGCCTATGTTGCTCATCTCCGCCAGCGCAAGGAGCGCTTTTGGTGCTCATTGCCAGCAACTGCAAGCGAGGGCCACAGTTGCTGCGGGCTCACTATGCGAACCCACAACATTAGCAACAACCCGTATTGCTCACAACTATATATGTGATATGTGATGATGATTGATAACACCATTGTGATGGAGACTCTTAGTACATATGAACATTACATGTACACACCCGTGCTCACACTCACCTGGGGCTCCATATACAGAGGATCCTCAAGGAGTGCGCTGTGACACACTGAAGGTAGTGCCTCACTGACCAGACACCATACCTATACCTCATATCTTTGGGGGTACAACAGGTGAGACCCAATCTTGCTTGTATATGTACGTCTGCAGGAGGAGGATATCCGCTCTCTCTCCCCTTCCTCTTTTTTTGTTTTTATCTATGTATTTTGAAGACGCCACCTGTGATAAAGCCGCATCTATTGGTTTACACCATATAGGAATGGATTGGACCGTCACTGACTCCAGTACAGGGGTTGGTTCCTTCGTTGGTGGCCCATTAGCGATAAGCAACAAGTGCACAACGAGTGACTGATCTTTCAAGCGAGAATAATAACCACTGGAGGTTTTCATTTTCAAGTCATACCCGAGCGCTCCAGAGACCCGCCGGGACCAACTAATCCCAGCATCGCTTCTATCATTTAAAACCTTGAAGCATTTTGTATCTCCAGAGCTGTCTCTCTCCAGCCCAGCAGGATGGTACCCCGGATCAGTATGTATGTAATGCATAGGGTTACCCAGCAGGATGGTACCCCGGATCAGTATGTATGTAATGCATAGGGTTACCCAGCAGGATGGTACCCTGGAGCAGTATGTATGTAATGCATAGGGTTACCCAGCAGGATGGTACCCTGGAGCAGTATGTATGTAATGCATAGGGTTACCCAGCAGGATGGTACCCCGGAGTAGTATTTATGTAATGCATAAGGTTACCCAGCAGGATGGTACCCTGGAGCAGTATGTATGTAATGCATAGGGTTACCCAGCAGGATGGTACCCTGGAGCAGTATGTATGTAATGCATAGGGTTACCCAGCAGGATGGTACCCCGGATCAGTATGTATGTAATGCATAGGGTTGCCCAGCAGAAAGGTACCCCGGATCGGTATGTATGTAATGCATAGGGTTACCCAGCAGGATGGTACCCCGGATCAGTATGTATGTAATGCATAGGGTTACCCAGCAGGATGGTACCCCGGATCGGTATATATGTAATGCATAGGGTTACCCAGCAGGATGGTACCCTGGAGCAGTATGTATGTAATGCATAGGGTTACCCAGCAGGATGGTACCCGGAGCAGTATGTATGTAATGCATAGGGTTACCCAGCAGGATGGTACCCCGGAGCAGTATGTATGTAATGCATATAGTTACCCAGCAGGATGGTACCCCGGATCAGTATGTATGTAATTCATATAGTTACCCAGCAGGATGGTACCCTGGAGCAGTATGTATGTAATGCATAGGGTTACCCAGCAGGATGGTACCCCGGATCAGTATGTATGTAATGCATAGGGTTACCCAGCAGGATGGTACCCTGGAGCAGTATGTATGTAATGCATAGGGTTACCCAGCAGGATGGTACCCAGGAGCAGTATGTATGTAATGCATAGGGTTACCCAGCAGGATGGTACCCCGGATCAGTATGTATGTAATGCATAAGGTTACCCAGCAGGATGGTACCCCGGATCAGTATGTATGTAATGCATAGGGTTACCCAGCAGGATAGTACCCTGGAGCAGTATGTATGTAATGCATAGGGTTACCCAGCAGGATGGTACCCCGGAGTAGTATTTATGTAATGCATAGGGTTACCCAGCAGGATGGTACCCTGGAGCAGTATGTATGTAATGCATAGGGTTACCCAGCAGGATGGTACCCGGGATCAGTATGTATGTATTGCATAGGGTTACCCAGCAGGATGGTACCCCGGATCATTTTGTATGTAATGCATAGGGTTACCCAGCAGGATGGTACCCTGGAGCAGTATGTATGTAATGCATAGGGTTACCCAGCAGGATGGTACCCCGGATCAGTATGTATGTAATGCATAGGGTTACCCAGCAGGATGGTACCCCGGAGCAGTATGTATGTAATGCATAGGGTTACCCAGCAGGATGGTACCCCGGATCAGTATGTATGTAATGCATAGGGTTACCCAGCAGGATGGTACACCGGAGTAGTATTTATGTAATGCATAGGGTTACCCAGCAGGATGGTACCCCGGAGTAGTATTTATGTAATGCATAGGGTTACCCAGCAGGATGGTACCCTGGAGCAGTATGTATGTAATGCATAGGGATACCCAGCAGGATGGTACCCTGGAGCAGTATGTATGTAATGCATAGGGTTACCCAGCAGGATGGTACCCGGGAGCAGTATGTATGTAATGCATAGGGTTACCCAGCAGGATGGTACACCGGAGCAGTATGTATGTAATGCATAGGGTTACCCAGCAGGATGGTACACCGGAGCAGTATGTATGTAATGCATAGGGTTACCCAGCAGGATTTTACCCAGGAGCAGTATGTATGTAATGCATAGGGTTACCCAGCAGGATGGTACCCCGGATCAGTATGTATGTAATGCATAGGGTTACCCAGCAGGATGGTACCCCGGATCAGTATGTATGTAATGCATAGGGTTACCCAGCAGGATGGTACCCTGGAGCAGTATGTATGTAATGCATAGGGTTACCCAGCAGGATGGTACCCCGGAGCAGTATGTATGTAATGCATAGGGTTACCCAGCAGGATGGTACCCCGGATCAGTATGTATGTAATGCATAGGGTTACCCAGCAGGATGGTACCCTGGATCAGTATGTATGTAATGCATAGGGTTACCCAGCAGGATGGTACCCTGGAGCAGTATGTATGTAATGCATAGGGTTACCCAGCAGGATGGTACCCCGGATCAGTATGTATGTAATGCATAGGGTTACCCAGCAGGATGGTACCCTGGAGCAGTATGTATGTAATGCATAGGGTTACCCAGCAGGATGGTACCCCGGATCAGTATGTATGTAATGCATAGGGTTACCCAGCAGGATGGTACCCTGGAGCAGTATGTATGTAATGCATAGAGTTACCCAGCAGGATGGTATCCCGGAGCAGTATGTATGTAATGCATAGGGTTACCCAGCAGGATGGTACCCTGGATCAGTATGTATGTAATGCATAGGGTTACCCAGCAGGATGGTACCCCAGAGCAGTATGTATGTAATGCATAGGGTTACCAAGCAGGATGGTACCCCGGAGCAGTATGTATGTAATGCATAGGGTTACCCAGCAGGATGGTACCCTGGAGCAGTATGTATGTAATGCATAGGGTTACCCAGCAGGATGGTACCCCAGAGCAGTATGTATGTAATGCATAGGGTTACCCAGCAGGATGGTACCCCAGAGCAGTATGTATGTAATGCATAGGGTTACCCAGCAGGATGGTACCCCAGAGCAGTATGTATGTAATGCATAGGGTTACCCAGCAGGATGGTACCCTGGAGCAGTATGTATGTAATGCATAGGGTTACCCAGCAGGATGGTACCCCAGAGCAGTATGTATGTAATGCATAGGGTTACCCAGCAGGATGGTACCCCGGATCAGTATGTATGTAATGCATAGGGTTACTCAGCAGGATGGTACCCCGGAGCAGTATGTATGTAATGCATAGGGTTACCCAGCAGGATGGTACCCCGGAGCAGTATGTATGTAATGCATAGGGTTACCCAGCAGGATGGTACCCTGGAGCAGTATTTATGTATTGCATAGGGTTACCCAGCAGGATGGTACCCCGGAGCAGTATGTATGTAATGCATAGGGTTACCCAGCAGGATGGTACCCCGGAGCAGTATGTATGTAATGCATAGGGTTACCCAGCAGAATGGTACCCTGGATCAGTATGTATGTAATGCCCAGAGTGGCCCAGCAGGATGGTACCCCGGAGCAGTATGTATGTAATGCATAGGGTTACCCAGCAGGATGGTACCCCAGAGCAGTATGTATGTAATGCATAGGGTTACCCAGCAGGATGGTACCCCGGATCAGTATGTATGTAATGCATATAGTTACCCAGCAGAATGGTACCCTGGATCAGTATGTATGTAATGCATAGGGTTACCCAGCAGGATGGTACCCAGGAGCAGTATGTATGTAATGCATAGGGTTACCCAGCAGGATGGTACCCTGGATCAGTATGTATGTAATGCATAGGGTTACCCAGCAGGATGGTACCCCGGAGCAGTATGTATGTAATGCATATAGTTACCCAGCAGGATGGTACCCCTGAGCAGTATGTATGTAATGCCCAGAGTGGCCCAGCAGGATGGTACCCTGGAGCAGTATGTATGTAATGCCCAGCAGGATGGTACAGTATCATTACAATGATATTCTTCACAGGTGAACAAGGATTGCGATGCATTGGCACATCTCTGGCAGTGATGGTGTTAATTAGAAGATGCTTTTTTTAGCAGTGTGGGGGACGCTCCTCACTGCAGCAGAAGACTGAAATATATCAGCACAACTGGGTAATGATCCTGGTCCCAGTGCACCCAGGAATGTGAAAATGTGCAAGAGAGGCATCCATGACATTAGTGCAATGTTGGTGATGTAAATCCACTTACAGGACCTCTGTAGTTTAGAAAATAATCATGTTTTATTATTATTTTGTATTTCTTTATTTTAGCAGACACTGAATAATTCCATGTGTGTGTCTTCCACACTTCCTGCTGACTTGGAACCTGAGGGGTGTGTTACACCATCTCCAGTAGTGGAGGGAGAGTAAAAGAACAGGATTGGTTGATTTACATAAGCTTTAGCTTTTTACATTATCCCTCCTTAGAGCATTCTAATTAGAAGGCAGAGTATCTTGCCCTGTGCCCACCCCCTGATTGCTTGAAAATACATTATTACTGTCATGGCAGCTTCTATCTATTAGTAGAAAGTTTTTACGCCATTGGCTTACACAGCTGCGCCTTGTTGTTGTGGTTTCGGTTTTCACTCCTAACCGACTCTCAAAGACACTATGGACAGCAGCCATTGCCCCTCTGAGCTCCCTCAAGCTCATTTATCCATCTCTGCCTCTGTTGTCCTCTTCTTCTTGTGCCTTCAATCTTTCCCAGTCTTCTAGGGATCAAACCTTCCAGTGGACAGTTTGTCTTTATTCCCTGTAGTACTGATCGATTGGATCTTCTTGTGGTCCAAGGGATTTTACGCCGTTTTCTCCAACTTCACAATTCAAAGGCGCCAATTCTCCAGCGCTCAGACTTCTTTATGGTCCAGCTCTACTGGGAATACCAGAGCTCTATGTGGACCTTTGTTGATAGTATAATATCTTTTCTAACATGGTCCTTGTAATCATTGTCAAGTTTCACACTAGCGACTTGCCCGTAAAAAAATGACGGCAATAAGATTGTAAGGCAGGTAATGTTGTTTGCGTGCAAAATTCTGTTTTTGTTGTTTTTTGTTTTTTTAAGATCCTTCGGCGCTCATTGCGAGCCTCGTGCTGAGCGTTTTTTTTTTTGGTATGGCAATGAATAATTAATAAAGTAAGAAATTAATATACTTTTACCTATCTTGAAGTAATATATGCAGCATTGTGTTGAAGAGCTTGCAATCTGTTTTCCTGATGCTGCAGCATCAGTGCTGTGGAGCTGCTGTGTAAGCGTCATGAATGTGTGGAGTGTAATAGGCTGCGTGCGCGAGACCAAACCGTTAGCGTAGCTGTGTACTTCCGGATTGTGTAAGTTAGTGTTCTAAAATGGCGCCTAATGTGTGGTTTGCGGCTGTGGCTGATTTTGCGTCCTTGTTTTCGAATGTCGTCCGACTTTTTTGGGAAAATCCATAGGTGTTTGGTGTTTTGCGTCTTTAGAGTGCTGTAGCCTCGTTTTCGTTTTTTTTTCGGCAGCCATTTTTTTCTTGCTTAGGGGATTTTCGGATGTCTAAACTCTTTTATTTCAAGTTAAATGGAGGTGTAACTTCAGCTTTTGAGGTCCTGGGTGCCCCCCCTTGCTATAGGTAAGCTTTTTATGTATTTGTTGTGCGTATTTATTGTGTTTTTCATGTGTGCGGTTTCAGGCGTTTTTTGCGAGGTCGTAATGGGTCGTAACGCGTCTCGTATTTTTGTTTCGTAACTCCGTGAATTTCCTTTGGCGCTCCATGCCAGCAACTTCGGCCCTCGCTTCGCGAGTCCGCAGAGTTAGCAACGGCCCGCTTGCTCACAACTCTATATTGGAGGATGCAAAAAGGCAAGAGAGCAGAAATCTGGACTTTCTGCCAAAAAAAAGAAAATAGAACCATGTTTTTAGGAGATCTTTACAGTGATATGGTCCAAATTGTGCTGAATTAAGTGGTCCTCCAAGTAAGGTATGTTGGATAGAAAGATGATTCAAACCCCCACATACAGCAAATGGGTCAGTACCCTCTGTAATATGGAGAGAGGTCGTCTGACTGGCCAGAAGTCCTATTACATGTAGGAGAGGATTTTTCGAGAAGACATGTTTGGCGAGTTTTCTTTTCTGTGTCCGATTAAACCATTCTGGTATTTAGTTAATGATTCCACAGGTTAACTGAGCCAGAAAATCCATGAGAATATTTAACATTTTATTATATTTATTTTTGTAATGTGTCCGAGTGCTGCCCAGGGCCTGACTCTCAATATACTGCATTTATTATTTAATGCATTAGCATTTTTCAGTTTGAAAGAGACAGTATTATTAAGAAGTGCTTATAAGCTCTGTTTTTATTGCCTACAAATAGTCCCTGCACAGGTCTGCCCACTGGATCATATGCAGACATAGACTCTGTAGGGCTGGATATGCAGTGTCCTAGCCTTTCACAGACCACGTCTCAGCAGCATGTCGCAGAGTGATGGTCACTGATTGGTTATCAAACACTGCACATAAGTAATGACAAGTACTTTATCAGATGAATTATATTAAAGTGCATTTTCTTACAGTAAACCTGCAATTTGCTATTTGTACTTTTCAGTCATTCTGATGCAGCCAGTCATATCTCTGGTTAATGAGAGATCATTACCACTTATTACCCCTGGGGCTCTATTTTCTTCAGTGGAATTCATATGCAAAACAAAACAGTGGGCATGC
>CM050169.1:241922605-241955105 GCA_027410445.1 Discoglossus pictus | reverse complement strand
TTTACTAAGTACCGTATTTATCGGCGTATAACACGCACCTCATTTTAAGAAGGAGATTTCAGGAAAAAAAAACCTTAAATTTCAAATAAAGAACTTTGAAGCAAAATAAGGGTAGCTCAGAACTTTTTTTAATTAATATTATTAACACGTCTAAGGTAAATAACGTAAAATGACAGTAAAAGCAACTGTTTGAACAAAGAAACTTGGATATTATATGTTTTTACAAAAGATTACTCGCTGCTCCTCCTCAACCCCCCTATCCTCAACCCCCCTATCCTCAACCTCCCTATCCTCAACCTCCCTATCCTCAACCCCCCCATCCTCAACCCCCCCATCCTCAACCTCCCCATCCTCAACCCCCCCATCCTCAACCTCCCCATCCTCAACCTCCCCATCCTCAACCTCCCCATCCTCAACCTCCCCATCCTCAACCTCCCTATCCTCAACCTCCCTATCCTCAACCTCCCTATCCTCAACCTCCCCATCCTCAACCTCCCCATCCTCAACCTCCCCATCCTCAACCTCCCCATCCTCAACCTCCCCATCCTCAACCTCCCCATCCTCAACCTCCCCATCCTCAACCTCCCCATCCTCAACCCCCCTCCTCAACCCCCCTATCCTCAACCTCCCCATCCTCAACCTCCCCATCCTCAACCTCCCCATCCTCAACACCCCCCTCCTCAACACCCCCCTCCTCAACCTCACCCGGTATATGCTAATGACATGGCGCGCATGTGACGTCACATGCGCGTCGGGTCAAGAAGGAGCGGAGGCCGGAGCAGAAGCAGGTAAGTGAGGGGAAAGGGAGAGGGGGCGGTATTTAGGGGGTTTAGAATGAGGAGGGGGGAGGGAAAGAGACACAGGGGGGTAGAGAGACACAGGTCCTTAACATTATATCGGCGTATAACATGCACACATCATTTGCCCCCTATTTTCAGGGAGAAAAAGTGTGTGTTATACGCCGATAAATACGGTATATAATATCCCTGTGTATGTGTTTAGAGGGACACACAGTCCCCGTATGAGTCTGCCCACTGCAGTGTTTGCAGACACAGACTCTGTAGGGCTATATGTGCAGTATAGTGTCCTAGCCTATTAGGACCAGGTCTCTGCAGCATGTTGCAGAGTTAGTCACAAATTCATTTATATGAGACACTGCACAGCAAACACTACAGAGTCCGTGTCTTCATAAGCTGCAGAGGTCTGACTAAAGCTGGTATTTAATATATTGCTTATAAGCAATTCTTAATAAAATAAAGTAAATACACAAGGATATTACATACCTGGGAAAATCTAGGAACCGTCCATATCCCTTTAAACATTCAGGCTGTATGTATTTATTTTAAACTTTTGTTAAAACGTTTTGCATATTACATATATACTAATAACTTGCCCGCCATAAATGGTGGTGTCACATGTTATGTTCAGTTGTCTGTACTGTCTCTCTCTGTGTGCGCTCTCTCTGTGCACTCCAGGTGTTCTCGGTTTCTCTCCCTCTCCTTCTCTCTCTGCGTCTCTCCCTCCTATCTCTCTCTGCCTCGCTCCCCTCCCTCCCTGCCTCGCTCCCCGCCTTGCTCCCATCCCTCTCTCTGCCTCACTCCCCCTCCCCTCTCTCCATCCTTCTCTCTCTGCCCCCTGCCTCTCTCCTTCCCTCTCTCCTTCCGTCTCTGCCTCCCTCTGTCCTTCCATCCCTCCCTCTCCCCCCCTCTCCCCTTCCCTCTCCCCTTCCCTCTCTCCTTCTGCCTCCCCCTCTCCTTCCCTCCTCACTCTGCCTCCCCCTCTCCTTCCCTCCTCACTCTGCCTCCCCCTCTTCTTCCCTCCTCACTCTGCCTCCCCTCTCCTTCCCTCCTCACTCTGCCTCCCCCTCTCCTTCCCTCCTCACTCTGCCTGCCTCCCCTACTCTGCCTCCCTCCATATTTCTCTCTCTGCCTCAAAATCCTTCCCTCCTCACTCTGCCTCCCTCTCTACTTCCCTCCTCACTCTGCCTGCCTCTCTCTCTCTCTGCCTCCCCCCCGCTCTCTGCCTGCCTCACGCTCTGCCTGCCTCCCTCTCTCCTTCCCTCCTCACTCTGCCTCTCTTTCTCTCTCTCTCTCTGCCTCCCCCCCCCGCTCTCTGCCTCCCTCACGCTCTGCCTGCCTCCCTCTCTCCTTCCCTCCTCACTCTGCCTCCCTCTCTGTCTCCTTCCCTCCTCTCTCTGCCTCCCTCTCTCTGCCTCCCTCTCTCTGCCTCCCTCTCTCTGCCTCCCTCTCTCTGCCTCCCCCCCTCTCTGCCTCCCCCCCTCTCTGCCTCCCCCCCTCTCTGCCTCCCCCCCTCTCTGCCTCCCCCCCCTCTCTGCCTCCCCCCCTCTCTGCCTCCCCCCCTCTCTGCCTCCCCCCCTCTCTGCCTCCCTCACGCTCTGCCTCCCTCACCCTCTGCCTCCCTCACGCTCTGCCCCCCCGCTCACGCTCTGTCTCCCTCTCTCTCCCTCCCACTTATGGTGCAGATTAGCTTCAACTGCACACGCACATAGCGGCAGTAGCTTGTGAATAACGCCTGCGCAGAACGCACCGCGCATTACTCATAAGCTACTATTATAGTGGATATATCATCACATTGTTTATAAATATAACTCTTCGGTCGCCCTTTATGATGAAACTGTAACATATTAAGTAAAGAGGTGAGGAGGTGATGTGATACAATGTGTCCTGGAGCAAGAACCCCACCCTATCGGTGCAATCTCAGACTCTCTTCTAGACAAGGAGTCTTCAGGGTTTCCTTGGCTGCTGCTCCAAGACACCCTGCCAGCAACTAGGAATTAATTCAAGGAATGACACCGGACACCAGCTTCTGCTCGATACCATGTATTATCAAACTAAACACAATTAACGAAGCAGCTTCTAATAGACACCCAGGCATTAGTGACATCTAGTGTTTGCCACCAGGAATTACATCTCCTGAACTGGTCTCTCCACATAGACATAGCTTTACTTTTTTTTTTTTATTATTATTATTACTAGGAAATTGCCCGTCAAAAATGACGGGAATAAAATGGTAAGGCTGGCAATGCAGTTTGCCACACAATGTGAGGCTTTTGCTCCTTTGAGCACCTTCAGCACTCATTGCGAGCCTCTCCCCCGTGTACTTCAACTTTCCTGCTTTGCAATGATCACTTTCTTCATTCATTGCGAGCCCCGCGCCTCCTGCTCGCATTGCGAGCCTTTCCTCCCCGCCTACTGTACGTGCTGCTCATTGCAGGGTTCATTAATCTGGCAGTTTTGTGCTTGGGAACGCCGTGCGTCTCTTTCCACCATCTCCCCCTGTCCTTTCCCTGTGCGTTTGTGTGGCGAGCGCCGACTGCCGTTGCTTTTATTTTCAAAGTCCCGCGTGCCTGGCGTTGTTGGTGTGTTACTGTCTTTGCTGTTGTGTATTTTCTATATCCCACGTGCCTGGCTTTGCTCAGCCTCGTTTTCATCTGGTTTCAGATTTTTTAATTTTTTCGTCCGCCATTTTCCCCCCTCGCTTAGCGGATGATCGATTGCAGAAAAACTACAAATATGGATCAAATTTGCCCAGGCTTCCTGGCGCTCCCCCTGTGCTGTATGTGAGTGGTTTTTATTACTTTGCTTGTATTTTGTTTTTTTTTAGTTACGTGCTTGAATTTGCAGTCAGCGGCAAAATGCTAACTTTTTCAGTGGCGCCCTGTGTGCCTCAACTGCTCGCCTCACGAGGCTCACAGTGCAATAAGCGCCTTTGGCGGTCATTGCAGCCTAAGTCATGCTTGCGTCAACGGCTCACAGTTGGGTCCCTTGTTGTCTGAGGGACGCAAAAGTGTGACCAACATTGCAAACGTCACCAACATCGCAAAGGTCTGCATAGTCAGACGTCTGGTATTCCCAGCAGTAACATGCGGATGTGAGAGCTGGACCATAAAGAAGGCTGAGCGCCGGAGAATTGACCCCTTTGAATTGTGGGGTTGGTGAAAACTACTTGGACTGCAAGAAGATCCAGTCAATCAATACTACAGGAAATGAAGCCAAACTGTTCACTGGAAGGTTTGATCATGAGGCTGAAGATCAAATATTCTGTCCATATCATGGGGGGGGGGGGGGGGGGGGGCAACTTGTTTCCTACCAACACTGCGGTGGTTCCAAATATTGTATAAATTTAAACTATAGTAATAACATGTACTTTATGAATGTTATTTTAAAATATTGTATTTTCCTAAGGTAAACTGATTCACCTACAAACTGATTCAGATCTTGTTAATGAGAGATCATTAGCCTCAGAGACATTGGGTCCATTGTCTTGAGTGCACATCGACTGCAGAGAGCGTGCCTAGAAAAGAGCTTTATAAAACTTTTACTGGGCATTTAAACAGTGAGTTAATGCTCATTCCCCTGGCTGTATGAGGTCCTTATTTCTCCATCCCATGGACGATGTATTGTCTCTGGAGTGGGAGCTGCCCAGAGGGGAATGCTCTCCAATCAGACATACCGTACATGTAGTATGATAGTGGGAGCCACCCAGAGGGGAATGCTCTCCAATCAGACATACTGTGCTTGTAGTATGATATTGGGAGCCGCCCAGAGGGGAATGCTCTCCAATCAGACATACCGTACATGTAGTATGATAGTGGGAGCCACCCATAGGGTAATGCTCTCCAATCAGACATACTGTACTTGTAGTAGGATAGTGGGAGCCGCCCAGAGGGGAATGCTCCCCAATCAGACATTCCATACAGTATAAGAGGGGGAGCGGCCCAGATGGGAATGTTCTCCAATCAGATATACTGTACTTGGGAAGGACTATAAAGTGTATTTGTGCACATTGCTAGCAGCTCATGTTACTCTACTCTCTGCTACTTGTATAACAGTGATTTTTAATTTGGCACTTCTACTGTGAGGGTCCACTCCAGCCACAATACTTCATTAATGGGGTGGAAAGATCTAGAGTTTATACATCCTTGAGAAATAGTAAGCAATTGTTTAAATTTACCGTAAAATTATTATTATTTTTTTTCTTATCAAGCTTGACCTAAATATTCTTTTTGAGACCCCCTAATAAAACCACTAAAGTGGACCATTAATTTTAAACCCCCAATACCACAAGACTAGAAGCTCCTCGTCAGGATGACGTTCTGTACCGGATTATTATTATAATTATCCTTTATTGTAACGCGCCAACATATTCCAGAGCGCTATATAAGGGTTAAGTACAAGTGCGCCAAGGGAGCGTCAGTTTATTAGTCCGTTTTATGTCATGATTTGTACCATTTTGTGCACTCACCCGTCTTACTCGCTTCTTCCACCTCTCTGTGGAGCTGCGCCTCGTAGTTAGGGCAGCGATAGGCGCCGGAGCGAAGCACTTTGCTGCGAATGGCTTTCTTCCTGACCAGTGTTGGAGAGCAGTACGAGTTGACCAAAGATGGATTCCCACCAACACTCACACCATCCGAGTCCTCAGTCTGGGGAGATAACAGGAATTTATATCACTCCATTAAGTAGCCAGGGTGCAGTTATAGCTTTAATGAGGCACCGTAATCATGAAAAAACGCACCGGAATTATGTACAAAGTAACGAGATTAGCCGCTGTGTACGCCATACAATTTTTTATCAGAGAACATTCAGATTTTATTATCTTTCAGTAAATGGGGGGGGGTTGTTAATTAAATCTCACTGAATTTGATACCTACCCCTTTCTATGCACATAGTTAAAAGCAGACATCAGCATCAATAAATGCAAACTCTGATCTCTAGAAATGTAAACGCCCCTCTCACACAACTCCCTGACATTTCATGGATGCCTCCAGAGTCCACCGGGCATCTTCTTGTGATTTATCACAACCACTTATGACATAATTAAAGTCATTAGGACCTTTTCATGCAATATATGATTTAAATAATCTACTTTAGCCAACTATTTTTTATATATATTTTATTATATTTGTTTTTATTTGTAAGTCATCAAATACAATCTAGTTATAAAAGGTCACAAAGAATAAATAAATAAATAAAGGGACATCACAGTTATCTCTACATTAATGTAAACACAACAGTAATATCCATACCATAAGTGTCCACATGTCCCAGCGGGACCCCCATTAGATCTCATCCAAATCCGCTGACATCATATACATTGGGTGTATATTTTGGATTTTATAGTGGGGTTTAGAGAGTCCCATGCTAGAACCCAAGACCCCTAGAGATATATCATACTGGGAGTCCTAAAAAAGCCTCCTCCAGTTTTTTTTTTTCATTCCATAGTTGGATCATCATGGACAATGCCAAAACAAGTAATTGGACAATCATATAACATGACACTGGGCAGTCCCATAACATGTGATAGGGCAATACCATAGCATGTCATATGGCAACCTCATAACATATCATAGGGCAATCCCATAAACGTCTCAATGTTCTCACTTCTCTGCACCTTCTAAACACAGGCCATCACTTGAAGGGTTCATACTGTGTATCCTTATTGGGGCGTGTTACCATCTCATCAGTATCTTATGTGCATGTTCTCAAACAGTTCTATTAAGAGAAGAACAGACCACAGTCCTTATTTGCGAGACGTCTCGAGAGGTGCAGGCATTGACTGCTTTCTGGAATTTGATGTTTTTAAAAAAAAGTTATCTAAAACATCTGAATATAAGGAAGAGAAATATTTACCGAGAAAAATAATATCCTGGGGGCGTTAGTGATTCAGCTCACATAGGAAATCTCTCCTTTACCTCATCTTGTTCCCTCTTTATAAAGTCCTTATTATTAGTGTGATCACCCAAACTAGACTAAGGTGACCGCTATCGTCATTTAGCACTAGCAATAGCACTTTTAATATAAAATCCATTCAGCCTCATCAAAAATAAAAAAAATAGAAGTTTATAAAATACGATATAAAAATACATAAATGTAACAGTATGAAAATAGGGCACAGAAATGGTATCATGACTGGGTTTTGGAGTAGAAGTTTGTGGATATGTTTTTCTTCTACTGGACTTTATCTGCAACAATAACATATATAGTTGTCAGTTCAAGGACTTTGGTCACGTTGCAAGCAGTTGAGGCACGACACTGCTTGGCACGCAGGACTTAGGCTGCAATGAGCGCCAAAGGCACTCATTGCAGCACTTAGCGAAGGACGCAAAATTACGGCCCGTAGGACTTAGGACCAGAGGCACGTATATGGAATGTGGGCCTCACAAAAAATAACAAAAAATACGACTTTAACGGCCGAATCACTGAACAGTAAAAAGCTGAAAAGAAACGACAAATATGCCTCAAATTAACTTCCACACTCGCACACAGCACAGGGGGAGAGCCAGGGAGCCGGCGAGTGAGGTTGCAACTTAATTCGAGGCACATTTGCAGTTATTTCAAGATCGAAAATTGCCTATGCGAGAAAAAAAATGGCAGACGAAAAACTGCAAAGGGATGAAAACAAGGCCGAAGCTCGCAGAAAATAGCCTTAAACCTGTAACACTTAAGGAAAACCAGTAACACTTCCTACTCAACAGTAACATTTCACCAACGCAGTAACACTTTACCAAAAGCAGTAACTCTTAACCCAAGCCAGTAACACTCATGGCGAGGCCCATAAAACTACACAGGGGGAGAGTCTCGCAATGAGCGCCAAAGATGCTCAGAGGGCCCTTAACCGCTAATTGTGTGGCTAGCCTTAAAAGGGTGAGAGAGACCTGCAATTATATCAAAAGATTTAATAAAACTCAGGAGACAAATATCTTCATGGAAGTTTCCAAAGACCAACTTTACAGAAGGGTTTGTAGATACCTGGAATCTTCTTTTAGTGAGATTAGTAACTAGGGCCAAGCACAGTTAGGTAACTTGCTTAGAACCAATGAGTTAGCAATGAAAACATTTTATGAATCAGGACACGTACCACTCCACCAACACTAGATATAAGAGATAATATATCTAGGATAGAATGTGTAACATTTACAGACTCCAACATTATTATTCACATGACCTTTGTAGGCATTTGGGTGTCTTTCACCAAGAATTAGTATCCGTTATTCAAATAGCACAAAATATAAATAGAATATATTTATGATTTTTAGGCAAAGAAAAAAAATAGGTGCTATGAAGATTTGAACCTGAGACCTCCCGCACCATAGACTCCAGCCTAATCTGTTTGTTCTGTTGTTATCATACCTACTAGAATATAATCAAGTAGTTACATATGCCCCTTCTGGATTGCTACCTTGTCATGGTGAAGGGGCTTGTGTACTTCAATGAAGATGTGAGCTCTACCATATACGGTCAGCCAAAAATGGGCAGGTCATAAAAATCGTGGTCCACTGGATAAGGAACTGGCAACCTAATCCAGTATTTTTGTTAAGAAAACTTTATGGACAAGCACAAAAAGAGACATAACAATATGACACAGGAAGATGGGCCCCTTAGGTCAGAAGGTGCCTACCACATTATTGAGGAGTGCAGAGGGCAAGTACAAGTAACATCAGATCCAATGAAGTGCTTGGGCCAAAGCCGAAAGGTACACCCAGCTGTGGATGTGTCTGGAGGGGAAAGGAAAGTCAGCTGCTGCAAAGATCAATTCAGAATAGGAACCTGGAATGTTAGAACTATGGACCAAGGCAAACTGGACGTGGTCAAGAATGAGATGACAAGGTTACACATCGATATCCTGGTAATTGGTGAACTCAAATGGACTGGAATGGGACATCTCACATCAGACAGCCATCAGATCTTCTACTGTGGTCAAGAATCCGGCAGAAGAATTGAGTAGCCATCCTAGTCAAAGAGTGGCCAAAGCGGAGCTCGGTTACAAACCAATAAATGACAGAATTATTTCAATTTTAATTCAAGGCAAACCATTTAATATCACAGTGATCCAAGTCTATGCTCCAACCTTGATGCTCAAGAGGCTGAAGTTGTCCATTCAACACGTCATAGATACAACACCAAGAAAAGATGTTACTATCATCATAGGAGATTGGGAGCTAAAGTAGGGAACCAAAGGACACCGGGAATTACTGGCAAATTAGGCAATGGAGAACAAAATGACGCCGGTCAGAGATTAGTAGAATTTTGTCAAGATAATTTTCTGGTCGTAGAAAACACCGTCTTCCAACAGCCTCCGAGACAACTCTACACATGGACAACATAGAAATCAGATTGACAATGTACTTTGTAGCCAAAGATGGAGGAACTCTTTGCAGTCAGCAAAAACAAGACCTGGAGCTGACTGCGGCTCTGACCATGATCTTCTTATTGCAAAGTTAACAATTAAACTAAAGAAAAGCGGGAAAACCATCAGACCAAGTAGATAGCAAATAAATAATATCCCTTGTGAATATGCAGTGGAGGTCACAAATATATTTAAGGGACTAGACATGGAAGATAGAAGGCCTGAAGAACTTTGGACCAACGTTTGCAACATTATTCAGGAAACAGCAACAAAGAATATCCCTAAAAGAAAGAAAATTAAGAAGTCAGACTGGCTGTCTGACGAGGCTTTGAACGTAGCCGAGGAAAGAAGGAAAGCGAAAGGTAGTGGAGATAAGAAAAGATTTGTCCAAATGAATGCAGAATTCCAGAAGAAGAGACAATGAAACATTCTACAGTGAGCAATGGGAACCAAAAAAGGCTCTTTTCATGCCAAAGTGGGTGTGATAAAAGACAAAAATGATAAAGACCTAACAGAAGAAGATCAGATAAAGAAGAGGTGGCCGGAATACACTTAAGATCTATACAGGTAGGATCTTAACAGCAGTGATGACCTCAATCATTTGTCCAATGAGTTGGAGCCAGACATCTTGGAGAGCGAAGTGAGATGGGCCCTAGGATGTCTTGCTGATAATAAGGATGCAGGAGGTGATGGAATCCCAGCTGAACTTTTCAAAATCCTACAAGATGATGCTGTGAAAGTGTTTCTTGCCTTATGCCAACACATTTGAAAAACTCAACAATGGCCAATAGACTGGAAAAGCTTAGTCTACATCCCAGTCCCAAAAAAAGGCAGTGCCAAAGAGTGCTCCAATTATTGAACAATTGCACTCATTTCACATGCCAGCCAGGTAATGCTTAAGATTCTACAAGCTCGACTCCAACAATATATGGACCAGGAATGTGCAAGCCGGGTTCCACAGAGGAAGAGGAACAAGAGATCAAATTGCCAATGTCCGCTGGATAATAGGGAAAGCAAGAGAGTCCAAAAAAAAACCATTTACTTCTGCTTCATAGACTATTCTAAAGCCTTTGACTATATGGATCACAACAAAATGTGGGATGTCCTTAAAGAGATGGGAGTACCAGATAATTTCATCCTCCTCCTAAAGAATATGTATGTTGATCAAGAAGCCTCGGTCAGAACCGAAGATGGGACAACATAATGGCTCAAGATCAGAAAAGGAGTGCGACAAGGTTGTACGGTGCCTTGCAAAAGTATTCACCCCCCCCCCTTGACTTTTTACCTATTTTGTTACATTACAGCCGTTAGTTCAATGTTTTGTTAATCTGAATTTTATGTGGCGGATCAGAACACAATAGTCTAAGTTAGTGACGTGAAATGAGAAAAATATATACATAAAACTATTTTTTAGAAATAGAAAACAGAAAATTGGCATGTGCGTATGTATTCACCCCCTTTGTTATGAAGCCCATAAAAAGCTCCGGTGCAACCAATTACCTTCAGAAGTCACATAATTAGTGAAATGATGTCCACCTGTGTGCAATCTAAGTGTCACATGATCTGTCATTACATATACACACCTTTTTTGAAAGGCCCCAGAGGCTGCAACACCTAAGCAAGAGGCACCACTAACCAAACACTGCCATGAAGACCAAGGAACTCTCCAAACAAGTAAGGGACAATGTTGTTGAGAAGTACAAGTCAGGGTTAGGTTATAAAAAAAAATCCAAATCTTTGATGATCCCCAGGAGCACCATTAAATCTATCATAACTAAATGGAAAGAACATGGCGCAACAGCAAACCTGCCAAGAGACGACTGCCCACCAAAACTCACGGACCGGGCAAGGAGGGCATTAATCAGAGAGGCAGCACAGAGACCTAAGGTAACCCTGGATGAGCTGCAGAGATCCAGAGCAGAGACTGGAGTATATGTACATAGGACGACAATATGCTGTATGGTTCATAGAGTTGGGCTGTATGGCAGAGCGGCCAGAAGAAAGCCATTACTTTCATCAAAAAACAAAATGGCACGTTTTGATTTTGTGAAAAGGGATGTGGGAGACTCCCAAAATGTATGGAGGAAGGTGCTCTGGTCTGATGAGACTAAAATTGAACTTTTCGGCCATCAAAGAAAACGCTATGTCTAGGGCAAACCCAACGCATCACATCACCCAAAGAGCACCATCCCCACAGTGACACATGGTGGTGGCAGCATCATGCTGTGGGGATGTTTTTCAGCAACCAGGACTGGGAAACTGGTCAGAGTTGATGGAAAGATGGATGGTGCTAAATACAGGGATATTCTTGAGCAAAACCTGTACCACTCTGTGCGTGATTTGAGGCTAGGACGGAGGGTCACCTTCCAGCAGGACAATGACCCCAAACACACTGCTAAAGCAACACTTAGGGGGATAAAGGGGAAACATGTAAATGTGTTGGAATGGCCTAGTCAAAGCCTAGACCTCAATCCAACCATCCAACTTGAAGGAGCTGGAGCAGTTTTGCAAGGAGGAATGGGCAAAAATCCCAGTGGTAAGATGTGGCAAGCTCATAGAGACTTATCCAAAGCGACTTGGAGCTGTGATTGCCGCAAAAGGTGGCTCTACAAAGTATTGACTTTAGGGGGGTGAATAATTATGCCCATTGACTTTTTCTGGTATTTTGTCCATCTTCAAAGCTGTGGCATGTTCTGTGAATTAAATGATGCAAATCCTCAAACAATCCATGTTAATTTCAGGTTGTGAGGCAACAAAACACGAAAAATGCCAAGGGGGTGAATACTTTTGCAAGGCACTGTATATTGTCACCTTATTTATTCAACTTATATGCAGAATACATCATGTGTAAGGCCGGACTGGAGGAATCCAAAGCCGGAATCAGTATTGCTGGAAGAAATATCAACAACCTCAGATACACCGATGATACTACTCAGATGGCTAAAAGTGAGGAGGAACTAAAGGACTAATTGATGAGGGTAAAAGAAGAGAGTGCAAAAGTTGGCCTGCTGCTCAATGTTTAAAAAGACGAAGATCATGGCAAACGGCAATCTCACTTCCGGGCAAATAGACAGAGACAGATTTTATTTTCCTTGGATCCAAGATCTCTGCAGATGGTGACTGTAGACATGAAGTTAAAAGTCGTTTGCTTCTGGAGAGGAAAGCTATGGCAAGCTTGGAAAAGCTAGTAAAAAATAAAGATATTAAACTATCAACAAAGATCTGCATAACCATAAAGAAGTATTTATGGTAGTTACATATGCCCCTTCTGGATCGCTGCCTTGTCGTGGCGAGGGGCTTGTATACTTCGATGAAGCTGTGGTTATGCTGACATTTTGAGCACCGTAGAATTGACGCCTTTGAATTGTAATGTTGGAGAAGACTACTTAGAGTCCCTTGGACTGCAAGAAGATCCAATAAATCAATACTTCAGGAAATCAAGACAAACTGTTCACTAGTAGGTATGATCATGAGGCTGAAGCTCAAATATTTTGGCCATCATGAGACGGCAGGATTCCCTATAAAAGACTCTGATGCTAGGAAAGATTGAAGGCACAAGAAGAAGGGGACGACAGAGGCGGAGATGGATAGATGAGGTCATTGAAGCAATGAACATGAACTTGATGGAGCTCAGAGGGGCAGTGACAGATGCACCTGGCATGCTGTGGTCCATAGAGTCACGGAGAGTCGGACACGACTGAATGACTAAACAACAACAACAAAAGTTACATATGACATAGCCACTGTCTGATTCAAATCCTCTACACCTGATTCTAATTCATATTCATTATGTACCTCGTGTACAGAGCTCATTACTCATTCAGGCAGAGGCAACTCACTGAAATAGCCTAGATTTTACTGATCAGAACTCCATGAACTAGGTATCACTTTCTAAAAGGAAAACACTATTTCCACCTACTTTTTCACCCTCTATATAATGGTGCAGAGCAGAAATGGGGACTTCGATAATTGGAGCACTGTTTGCCTTTTTTGGGGATTGGGATGTATGGACATTATAGTATATGTTAGACATGTTTCATTCACATATTATCACCTGGGTGTCGGGGGGTCTGTCCTCTCCTGACCCCGGGAGCCGTCTGAATGACACCAAGGCATTGACATTCTGTGAGACTTCATCAGGATCCAGCGGCTGCCTCACAACCCCACCCCCAGCGCACTTCCTTTGGACTTTCAGGGGTACCCCCCGCACTGAGACCTCGGGATCAGCTACCTCGGGGTGCAGGGCCAAGTACTGGAGCTGGAAAGATCTGCACAGCAAGATGTTTAACACCTGAGCCTGGGGAAGGATGGAAGAAATGCAGGAGAATGAAGATACCCACAGGGTTATATATACATTTATACATCTGCGTAACCAACATCGCAAACGCCCGCAACACTGCTAACTATATATGTGATCTATACACCATGTAGTCATCGCCCACCAGGAGAATATAGATACCCACTGAGTTCTATATACATCTGTACGGTGTGAAGTGCATCACCGACCAGGAGACTATAGAAACCCACAGGGTTACATATATATATATATATATATATATATATATATATATATATATATATATATATATATATATATATATATAGTATGGGGCACATCACAGACCAGGAGAATATACATACCCACAAGGCCATTGGCATAGCTAGGGGAGGAGCAAATATGTCCCCACCTGCCTCACACTGCTCTCATTCACCGGTCCCCTGCTCTGTGTCTGTCGGCAGAGGGAAGAGCAAGGAGACTCTGAACAGGAGGTAAGAGACAGGGGAGATGGGAGGAGATGGGGGGAGAGGGAAAGGCATGGGGAAAGAGGCAAGGGGGGAGACATAGAGAGAGGAAAGGGCAGATATGGATGGGGAGGCATGCATGGAGAGGCAGAGACATGGAGGGAGAGGCAAGGGGTAAAGGAAAGGGGGAGACATAGAGAGAGACAAGGGGTATACTTGGGGGAGATGGAGAGACAAGGGGTATATATGGGGGGAGATGGAGAGACAAGGGGTATACTTGGGGGGAGATGGAGAGACAAGGGGTATATATGGGGGAGATGGAGAGACAAGGGCAGACATGGAGGGAGAGGGAAGGGGTAGAGAGAGAGGCAAGGGCAGACATGGAGGGAGAGAGAGAGGCATGGAGGGAGAGGGAAGGGGGGAACAAATTCAGGGACAGCCCCGGGTGGCAAAAGCCCTAGCTGCGCCAATGCCAGAGGGTTATATATATATATATACACACACACATACATCTATGAAGTGTCTAGTGCATAACCGACCACTCTGTTTATTTACATTACATCTCAGAGTTTCCCAGGACTTTTTAAGCTCGGGGAGAACCTCATAGACATCATGTATTGCAAGCTCACTCTAAATGTTTATAAAATGCATATTCTTCCTAGCATTATATGGCTCATCGACCCCGGACCAGTCATACCTCACAGGGCTGGCTACCAACAAACAGGTGACAGAACAGTTGATGGGATGATCCATGTGGGTTACGGGACACAAAAGCAAATTGACTGTCCTCGGACCGGTAGGTGGTGTATTGGATCCGTCTGAGAGCGTGAGCCATGAGGAGTGTCTGTGAGAGGACAGGAAGTGAAACAAGTTATGAGAGATTAGAGAGCCAGAGGAACCGGGGAGTGCGACAGGAAGAAGAGCCAGAGGAACCGGGGAGTGCGACAGGAAGAAGAGCCAGAGGAACCGGGGAGTGCGATAGGAAGAAGAGCCAGAGGAACCGGGGAGTGCGACAGGAAGAAGAGCCAGAGGAACCGGGGAGTGCGACAGGAAGAAGAGCCAGATGAACCCGGGAGTGCGACAGAAAGAAGAGCCAGAGGAACCAGGGAGTGCGCCACAGAGCAGAGCCAGAGGAACAGAGGAGTGCGCCAGAGAGCAGAGCCAGAGGAACCGGGGAGTGCATCAGAAAGCAGAGCCAGAGGAACCGAGGAGTGCGCCACAGAGCAGAGCCAGAGGAACCGGGGAGTGCGACAGAAAGCAGAGCCAGAGGAACCAGGGAGTGCGACAGAAAGCAGAGCCAGAGGAACCGGGGAGTGCGACAGGAAGAAGAGCCAGAGGAACCGGGGAGTGCGACAGAAAGAAGGGCCAGAGGAACCGGGGAGTGCGCCACAGAGCAGAGCCAGAGGAACCGAGGAGTGCGCCAGAGAGCAGAGCCAGAGGAACCGGGGAGTGCATCAGAAAGCAGAGCCAGAGGAACCGGGGAGTGCGACAGAAAGAAGAGCCAGAGGAACCGGGGAGTGCATCAGAAAGCAGAGCCAGAGGAACCGGGGAGTGCGTCAGAAACAAGAGCCAGAGAAACCGGGGAGTGCGTCAGAAACAAGAGCCAGAGGAACGGGGAGTGCGTCAGAAAGCAGAGCCAGAGGTACCGGGGAGTGCGACAGAAAGCAGAGCCAGAGGAACCGGGAAGTGCGTCAGAAAGAAGAGCCAGAGAAACCCGGGGAGTGCGACAGAAAGCAGAGCCAGAGGTACCGGGGAGTGCGACAGAAAGCAGAGCCAGAGGTACCGGGGAGTGCATCAGAAAGCAGAGCCAGAGGTACCGGGGAGTGCGTCAGAGAGCAGAGCCAGAGGAACCGGGAAGTGCGTCAGAAACAAGAGCCAGAGGAACCGGGGAGTGCGTCAGAAACAAGAGCCAGAGGAGCCGGCAAGTGCGTCAGAAACAAGAGCCAGAGGAGCCGGCAAGTGCGTCAGAAAGAAGAGCCAGAGGAACCGGGGAGTGCGTCAGAAACAAGAGCCAGAGGAACCGGGGAGTGCGTCAGAAACAAGAGCCAGAGGAACCGGGGAGTGCGTCAGAAACAAGAGCCAGAGGAACCGAGGAGTGCGTCAGAAACAAGAGCCAGAGGAACCGGGGAGTGCGTCAGAAACAAGAGCCAGAGGAACCGGGAGTGCGTCAGAAAGAAGAGCCAGAGGAACCGGGAAGTGCGTCAGAAAGAAGAGCCAGAGGAACTGGGGAGTGCGTCAGAAAGAAGAGCCAGAGGAACCGGGGAGTGCGTCAGAAAGAAGAGCCAGAGGAACCTGGGAGTGCGTCAGAAAGAAGAGCCAGAGGAACCGGGGAGTGCGTCAGAAAGAAGAGCCACAGGAACCGAGGAGTGCGACAGAAAGCAGAGCCAGAGGAGCCGGCGAGTGCACCAGAAAGAAGAGCCACAGGAACCGGGGAGTGCGTCAGAAAGAAGAGCCACAGGAACCGGGGAGAGCGTCAGAAAGAAGAGCCAGAGGAACCGGAGAGTGCGTCAGAAAGAAGAGCCAGAGGAACCGGGGAGTGCATCAGAAAGAAGAGCCAGATGAACCAGGGAGTGCGTCAGATAGAAGAGCCAGAGGAACCAGGGAGTGCGTCAGAAACAAGAGCCAGGGGAACCGGGGAGTGCATCAGAAAGCAGAACCACAGGAGCCGGGGAGTGCAACAGAAAGAAGAGCCAGAGGAGCCGGGGAGTGCACCAGAAAAAAAGAGCCAGAGGAACCGGGGAGTGTGTCAGAAAGCAGAGCCACAGGAGCCGGGGAGTGCATCAGAAAGCAGAACCACAGGAGCCGGGGAGTGCAACAGAAAGAAGAGCCAGAGGAACCAGGGAGTGTGTCAGAAAGCAGAGCCACAGGAACCGGGGAGTGCAACAGAAAGAAGAGCCAGAGGAACCAGGGAGTGTGTCAGAAAGCAGAGCCACAGGAACCGGGGAGTGCATCAGAAAGCAGAACCACAGGAGCCGGGGAGTGCAACAGAAAGAAGAGCCAGAGGTACCGGGGAGTGCATCAGAAAGCAGAACCACAGGAGCCGGGGAGTGCACCAGAAAAAAGAGCCAGAGGAACCGGGGAGTGTGTCAGAAAGCAGAGCCACAGGAACCGGGGAGTGCGACAGAAAGCAGAGCCAGAGGAACCAGGGAGTGCGACAGAAAGCAGAGCCAGAGGAACCAGGGAGTGCGACAGAAAGAAGAGCCAGACGAACTGGGAAGTGCATTAGAAAGAAGAGCCAGAGGAACCAGGGAGTGCGTCAGAAAGCAGAGCCACAGGGACTGGGGAGTGCGTCAGAGAGCAGAGCCAGAGAAACCGGGAAGTGCGTCAGAAACAAGAGCCAGAGGAACCGGGGAGTGCATCAGAAACAAGAGCCAGAGGAACCAAGAGTGCGTCAGAAACAAGAGCCAGAGGAACCAGGGAGTGCATCAGAAAGAAGAGCCAGAGGAACCAGGGAGTGCATCAGAAAGAAGAGCCAGAGGAACCAGGGAGTGCATCAGAAAGAAGAGCCAGAGGAACCGGGGAGTGCGTCAGAAACAAGAGCCAGAGGAACCGGGGAGTGCGTCAGAAACAAGAGCCAGAGGAACCGGGGAGTGCGTCAGAAACAAGAGCCAGAGGAACCGGGGAGTGCGTCAGAAACAAGAGCCAGAGGAACCGGGGAGTGCGTCAGAAACAAGAGCCAGAGGAACCGAGGAGTGCGTCAGAAACAAGAGCCAGAGGAACCGGGGAGTGCGTCAGAAACAAGAGCCAGAGGAACCGGGAGTGCGTCAGAAAGAAGAGCCAGAGGAACCGGGAAGTGCGTCAGAAAGAAGAGCCACAGGAACCGGGGAGTGCGTCAGAAAGAAGAGCCAGAGGAACCGGGGAGTGCGTCAGAAAGAAGAGCCAGAGGAACCGGGGAGTGCGTCAGAAAGAAGAGCCAGAGGAACCTGGGAGTGCGTCAGAAAGAAGAGCCAGAGGAACCGGGGAGTGCGTCAGAAAGAAGAGCCACAGGAACCGAGGAGTGCGACAGAAAGCAGAGCCAGAGGAGCCGGCGAGTGCACCAGAAAGAAGAGCCACAGGAACCGGGGAGTGCGTCAGAAAGAAGAGCCACAGGAACCGGGGAGTGCGTCAGAAAGAAGAGCCAGAGGAACCGGAGAGTGCGTCAGAAAGAAGAGCCAGAGGAACCGGGGAGTGCATCAGAAAGAAGAGCCAGATGAACCAGGGAGTGCGTCAGATAGAAGAGCCAGAGGAACCAGGGAGTGCGTCAGAAAGAAGAGCCAGAGGTACCGGGGAGTGCGTCAGAAACAAGAGCCAGGGGAACCGGGGAGTGCATCAGAAAGCAGAACCACAGGAGCCGGGGAGTGCAACAGAAAGAAGAGCCAGAGGAGCCGGGGAGTGCACCAGAAAAAAGAGCCAGAGGAACCGGGGAGTGTGTCAGAAAGCAGAGCCACAGGAGCCGGGGAGTGCATCAGAAAGCAGAACCACAGGAGCCGGGGAGTGCAACAGAAAGAAGAGCCAGAGGAACCAGGGAGTGTGTCAGAAAGCAGAGCCACAGGAACCGGGGAGTGCAACAGAAAGAAGAGCCAGAGGAACCAGGGAGTGTGTCAGAAAGCAGAGCCACAGGAACCGGGGAGTGCATCAGAAAGCAGAACCACAGGAGCCGGGGAGTGCAACAGAAAGAAGAGCCAGAGGTACCGGGGAGTGCATCAGAAAGCAGAACCACAGGAGCCGGGGAGTGCACCAGAAAAAAGAGCCAGAGGAACCGGGGAGTGTGTCAGAAAGCAGAGCCACAGGAACCGGGGAGTGCGACAGAAAGCAGAGCCAGAGGAACCAGGGAGTGCGACAGAAAGCAGAGCCAGAGGAACCAGGGAGTGCGACAGAAAGAAGAGCCAGACGAACTGGGAAGTGCATTAGAAAGAAGAGCCAGAGGAACCGGGGAGTGCATCAGAAACAAGAGCCAGAGGAACCGGGGAGTGCGTCAGAAACAAGAGCCAGAGGAACCGGGGAGTGCGTCAGAAACAAGAGCCAGAGGAACCGGGGAGTGCGTCAGAAACAAGAGCCAGAGGAACCGGGGAGTGCGTCAGAAACAAGAGCCAGAGGAACCAAGAGTGCGTCAGAAACAAGAGCCAGAGGAACCAGGGAGTGCATCAGAAAGAAGAGCCAGAGGAACCAGGGAGTGCATCAGAAAGAAGAGCCAGAGGAACCAGGGAGTGCGACAGAAAGCAGAGCCAGAGGAACCAGGGAGTGCGACAGAAAGAAGAGCCACAGGAACCGGGGAGTGCGTCAGAAAGCAGAGCCACAGGGACCGGGGAGTGCGTCAGAAAGAAGAGCCAGAGGAACCGGGGAGTGCGACAGAAAGCAGAGCCACAGGGACCGGGGAGTGCGTCAGAAAGAAGAGCCAGAGGAACCGGGGAGTGCGACAGAAAGCAGAGCCAGAGGAACCAGGGAGTGCATCAGAAAGCAGAGCCAGAGGAACCAGGGAGTGCGTCATAAACAAGAGCCAGAGGAACCAGGGAGTGCGTCAGAAAGAAGAGCCAGATGAACCCGGGAGTGCGACAGAAAGAAGAGCCAGAGGAACCAGGGAGTGCGCCACAGAGCAGAGCCAGAGGAACAGAGGAGTGCGCCAGAGAGCAGAGCCAGAGGAACCGGGGAGTGCATCAGAAAGCAGAGCCAGAGGAACCGAGGAGTGCGCCACAGAGCAGAGCCAGAGGAACCGGGGAGTGCATCAGAAAGCAGAGCCAGAGGAACCGGGGAGTGCGACAGGAAGAAGAGCCAGAGGAACCGGGGAGTGCGACAGAAAGAAGGGCCAGAGGAACCGGGGAGTGCGACACAGAGCAGAGCCAGAGGAACCGAGGAGTGCGCCAGAGAGCAGAGCCAGAGGAACCGGGGAGTGCATCAGAAAGCAGAGCCAGAGGAACCGGGGAGTGCGACAGAAAGAAGAGCCAGAGGAACCGGGGAGTGCATCAGAAAGCAGAGCCAGAGGAACCGGGGAGTGCGTCAGAAACAAGAGCCAGAGGAACCGGGGAGTGCGTCAGAAACAAGAGCCAGAGGAACGGGGAGTGCGTCAGAAAGCAGAGCCAGAGGTACCGGGGAGTGCGACAGAAAGCAGAGCCAGAGGAACCGGGAAGTGCGTCAGAAAGAAGAGCCAGAGAAACCCGGGGAGTGCGACAGAAAGCAGAGCCAGAGGTACCGGGGAGTGCGACAGAAAGCAGAGCCAGAGGTACCGGGGAGTGCATCAGAAAGCAGAGCCAGAGGTACCGGGGAGTGCGTCAGAGAGCAGAGCCAGAGGAACCGGGAAGTGCGTCAGAAACAAGAGCCAGAGGAACCGGGGAGTGCGTCAGAAACAAGAGCCAGAGGAGCCGGCAAGTGCGTCAGAAACAAGAGCCAGAGGAGCCGGCAAGTGCGTCAGAAAGAAGAGCCAGAGGAACCGGGGAGTGCGTCAGAAACAAGAGCCAGAGGAACCGGGGAGTGCGTCAGAAACAAGAGCCAGAGGAACCGGGGAGTGCGTCAGAAACAAGAGCCAGAGGAACCGGGGAGTGCGTCAGAAACAAGAGCCAGAGGAACCGAGGAGTGCGTCAGAAACAAGAGCCAGAGGAACCGGGGAGTGCGTCAGAAACAAGAGCCAGAGGAACCGGGAGTGCGTCAGAAAGAAGAGCCAGAGGAACCGGGAAGTGCGTCAGAAAGAAGAGCCAGAGGAACCGGGGAGTGCGTCAGAAAGAAGAGCCAGAGGAACCGGGGAGTGCGTCAGAAAGAAGAGCCAGAGGAACCGGGGAGTGCGTCAGAAAGAAGAGCCAGAGGAACCTGGGAGTGCGTCAGAAAGAAGAGCCAGAGGAACCGGGGAGTGCGTCAGAAAGAAGAGCCACAGGAACCGAGGAGTGCGACAGAAAGCAGAGCCAGAGGAGCCGGCGAGTGCACCAGAAAGAAGAGCCACAGGAACCGGGGAGTGCGTCAGAAAGAAGAGCCACAGGAACCGGGGAGTGCGTCAGAAAGAAGAGCCAGAGGAACCGGAGAGTGCGTCAGAAAGAAGAGCCAGAGGAACCGGGGAGTGCATCAGAAAGAAGAGCCAGATGAACCAGGGAGTGCGTCAGATAGAAGAGCCAGAGGAACCAGGGAGTGCGTCAGAAAGAAGAGCCAGAGGTACCGGGGAGTGCGTCAGAAACAAGAGCCAGGGGAACCGGGGAGTGCATCAGAAAGCAGAACCACAGGAGCCGGGGAGTGCAACAGAAAGAAGAGCCAGAGGAGCCGGGGAGTGCACCAGAAAAAAGAGCCAGAGGAACCGGGGAGTGTGTCAGAAAGCAGAGCCACAGGAGCCGGGGAGTGCATCAGAAAGCAGAACCACAGGAGCCGGGGAGTGCAACAGAAAGAAGAGCCAGAGGAACCAGGGAGTGTGTCAGAAAGCAGAGCCACAGGAACCGGGGAGTGCAACAGAAAGAAGAGCCAGAGGAACCAGGGAGTGCGTCAGAAAGAAGAGCCACAGGAACCGGGGAGTGCATCAGAAAGCAGAACCACAGGAGCCGGGGAGTGCAACAGAAAGAAGAGCCAGAGGTACCGGGGAGTGCATCAGAAAGCAGAACCACAGGAGCCGGGGAGTGCACCAGAAAAAAGAGCCAGAGGAACCGGGGAGTGTGTCAGAAAGCAGAGCCACAGGAACCGGGGAGTGCGACAGAAAGCAGAGCCAGAGGAACCAGGGAGTGCGACAGAAAGCAGAGCCAGAGGAACCAGGGAGTGCGACAGAAAGAAGAGCCAGACGAACTGGGAAGTGCATTAGAAAGAAGAGCCAGAGGAACCGGGGAGTGCATCAGAAACAAGAGCCAGAGGAACCGGGGAGTGCGTCAGAAACAAAAGCCAGAGGAACCGGGGAGTGCGTCAGAAACAAGAGCCAGAGGAACCGGGGAGTGCGTCAGAAACAAGAGCCAGAGGAACCGGGGAGTGCGTCAGAAACAAGAGCCAGAGGAACCAAGAGTGCGTCAGAAACAAGAGCCAGAGGAACCAGGGAGTGCATCAGAAAGAAGAGCCAGAGGAACCAGGGAGTGCATCAGAAAGAAGAGCCAGAGGAACCAGGGAGTGCGACAGAAAGCAGAGCCAGAGGAACCAGGGAGTGCGACAGAAAGAAGAGCCACAGGAACCGGGGAGTGCGTCAGAAAGCAGAGCCACAGGGACCGGGGAGTGCGTCAGAAAGAAGAGCCAGAGGAACCGGGGAGTGCGACAGAAAGCAGAGCCAGAGGAACCAGGGAGTGCATCAGAAAGCAGAGCCAGAGGAACCAGGGAGTGCGTCATAAACAAGAGCCAGAGGAACCAGGGAGTGCGTCAGAAAGAAGAGCCAGAGGAACCAGGGAGTGCGTCAGAAAGAAGAGCCAGAGGAACCAGGGAGTGCGTCAGAAAGAAGAGCCAGAGGAACCAGGGAGTGCGTCAGAAAGAAGAGCCAGAGGAACCAGGGAGTGCGTCAGAAAGAAGAGCCAGAGGAACCAGGGAGTGCGTCAGAAAGAAGAGCCAGAGGAACCAGGGAGTGCGTCAGAAAGAAGAGCCAGAGGAACCGGGGAGTGCGTCAGAAAGAAGAGCCAGAGGAACCTGGGAGTGCGTCAGAAAGAAGAGCCAGAGGAACCAGGGAGTGCGTCAGAAAGAAGAGCCAGAGGAACCAGGGAGTGCGTCAGAAAGAAGAGCCAGAGGAACCAGGGAGTGCGTCAGAAAGAAGAGCCAGAGGAACCAGGGAGTGCGTCAGAAAGAAGAGCCAGAGGAACCAGGGAGTGCGTCAGAAAGAAGAGCCAGAGGAACCAGGGAGTGCGTCAGAAAGAAGAGCCAGAGGAACCAGGGAGTGCGTCAGATAGAAGAGCCAGAGGAACCGGGGAGTGCGTCAGAAAGAAGAGCCAGAGGAACCGGGGAGTGCGACAGAAAGAAGAGCCAGAGGAACCGGGGAGTGCGACAGAAAGCAGAACCACAGGAGCCGGGGAGTGCATCAGAAAGCAGAACCACAGGAGCCGGGGAGTGCAACAGAAAGAAGAGCCAGAGGAGCCGGGGAGTGCGTCAGAAAGAAGAGCCAGAGGAACCAGGGAGTGCGTCAGAAACAAGAGCCAGAGGAACCGGGGAGTGCATCAGAAACAAGAGCCAGAGGAACCAGGGAGTGCGTCAGAAACAAGAGCCAGAGGAACCGGGGAGTGCGTCAGAAACAAGAGCCAGAGGAACCGGGGAGTGCATCAGAAACAAGAGCCAGAGGAACCAGGGAGTGCGTCAGAAACAAGAGCCAGAGGAACCGGGGAGTGCGTCAGAAAGAAGAGCCAGAGGAACCGGGGAGTGCGTCAGAAAGCAGAGCCAGAGGAACCAGGGAGTGCATCAGAAAAAAGAGCCAGAGGAACCAGGGAGTGCGTCAGAAAGCAGAGCCAGAGGAACCGGGGCGTGCGACAGAAAGCAGAGCCAGAGGAACCCGGGGAGTGCATCAGAAAGCAGAACCACAGGAGCCGGGGAGTGCGACAGAAAGAAGAGCCAGAGGAACCGGGGAGTGCGACAGAAAGAAGAGCCAGAGGAACCGGGGAGTGCATCAGAAAGCAGAACCACAGGAGCCGGGGAGTGCGACAGAAAGAAGAGCCAGAGGAACCGGGGAGTGCGACAGAAAGAAGAGCCACAGGGCCCGGGGAGTGCGACAGAAAGCAGAACCACAGGAGCCGGGGAGTGCGTCAGAAAGCAGAACCACAGGAGCCGGGGAGTGCGTTAGAAAGTAGAGCCACAGGGACCGGGAAGAGCGACAGGAAGAAGAGCCAGAGGAACCGGGGAGTGCGTCAGAAAGCAGAACCACAGGAGCCGGGGAGTGCGACAGAAAGAAGAGCCAGAGGAACCAGGGAGTGAATCAGAAAGAAGAGCCAGAGGAACCGGGGAGTGCGACAGAAAGCAGAGCCACAGGGACCGGGGAGTGCGTCAGAAAGAAGAGCCAGAGGAACCGGGGAGTGCGACAGAAAGCAGAGCCACAGGGACCGGGGAGTGCGACAGAAAGAAGAGCCACAGGAACCGGGGAGTGTTTTGGGGGAAAAACACTTTATGGCTTTTGCTAAAGATTTGCAAAATTTGAGTTTTGAGGACTGAGGCTCTGCCCCTTTAGGAACTGGACTAGAAACGCATCACCGGAGCTCGTCCAGAGGGAGCCACGCTGAGCAGAGGTTCTCCACAAGGAACAAAGTGGAACCGCAGCTCAAGGGAAGCAGCTACATTCATAGAAAGAGGCTTTCCCCTTCACACGCGGGCTCGTTCATAACTGTGGTTTTCACTCTTCCCACATCAATGGAAATAAGGAAACAATTACCGTACTTAACCCTTGTTAACCTCCTCTACCACATACAGAGCCCTTAGAATTGTTCACTTAGCCAAGTTCCCAGGTTATTAAGGAGGGTTTCCTCGAAAGAGTAAATGGTTGGTGTAATATCATGGCTGGGGTATGGGGTTTTAACCTCTTTGCCATGGACCTAATTTTCGACCTATGGTCATAGTCATCAGGGATTGGCCGAGAAGGAAATTGCCAACAACAATAAAGGTTAAGCCCAGTCACATGTCCCCTTCAAACCCCTTATGGTTATAACCACCACAGAGAGGGGAAGGGTTTCTGTGGTAATAATGAAGGGAGCAGCCATTGGTTATATAGCACTTTCTAGTATTTGCCCCAGACAATGCCCAGCTCCCAGTGGGAGGTTAAGATGGCATGACCTAGCCTGACCATGTGATGGTCACATAGGCTAACACAAGTCAGACTTACAGTTGCCATGTTATTTGCCACAGGATGTTGGCCGTTACGGAAATCCCCGGGTTGTTGGCGTGACCCACTTTATAGCCATCATTTTGAACTATGTGCAAGTTTGTAAAGCACTTTGGACCCAAGTTCTATATAAAACTAAATAAATAAATATAATTGGCCGTGGTCCTGGAGAAGAAACCGATAAGAAAACCTCCAAGGTCTCCACTCAGTCGTTGGGTGTTGTCCAAGGGATGGAAGTTCAAGTTCTGTTTACTTTGGTTAATGTTTATACTCCGGCTCCGCTTATAAAATACTTTCCTGTTTCATTCAATAATGCGCGCAGTGTAGTGGGATCTACTCCGGGCGCACGGCTGGTACTTTCTTACTTCGTGACGGCTGCTGTTTCATTGCAAAAGTTACTAGTTAGAGATTCTTCATGGAGAGGTCAGTTAAGGTTAAGGTGCTGAATGACCCTAGGGGCTCCGGACTAAGCAGTGGTCGAGATAGGGAATGGAGGCCCCCAGTGCAAAAAAAGAAATTGTAAAAATGTTTTGCACTTGCCCCCCCGGTACCAACTCACTACATAGCACCTAGCCCTCATCAGCAGCCGTCCCCTCTCAGCATCCATCTATTCACGGCACCAAACTCCTCTCCGCACCCCTCCCTATCTCATTTGTTTTCCCCTCACAGAACCCACCCCCCTGCACTTTCCTGTCAACTAACCCTTGCTGTCTCACCTCTTCCCTGATACACATCCCCAGCATGCCGAACTGCTCCACAGTGCCACCTCTTGGAGCTTCAGTAGAAATGCTCTTTTTTTAAGCAGACATGGACCATTTTTTGGCCAGGAAGAGTGATTGGCTAAAAAGGCCCAGGCGGGCCATGGTAGGTTGGACTGAGTTGATGGCACAAGGTGACCCCTACACTACAGAAAAAAATGAAATACAAAAAAAAAAAAAAATCACTAAGCCCCCAGAGAATGACCCTGGTGCAATGCACCACCTGCACCACTGGCAGCTTCACCCCTGGGACTGAGGTCTAACCGGATTCCTTTTGATTTCTGGTCCAGCTGATCCGGTACTGGGACAACCACCAAATAATTGCATGGTTCTGCTGAATAACTGCAATGGGGGCTTGGATTTAACATCAATGTGATATTAAGTGTAAACAGTAGACATAATAGACCATAAGATTGTAAGTTTGCGAGTTTTCAATCTTGTGTCAGGCCTTGGAAACAAGCTCTATGTACATTTGATTTTATGCTCAAAAACAGGGCCCTCCATTCTTTACAAGGTGTTTAATTTGTTTTCTGCTATGTACTGAACCCCTGTACAGCGCTACGGAATATGTTGGCGCGATATAAATAAAGATAATAATAATAATAATAATAATAATACCTCTCCCATTGCATCGTACATCTTCACTCCTTGCACACAGAACTTCAGGATCACTGATCTCCGCCTGGGACAATCCTAAAGAGGAGACATTTTTAGGTTATTCGTAAAGAGCATGAAAAACTGGCAAAAAAATTCCATGTTGCTGTATTTATATGTAACGGAGCTGCTCACACACATTAATTACCTGCCTCAATGTGCTAATTAGGATTACAGCATGCTTGTCTATCTTGGTAGTGGTAAAATAAAGACCACCAATGTTATCTGGCAGTTAGACCCCTTCTCACCCTTATCAAGAACTGAGCTGCACATTAGCATACCGAGCAGTTAAATCAATTATAAATATCTCAGGAACAATTCACTATAGAGAAACACTGCTAGTACAATGCATATCCAGTTTTTAATGCTCTTTCAAATTAAAATCAACTTCTAATTAAGGCGCTGTATGTGATATTGTGGATAATATTTTACAAAGCAAAACAATCCAGCCTTTATTTAATTCCTAATTATATATAATTATTCTGCAGTGGGAAGCAGTATTTTTAGTTTCTACTGATTAGCTTCTCTTGGAGAACTGGAATTCACAGAAGCTGCCATGGACATGTGGTCATTCAAAGAGTCAGAGCTTGAAAAGGACTAATGGAAATGCCATTAGTGTCCAAGGACAACCCCAACTGGTAAAGCAGCTCAAAGAAACTTCTTATACAAGATAAGCATGCTGCCGCAAACTGTGTAGAGAATGTTCCATATGGTCTGACTTCAGCGCTTCTTGGTAGCTTGGAGCCTGAGGGGTATATTTATTTTTAGTGGGAGGAGAGGAAATGGCTTTGTTTTGTAATTGGAGTTATTAGTATTTGACACATACTCCATTCCCTGCACATGCTCAGAAACTTAGTTAAACTACAATCACTGCAGTAAAGGGTCCCGCTGGAGCAAGGGGGTCCCACCATTGGCAGCCTCCACATCTCAAAGTCAGGGGCCACCTGCCAATATGAGGCTCATCTGCAATGTGACCCTTTAAGCCAATTAATCTAATATATATCTGGGCAACCGGCCTCATGCTCCCCTCTAGCCCTTCCCCATTACACATGCTCATTATGCTTTGAGCACTCAGTAGGGCTGGAAGAGAGAAGCTTGCGGGACACGCTCTGGTGACCGTATTCCTCCGGATGCATCAGCTGCACACCTATAGGACCTTGCGTGTTAGACTAGCGCCCCCCCCCCCCCATTCTGAGTTCCTATACCCCCCCCCCCCGCCCCCACAACCACAGCAGTGCGCGCACACGTGTTGCTCTAGTCTAACACACAAGGTCCCATATATATATATTTACCTGCAGGAAGCGCATCTGCTCCTCGATGATCCAGATCCTCTTCCTCCAATCAGATTCCTTAACAGGAAATGAGCCGACATACTGAGAGGGGGGATGAATTGGGGGGGGGGGGGGGGGGAGATGGAGGGGGAGAAAGAGGTCAAAGGAGAAGAGAAAAGGAGGGAGGAAGAGAGAGAGAAAGAGACAAAGGGGGAGAGAGAGATGGAGAGAGGGAAGGGGGGAGGAAGAGAAAAGTGGGAAGAGAGAAAGAGACAGAGGGGAGAGAGAAATGCAGAGGGAAGGAAGAGAAAGAGAGGGGGAGATGGGGATAAAAAATGAGAGGGGAAGAGAGATAGGGAGAGGAAGGGATTAGAGGAAGGAAGGGGGATGAAGAAGGAGAGGAGAAAAGGGGAGAGAAAGACAGAGGGGAGAGAGGAGGAGTGGAGATGAAAAAAAAATAGTTACATTTTTAATGTATTAACTATTACATGTAATTATACTGTGAGCGGAGCTGCCATTGCAGTATCTGATATTATCTATGTAACATGTTCCTGTGTATGTAAAGCATGGATATTATCTATGTAACATGTTCCTGTGTATGTGCCACTCAGATATTATCTATGTAACATGTTCCTGTGTATGTACCGCATGGATATTATCTATGTAACATGTTCCTGTGTATGTAAAGCATGGATATTATCTATGTAACATGTTCCTGTGTATGTACCGCATGGATATTATCTATGTAACATGTTACTGTGTATGTACCAAGCAGATATTATATATGTAACATGTTCCTGTGTATGTACCGCATGGATATTATCTATGTAACATGTTACTGTGTATGTACCAAGCAGATATTATCTATGTAACATGTTCCTGTGTATGTACCGCATGGATATTATCTATGTAACATGTTACTGTGTATGTACCAAGCAGATATTATATATGTAACATGTTCCTGTGTATGTACCGCATGGATATTATCTATGTAACATGTTACTGTGTATGTACCAAGCAGATATTATATATGTAACATGTTCCTGTGTATGTAAAGCATGGATATTATCTATGTAACATGTTCCTGTGTATGTACCAAGCAGATATTATCTATGTAACATGTTCCTGTGTATGTACCGCGTGGATTGTATATATAATATGCTTATTATATTTCTTCAGACCAGTAATCACGCAGATAATGCCGCCATATTCATATTAAAGAGACAGGAACACCACAATCTTTTTTTAAATACTACAAAAGTAGAAAGCTCCTGGTGTTACTAGGTGTATAATATCCCTGAGTATCTATTTACTGACATGGACTTTATTTTATTATGAAGTGCTTATAAGCTCTATTTTACTGTCTAAAATCACACAAATAGTTCATGAATGGGTCTGCCCTCTGCAGTATATGCAGACAAAGACTGTAAGGCTTGATGTGTGGTAGCCTCATAGCCTATTAGGGACCATGTCTCAGAAGCATGTTGCTGACAGATGGTCACTGATTGGTTAGTATGAGACACAGCACAGCAAGTACAGCAGAGTCTGTGTCTTCATAAGCTGCACAGGGCAGATCTATACAGGCACTATTTGTATCAGGTTACATACCAGTAAATAGATACACAGGGACAGGTCCCAAGTGCAGTTATACATCCCGTCCAGTTATTCTGCTTCAGGACCTTCATTTAGAAAAAACAGAACAATCTGTAAAACTTTATCAAATCAGACGCAATAACTAAAAAAAATATTTCCATAGCCCAGAAACGACCAGTGAAGATTAAACAAAATATCTCATTTGTGACGTACACAACAAATTAACAACATTAGTAGCTCTGCAAATCAGATCACATGTTGTTTGAAGAACTGTTATCATTAACATTTATTCATCAATAAAAATAAAAACATTGTATCTGTTCCCTATCAATCCAGTAATAATAATAGTTTCAGTCACTAATAATCTGATTTTTTTTACTCCAGTTCCCCCATTCCAAGGCAGAAGAGAAGCTTCTATATACGAGGCATCCAGTCGCCACAGCGCCTGAGCACCCCAAAACCATGCTCTGCACAGCAGCCGGACAACACAGGGTTAAACAATGCAAGAGACCTCAAAACAGCTCTATAAGATGTGATCAGATGTCTGGTAGTCACAAGGATCTGGCCTTAGGGGCAATCCAAGAATTCTCAGGGACTTGTGAGGTTTTGCCTCCAGGTCACAAGTCTGTAATGTGTCCCCTCCCCATGGAGTCAGATAAAGAATCTAAAAAACTAGTGCAGCCAAGTCCAAACCCTGGCCCCTCCCACTGCCAAGCCTGATTTACATTAAGAATTCCCGCAGATCCTCATCCAATCACATTGATTATTTCATAATAAATATCCCAGTTACATTATGTTTCATATTTAAGGGATCTAGAAGGTTCCTGGGTGTTACTAGGTATACAATATCCCTGTGTGTCTATTTACTGACATGTACTTTATATAACTAAGATATAAGCTCTAATATTACTGCCTAAAATCACACAAACAGGTCCAAACTTGTTTCTCCCTCTGCAGCCCATGAAGACAGTGTACTTCTAAGTACAGGGTGTGCAGTATCACATATTAACCAATCAGTGGTAACATTCTGCAACACACTGCTTGAGAGAGGTAACGGACAGGCTAATTGAAACACTGCACTTCACAGTCTGTGTATTCATGAACTGCATGAGCTATAGAGGTCAGACTCAAAAAATTTATAAATGATATGCTTTTTACAGTAATAACAGAGCTTATAATCACTCTTAATAAAATAAAAGTGCATTAAAAAGGTAAATAGTACAGCAATACAATACCACTTCCACCTCCCCCTTTGAAATCATGACCTCTTGTTCTAGCATACTATTCATTAATGATCGATACTTCCATCCTGAACTTTATTAAAGCGCCACTGTCGTCATGATATTTTGATCATTCACACATTACAAATATTTATAATATATATAATAGTATACCGCAATACGCTGATATATTTTTTTGTATGATAATTAATTGGTTTATAGTGTTCATTTTCTGTTACAATGTATACAACATGTTCTCTTAAAGGCATAGCAGAATGTTTTAGACTATTGTAATATATTTATAGGTTTCTCTTATGTACCTCTGCAAACTTAGTGATGATTCGTCCCCCAGGGCCGCTCAGGGGTCCTTGCTTTTTCCTCATGATCCTCGAGGGGCTTCAGCTCTGCGGGGAAATGAGAACACTCAGTAACTTAACCCCTTCAGCAGCAGAGCAAATGATTGTAGAAAATGTTTTAACCCCTTTGTTGTCAGCAGGTAAACACTTTAGGTGAACATATTAATGTCAGAGGATGCACATTATCAAGTCAAGTTCTTCATAAGCGCATGAACACCCCAAAACCATGCACTGCACAGCAGCCGGACAACACAGGGTTAAACAAAGCTCTATAAAGATGTGATCAGATGTCTGGTAATCGCAAGGATCTGATCCCGGCCCATAGGGCCAATCCAGGAATTCTCCGGAATGTGTGAGGTTTTACCTCAAGATCACTCTCCTGGGGTCCTCCTATCATTATTGGGCACCCAAATTCCTAAGGTTATCAGAGATGAGGGTCCCTCAGTCCCAACATGTCAAGAGGCCCCACAGTCCCAACATGTCAGGAGTCGTGAGGCCCCTCAGTCCCAACACGTCGGGAGGCCCCTCAGTCCCAACACGTCGGGAGGCCCCTCAGCCCCAACACGTCGGGAGGCCCCTCAGCCCCAACATGTCAAGAGGCCCCTCAGCCCCAACATGTCAAGAGGCCCCTCAGCCCCAACATGTCAAGAGGCCCCTCAGCCCCAACATGTCAAGAGGCCCCTCAGTCCCAACATGTCAAGATGTCCCTCAGTCCCAACATGTCAAGATGTCCCTCAGTCACAACACGTCGGGAGGCCCCTCAGCCCCAACACGTCGGGAGGCCCCTCAGCCCCAACACGTCGGGAGGCCCCTCAGCCCCAACACGTCGGGAGGCCCCTCAGTCCCAACACATCAGGAGTTAAATTTTGCTCTTTAATTTTTCTAAATATTCCCCAAGAGTAACACATTTCTAATCAGACCCAACTAGCACAGGGGGGACACTAAAACCACCAAGTTCCCATCATATATATATATATAATATATGTTACTCATCTGCCCAGAGGACACAGCTAACATGGTGTGTGTAGTCATTCAGTTGTGTCCAACTCTGCATGACCATATGGATTGCAGCCCGCTAGGCACATCTATTGTCTCTGCTTGTGCTTATTTATAAGGTTTTCTTGGCAAAGATAGTGGAGACGGTTGCCAGTTCCTTCACTGAGGTACACAAGCCCCTTCACATCAACAAGGTAGAGATCAAATGGATCACACTCCTACTAGATCTACCATCTCAGAGGTGTCCTACAGAAATAACATGAGCTGGATGAAGACGCTACCAAGACCTTGAGCTGGCATCAGACCGGCACGTGTGCCAAATACACCGACACTACAAGGTTTAGGGGACAAGGGAAGAGGGTAAGGACTCCACACACATTGCCACCTTACAGCTGCTCACGCCGCGCTCCTTCTACAGCAGGGTCATATTCCAAGTGACTTTATAAGTAATTAAAATCGGATGACCCTAATTTATAGATGGTGACCGGTTTCTGTTTTATAGGCTTGGAAGCTCCTGAGGGTTTTGTAATTCAAAGATTTTTTTAAATGTTATTAATTTTTTATTTCCTTTATTAGAAAGAGGAAGATTCCCGTTTTGCCATGTCATAACCCCCTACTGGTAAGAGGGCCTGGAGACGTCTCACCTGACCCGTGAGATGTTATTCCTTGGAGCCAATTACTAAAGTGTAAGGAGACGCCTCCAACTTGGAAATAATATTCCATATAACCTGGATAGTGAGGAGGGTCTCACCTTAGCGGACGTCACCCTAGTGAGGAGGGTCTCACCTTAGCGGACGTCACCCTAGTGAGGAGGGTCTCACCTTAGCGGACGTCACCCTAGTGAGGAGGGTCTCACCTTAGCGGACGTCACCCTAGTGAGGAGGGTCTCACCTTAGCGGACGTCACCCTAGTGAGGAGGGTCTCACCTTAGCGGACGTCACCCTAGTGAGGAGGGTCTCACCTTAGCGGACGTCACCCTAGTGAGGAGGGTCTCACCTTAGCGGACGTCACCCTAGTGAGGAGGGTCTCACCTTAGCGGACGTCACCCTAG
>CM050169.1:241777605-241917605 GCA_027410445.1 Discoglossus pictus | reverse complement strand
AAATGCGGCCCCTTGCAAAGCGATTGCGAGCTCGCAAAGCGTGACGATGATTCGGAGTTTGACAACTATTATATGTGATAGCAATACAAATACTACAAAATGTGCAAGTTTCAAAGCCATGATTAGACTCTATCTGAGCAGGCGAGGATCCCTAAGGGGTAATTAGCAATGGTTACACTCTATTTCAAAGATAATAACATGAAGGAGAGAGGGAGATACTGTGATGGGGAGAGGTCAAAATGCTAAGAGATGAGAGAGCGGATATACACAATCCTATATGTATTTCACAGGTCTGGGCTGGGGGGGGGGGTCAATACTTTGAGGGACTGTTGGACTATTGGGGGCCCTGACGTGACAAGGACTATTTGTATTATTTCTTCCTTCTCTCCCCGACACCAGCCTCAATACTTGAACTGTGACATGTTGTTCATGGAGAGGGCCACAATATGGGGGCAGGGGGAGAATTATTGTGTGAATTTATTGTTATAAAGGTGGTACCCAGGCATGTTTGGTATTGAAATGCTGCATTTTCCCCAGAGAATTTAATAAAGTGTATTACCAGGGACCCCTGGGGCAGAGGTGTTTGGTTGTAGGGGATCCAGTACAATGGGGAAGAGCGGACCGGCACCAAGGGACAGTGGACGCTTGGATATGAATGGGGAATCATGCTGGGGATATGGAGAGTCATGTACATCAGACACTAAGTGTCTTCACTCCTGATCTGATCAGAGACCCCTTGTAAAGCCAGGACCAAGGGTCAATTAGCCTGGGTAGTAAATTAGGCTCCTGGAACAAGGGGGTGAGTTTGACATCACTAATGGACACGCCTCTCAACATGTTCACTGTGGGGGCTGGTGGAGTTTTGTTGGACTGGGCTGTGCATAAATACTGGACCACATCAAAAGACTGTTGTCAGGTTAAACATATATAAGTGATGTGTGTGTTCCATTCTGAGGGAATAATAATCCTTATTACTGGGATTATTGCTGCTGAACCCAGTCAATCTGTTACGATGGATTAAAACCATTTCCATATTCAGTACTTGGGACAAAATCACTTACTAACTGCCATCTTGCTCATATACGGCAGCAGCCTCCTTCCAGGGAATCCCTAGCACCAATACACAGAAATTAACAGAGAAGAGGACCTAAACGCCGGGATCCCTAAGAATGTAGTAATTTTAACCGTATATATATCTTACATCATTAAGTGTGCACCATATTGAGATAGTGGCCAAGGTGTCCATATTGTAGCTGATAATTTATAGCTCAGCTTTTGGGCATCCCGTCCTTTGTGCGCTGTTGAAAAGCGTCCGTCAAATGCGCACCGTTAAAAGCAAGCAAGGTTACAATGTGGGAGTACCCTAACCCTAAAACCCCTAAGGCCACCTTACCGGCGCGCAATAGTCGGTGCATTTATGACGGCGCGCTTTTCTCCTGCTCACAAAGAACGGGTCACGCAGCTTTTGCATTGTATTACCTGGTTTATGATTTAGGAATAACATGGTTTTTCCTATTTTTTTTTTTGTGGCCAACAAAAGTTACTGGACCAATTTATTTTCTGTTTGTTAAATTTTGCTAAGACATGTTCAAGACACCTCTTGCTTTCCAATGGTAAAGTTTTACCTACCACCTACTGGTCACTCCAGGTATAAATATCCAACACTTTTAGTCTTGGTTACATGATCACCACATGCTCAAAATGATCCCACACATTACAACCTCCAGAATGTTCAGAAATTTGATTAACCCATTTATGGAGTAGTTATATATCTTAATATATCTTAAGTATACAACCAAAATACTGACACAAAGTATGAACTCAATATTACTACAAAATAAATCATAATATCTGTATTGGATGTAAAAATTTGTATCATGTAGATCTTCAGATCTGTCCGTTTGTTCATCCAGTCCGTGGTAGTTAATATATGGGAGGGTCAGACGCGCTTTGCTCTCTGTCAGAAGCGGATTTGTATATGGACAGTGGAGATGTGGCTCCAGATCCAGTAAGGGGAGAATGATGGGGTTTTGAGTTGGGTTCCTAAAAGCATTAATCTTTAAGATCTTATGGATGCCAGGGCCAAGCACACTAGGCCTCAAGATTGTTCCATGGACTAACTCTGTAGGATAGCAATTATTCAGTCTAATATTTGCCTCATATGCATAGAGGTTATCTATTGTCTCCATGGATCCAAATACGGTGCATAGGGCTTGGTAGAAGTCTAGGTTTTGCCCATTTTCAGCTTATACACCACCTGGAGGTCTTTCCTTGTAATGTGTAACTGTCACTAAGCCTTTCTTATCTACCCCTTAACATAGGCTGGCAACTCATTTTTAAAAATGATTCCCAATAATTGCCAATTACCTCTCAGGGCTTGCCTACATTGGCTTGTCTAAAGCTATTGCAAAGAATGAGCATGTTCAGGCTACAGGGAATAAAAATCCTCTCTCAACAACCAAGAGATCACACATACCAAGTACAAGAGTCTATCCCACCACAACTGGGCAACCGGCTCTTTCTGCACCAGCATGTACCCCATGGTCTTCCTGGTATTTACTTTGAATTCTACATGGAACGATTTGTCACTTTATAAATAAATGATAACAACTAAGAGAGGAATAGCAGAGAGTAGCTGTGAGTTGGTAACGTGTAAGATTACATGGTCATCCCAAAACTACAGTTACATTTGTTTGAGATGCATGAAGTTCACTGTCAACGTGCATGGCGGACCACATACCACGCCCAGGGAGTGATTAGGACGCGCCTAATCGGGCTAATGGCGATCTCAGGCTGAAGTTCAGGAGAGCAGGACACCAAAAAGAGTGATAGAAGTGCATGGCTTCTTGTGGGTAAGACCCTTTCCAAAGTTGGGGAGTGGAGATCTTCCTTCCCATTGGAGACAAGCTAGTGGCTGAGCTGATTGGCTGATGTACAGAGAGAAAGTGGGAACAAAGACGCAGATTCATATTCCGCTTGCATAAGCCTCCCCAGCGTGTTACCGCGACGCAGCACCCGAGGAGAGAGGGCGGAGCCAACGTCCAACACAGCAGGACGTGTGAGGGGAGAGCTCCGTGAACCAGGCGGCAAAATAGGACTTATTTTTGCCCAAAAATCCTGTGGAGTCCCCAGTAACATCGGGGGACACCAGGAGAGACCGACCCGAACCCCCACGGGACACCCCTGACCGAAAGAGAGACGCCGGCGGAGATGCTGCAGGTCCGGACGGGCAGCGCCGGGGCTGGAAGAAGATCCCCAGTCCAGGGCTGTTCCGGCCCGGGCGAACACCGGAGGGCCGCAGGAGGCGGGAGTAAAGATCACAGTGTCCCCGATTGCAGGGACAAGGAAGGAGTCGGCAGGAACAGGCAGTGAAGAAGAGGCCGGCGCCATCTTGGTAAGCAGGCGGGAAGAGGGGCAGCAGGCTCTGTATAGACAGGCCGACCCAAAGAGACACGGGCCAGAGGAGAGGGGAGGCCAGGAGAGTGAAGGGCCAAGGGGGTCAGAGACGGAGAAACAGGGCAGACATAAAAGCCCTCGAAGAGGCAGCCGCCATCTTGCGGCGCCACGAAGAGGGCCTGGAAACTGCCTCTGAACCTAGATTGGCCTCTAGCCACTAATACCCAGCCTAGGAAGGCTAAACCTCAAGAGGAGGTAACACTTCAGAGCACTGTGTGCTGAATACATCTTGCCACAACCTCTCCCAGAACCTGCAAGCTATACCCTAACAGAAAGACGCTGCAATAGAGGCCCTGGCACAAGAAAGAAGGGGCACCCTCAATAAAGCAACATAGCTGTAAGTCTCCCCAACTAAGCCCAGATCCAGAAGTAGTGCGCTCATCTCTACCAGAAAAGATTGCAACCTCACCGCTACTAAAAGCCCTGCAGACTGGTGGGCACTAAATGGTGGCTTTACTATTCCTGGCTTCAAAGGCCTCAGGTATCTATACAGTTAAATACTTTCCAAACCTCACTGAGAGTTACCTGCTTAAGACTGCTGTGGATCTATGCTGCCACCCTGTGGGCACAAAACAAAATTACAGTTGATTAGCAGCATGAGAGCTGGGCTAGCTGATTTCTATGCATCCACCCCTGACACAAGCTACAAAGGCCAATATGACTTCCTGAGCCAAGAGATGTAAAAGCCGCCTGACAAGAGGTCTTGACTATTAGGCAGCCACAATCTATTCTATGTGAGGTCACAGCTTTTGAACTGACCAGCTTGATGTGACATAGCATTTACAGTTATACGCTCCTGAACGGCTTATACACAGAGGGGAAAGAAAGAGGAAGCCTATAGCTCTCTTGAGAGAGCAAAGCCTCACGGTACAACAATGAAGAAGAGTAAAAGAGCCCCCTCAGTTAAGGGCATCCGAGAACATTTCTCACCAAAGGCGGCCAAGCCCGTGCCTCCAGTGGAATCTGCGTCAGACCACTCAGACTCATCTGACCAGGAGGAGATCTCTAAGAAATCAAGGCAACACATCGACCTATCGCCTAGATCCATTGCAACTATTGAGCAGCTCCTAAACAGGGCAATAGAACCTTTGAGGAATGACCTGAAAGAGCTGGGACAGAGGACCCAATTACTGGAGGAGATGGTGGATCAAATTGGAGAGATGCAGCAGCATGACAGGTCCGCCATTGATCGAAACTCATATAACATCATGGAGCTGACAGATAAGATTAAGGACCTAGAGAACCGATCCCGCCGCCACAACGTCAGGGTACGCGGGGTGCCAAGGACCACACAAGATCTGGCGGGTGTATTTAAAGGTAACCTTCAAGGCAATACTACCTGACCAGCCAGAGATGGTCCTCAAAATAGAGCGAGCTCACAGAGCTCTGGGAGGGGCGAGAAACCAGGAGGCCCCTAAGGATGTTGTTGTGCAATTTTTAAGGCAACAGACCAGAGACCTTCTGCTGGCAGAAACTAGGAAGATGCAGATGGTTAAGGGCCCAGATAACGCCAGTCTACAAGTGTATGCGGACCTGTCCCCCAACACGCTGGACAGGAGGAGGCAGATTAAACCAGCTCTGGCGATCCTCCAGCAGAACAAGTTGCAATATCGGTGGAACTTTCCCTTCGCTCTCACCTTCAGCTACCAAGGCACCTCGCACACCACCCGCAACCTAGAAGACTGTCTGGCAGTATTACGCCAGCTCCGTCTTTGCCCAACAGATCTGCCGGCAGAAGAGCATATCCGCCCTTCACCCCCTCCCATTCCGAAAAAACAATGGACTATGGTAGGGTCACAACTGCCAAAAGATTATCCACTTCCCCCCCGGAGCTCCAGCGATAAGAACTTATCCCGCAAGAGACAAGCCGTTTGCAGTTTCCAGCACAGAGGAGATCCTGGATTGGTCCCTGAGGGCTTGATAACAACACGTTCGGAGTGACAGCAAGCCAAATGACTGGAAGTAACTCAGAGACTTTAATTTTTCAATCAGCTCCGGGACTTTTTTTGTTTGTTTGTTTTTTTTATTTTTTATACACTCTAATGGAAGAAGAATAAGCATAGAACAGTTTAGTTAAAACATAGGTTAGTCGAGACCTCAGAGGTGGGGCCTGATTGAAGTAGATCTTTGAAATAGAGAGAAAAATTCTCAAGTTATTTAAACAAGTTGAAATGTTGTTGAGATTGGATATTATTAGTAGTGGAGATAGGGAGGAGCGAGGCCCGATAGAGCAACTAACCGGCAACTAGAAGACCAAATCTAGTATTGGCAGTGCCTCTGCTGATAAAGAAACGTGCAGATATTTATAATCTTGCAAGTGAAGGAAACCAGGGTTTAAGCAGCCAGCATAATTCTAGCTTCAGGGACAAAGTTAGGAGAGATCAGAGGGAACCAAAGAAAGGAAGGGAGTTTGCCAAATGTATGTCTAATACCATGTTTTTCTGCTTTTTCCTGGGCCTAAGGAAAGCATACACACCTAGACACTAAAACACCATGAATGGGTCAGAGTATGTATTTATTACTCATAATGTAAAGGGGTTTAACTCCCCTTTTAAGAGGAGGAAAGCTTTTAGATATTACAAGAGGTTGAGACCCTCCGTTATCTTCATGCAAGAGACTCCTTTCTCCCATGAGGGTAAACCGATGTTTGTTTACAAGGATTACCCGATATTATATGCGGCCACTCAACCTACAAAGAAGGCAGGGGCAGCTATCCTGCTGCACAAAGACTTCACGTTTAATTTGGAGCATAGTAGAGTAGATAAGGAGGGGAACTATGTACTGATCACTGGGGTGGTATCGGGTTATAGAATTTCATTGATCTCCCTATATTCTCCCACAAATTCCCCCCACCAAACCCTGATTAAATTGCTGAGGGAGCTGGAACCGCTAGATCTGGGTAGGCTGGTAATCGGAGGGGATTTTAACTTGACCTTAGACCCAACAATTGACAGATCAGGACACACCCAGGAAGCTAAATTTTAAAAACAAAAGGGGTCAAATCGAACAGTTAATGGCTAGGATGAGTCTAGTGGACGCTTGGAGAGGCTTACACATAGATAACAGGGAATATACATACTACTCGCCTACACATGGCACGTTTTAAGGATAGATACGTTCCTAACGAGCTCTCTACTCTTTGATAAAGTCCAAGAATCTGACATTGTCCCCTGCCCCTGGTCTGACCATGCCATAGTGGTTATTAAAATAATGATAGGACCTAATCTATCCCCATTTAGGAGCTGGAAGATCGATGAACACCTATTGGCAGACCCCAAAAGGGTAGCATTACTAGCGGGAGACATTAAGCAATATTTTGAGCTGAACGACTCCCCCGAGACGTGGGCCGGTTGGCTCTGGGTAGCCCAAAAGGCTTTTTTTAAGGGAATGCTGTATTAAGCTCACAGCTCAACACCGAAAACCACTTAAGCGGAAAGAAGAGGAGTTAACAACTACCCTCAGTAATCTAGAAAAGCTTAACCAGAAAAACCCTACCACGAAACTACGCAGTCAAATTAATAAGGTTAGGACAGAATTAGACGGGTCCTGTCTTTCTACACGGAGAAAGAAATGAGGAGGACGAGGCACCTATACTATTGGAAGGCTAACAAACCAGACAGAATGCTAGCTAGGAGATTGAAGGCTAAGGAGATCCAATCTAGGGTAACCCAGATTACAAAAGTAGATGGTATCATTTCCTGTAGTCCGAGGGATATACAGAAGGAATTCCAGTCCTTTTACCAACAGATATACTCGTCTGGCCGGCTGAGTGAAGGGCTGGACCTAGCTTCCTTTTTAAGTACTATTGATCTCCCCTCTATAGACGAGCAGCATCTAGCCAACCTTAACCTAGATATTTCAACGGAAGAAGTGAAAGCAGGAATCCAGGGTCTCAAAATAGGCAAATCACCGGTGCCGGACGGCTACACTAACTTATATGACAAAAAATTTGAATCCCTATTAAGTCCCTATTTAACGCCATCATGAAAGGGGAAAAAATGCCTCCAGAACTAAATCAGGCAGAATCGGTGGTTCTTCCGAAGGAAGGCAGAGATAGTCTGGAGGTGAGGAACTACCAGCCTATGTCCCTACTGAATGGGGACGTCAAGTTGATGGCCAAAATGATGGCGACAAGGATCTCCAAATTCTTGCCAAAAATTATCCACCAAGATCAGGCGGGGTTTGTGCCTTATGGACAGGCAGGGGACAATGTCAGACGTACTCTCAATATCCAATATTTAGCGCATAAAACTAGCTCTCCAATGTGCTTACTGGCTCTAGATATAGAGAAAGCCTTGAATACTGTTGAGTGGCCATATCGGTTTAGAGTTCTGGACAAGTTTAGTCTCAAGGGAAGGTTAATTACTCTACTCTGCACATACTAAGGATCCCCGACAGCTATTCTGAGGTTACCAGGGGAACAAAGAGCTCAAATTAACATACAGAGAGGTACAAGGCAGGGATTCCCACTCTCGCCCCTATTATTTGCCATGGCTGTGGAACTACTTGCGCAGCTCATTAGAGCAGATAGGAAAATTCAAGGGCTCCAGGTAGGGCTACAACAATATAAGTGCTCATTGTTCGCGGATGATATCCTATGTACCCTAACGAATCCCAGGTCCTCTATTCCAGCATTGATGTCGACCTTTGACAGGTTCGGCAAAATGTCTGGCTGAATTTGGGGAAATCAGAGGCTTTGAGCTTAGGCTTTGAGCTTTTTTTTCTTGAGATATTTTCTTTTCAAAGACACATTTTTCACCATAATTATTTAAAAGCTCAGAATTTATTTCTCTGGTGGGATGATTATGAGTAGTTTTAGAATTTACTTGACACATGATTATACTTATAGAATTATTGAATTAAAAATGAAGAAATGGTTAATGGCAAACCTATTAAAGGAAGAGTTAAAATGAAAAACATTTAAAAAGAACGAGTAAAAAAGAAAGTAGAAAAATATGAATCACTTAGAAAGAAAAACACATTAGCAATTTATTTCTTAATGTATATGGGTGGGAAGAAGTAATAAAAGATGAAAGAAATGAGGGGGGAGTATCTGGGCACTTTATCACTTTAGTATAGAGAATAAACAATAGGTTGTTCTATAAAAAAAATATTTTCAGAAGTAAGTTTTATTTTTTCTAAATTATAAATTAAGGGAAATTTAATAAAGACCAACTCGTAAAAGAATGAAATCACGAAAGGTAGAATAAATTGCCTTTTATTATTGGTTTGGGAATTGAATGGAAATGATTCCTTTGTATAAGAGATACATTTTTCACTATTGCACTTTGGTGATTAGTCGGAAGGGAAATGAGTTAATTAAAGGGAAGATGGGAGGTGGAGAGAAAGAGAGAAGGACAAATCTTTCTTTTCTCTTGTTTTTTCTCCTCTTATTGAAGGGAATAAAGATAAGAGGTGTTTAAACCTTAATGACTAATAATTTACTTTCTGATGTTTCCAGAGAAGAGAATAAACAATATATATTTATCCTCCAAGTATCTCTTTAGTAAGAAAAATTAATTACATTTTGACGATCGATAGATTAGTTGGTATTCCTATTTTTGTGTTATTTCGTCGGATAGGGGAATAATATTAGTAATATAGGTGGGAAGGTTGTTACAAACGGTAACAAACAGGAAAGAAAAGGGAAGATTTAAGGATAAATTAATAAAAAGATTTGTTCCCTAATACCTTCCTTTCATGTGTAGAACTTCCATGGGTTCAAGTGATGTTAACTACATCAGGTGTTTTAATAATAAAAAGAGTAGGGGTGGTCTTCTCGAAATGTTTGAGGAAAAGCTGAATGATAGTAGAAGATAACATTGAAATTATATAATATTACAATCTGTTAAAACATATGATGGATACTTCTCATCGCTCGAACCAATGACTGATTTTAAGCGAGATTTTAGTTGTTACCTTAATGGGATAATGATATGATAATCAGTTTTAATGCCCAGGGTCTAAATCTACCAGTAAAACGGAAATATATAGTACATATGGTTAAAAGAGAAAAGATCGATATTTTTTGCGCACAGGAAACCCACTGGCAACGCAATAAAGTTCTTAAATTCACAGAGAATGTTATTGAAATAATTCATAAAACAACTTACAAAAAAAGCAAGAGGAGTTTCCATTTTTTTAATAAAAATGTAGATATTTCCAAGGAAATTATAAAATATGATGCAAATGGGAGATACTTATTGTGGGTAGCTAAAATTAGGAACAAATATTTTACATTACTGAATCTTTATGCCCCAAATGTTAGAATACATTTCTTAACATTGTGCTAGGAATGATGAAGAGATATGTTCGGGGTAAAATAATAATATATGTGGTGACTTCAATATGGTTTTTAACACTGATTTAGATCAAGTAAAAACCCAATTGAATCTAAAAGCAAATTTATTTATGAGAAGTGTATTGAAATACAAACTAAAGGATCCGTGTAGAGTACTTTAGCCATACCAACGGGATTATTCATATTACTCTCATAGACACGAAACATACACAAGGATTGATCATTTTTTAGTTGATAAGGAGGCCATTAATAATATTATTGCAGTTAAAATCAAAACAATAGTGATGTCTGATCACGCTTTTATCTTATTGAATATAAAATGTGGTTTTGAAGCTAAAATAAGACCTATGTGGAAATTAGACAACAATTTATTAGAGGATAAAAAACTGCAAGCGCAATTATTAGAGAAAATAACGAGATTTTATGAAAACAACGAGAAATCGGTTAACGCTAAAGCCAAATTATGGTGCGCACAAAAGGCGCATACTAGAAAGCTCCTTATAGCATGGAAAAACCAAAGAAAAAAGTAGAGGCGCCTCACTTAGACAACTATATATACAACTTAACAAAATAGAAATTTTAAATAAAATTAAACCAGAATTGGAAACCTTAGCACAAATTAAAGAACATCAAAATCAAATCAAGAAAGTCAATCAAATTATTGCAGATAAGTCATTGTGGAAACTACATCTTAAGTTATATCACTTTGATAATAAAATAAGTAGAGTACTAGCGAATAAAATTAAAAGTTTGAGAAACAGATTGAAATCTTAAATCCTAAAGATAAAATTATAACTAAACCCACAGAAATGGCTGAAGCATTCGTAATTTTTTTATCAAAAGTTATATAATTTAAAATCTGATAAACAATTTAAAAAGCCGTCTAAAGAGGAAATTAACTACTTTCCTGAATACTCTGAATTTACCTAAAGTCTCAAGTATACAACTAGATGACTTGGAAAAACCTCAATCTCAATTGAGGAAATTAAAGAGGCAATTGAGGTTTAAAACACTTTTCCACTCCAGGCCCGGACGGCTTTAGCAATTATTTTTATAAAACCTGTCAATTAATTATAGTAACACATCTTAAAGATCACTTTAACGAGATCAAGGTAGTTGGCAAAGCCCAAGAAGAACTTCTTGCCGCAATAGTTACAATCGCCAAAAATAAAACAAGTCAAGAAGTGGTAGAATGTGGTGATTTTCGACCCATCTCATTACTAAATACTGATCTTAAACTATACTCAAAAATGTTGGCTTCCAAACTAAATCCAATTATAAAGGACCTGATAAATAGAGATCAGACAGGTTTTATAACTGGTCGGGATAGTACGGATAATTCTAGAAGATTGTTTAACATGATTGATCATGCTGGACTGGTAAAAAATATTATGACTAGAAAATTTGAAGCGGGAGGTTTAGCTTTTCCCAGTTTTAAAGCATACCACACTGCTATTATCTTAGGACATATTAAATGGACAGATTCAAAATCTTGGTTCCACATAAAGAAAATTGTGTTGGAAAAAATAAATTTAGATTAACTCTTATTTTTTAAACAATCCAATAAGATTTTACGTATTCTGAATTATAGTGAAAAAAGTTTTATCATTTTGGGACAAAGACAATTAAAAGCTAAATTTAATACCATGAAGTCCCATTATGTCCACCAATATATTGGCTAAATCTTAACCCTCCCTTTTTTTACATAAATGGTCCTGTAAAGGGATTTTTTGGCTAAAAGATATGCTTGTAGACGGGAACTTTGCTTCCCTTGATTATTTGATTAAAACGTATAGGCAAGACAAAAAAGATTGGCTCGACTATGGGCATTTGAAACCTTTTATAGAACCTCTTACTGCAGAGAAGCTCTAACTCCTTGTGAATAGCTGAATAAGATAATAGAAAAAATATAAATTCTAAATGTCATAACATTATTAGAACTAAAGGCGAAGAACATAAAACTATAAACATGAAACGGTGGGAAATAGATCAAAGCATTTAGCACTAATAGGTTTCTTAAAATGTTTTACCTATAGAGAAATATACTTTAAACTGATTAACCGCTGGTATTGGACTCCGGATAAAATGAGTCATGTGCCAGGAAAAACAGAAGACTAAAATTGTTGGAGCAAGTGCGGCTAAAGGGACTCGATAAAACACATTTGGTGGGCTTGTCCTCGGATATTTACATTTTGGAAGGAATGTTTTACTATATTTCGGAGATACTGGGGAAACCCATTACACCTTCCTCTCAAGGAGTTAATGACGGGGCAATACAATTTGAGACATAATTAAAACCATTTTATATGGTGAGGACCATTGGCGCTCATTGCGAGCCTCTCCTGTTGTGTACTTTGAGAGAGATATAGATTTCTATGTATATGTAGTTAAGTAGTAATTAATGATTTATTCAATAAATTAATAATTCATGATTTATTCAATAAATTAATAATTCATGATTTATTCAATAAATTAATATACTTTAATTATTTTTAATTGATATATGCAGCGAGCAATAGGTTGAAGAGCTAACAATCTGTTTGTATTTTGCATCTGCATAGAATATACATTGTGAGTGTTGGTGCCCGGCTTATAAAGTGTAATGAATGTTTGATGTGTGCAGTATAAATCTGCTGCGTGCGCGAGGAAAAGCTGTTTGGTTTATTGTGTAAAGCGGCATTGTATAGTCGTAATGTTATTAATGTGGTACACGTCTCGTGAGCATTTTCCGGCTTTTGTAATAGTGTATCTTGTAGGTCGTAGTATGATGTGTAAAGTGCTACGTGTTTTGCGCGGTCTGGTGTCGTGTAGCCTGGTTTTCATTTTTTTCCTCCCTTAGGCTATTTGAGTGGCGAAAATGGTCTAAATAGAGTTAAATTTCGCATTCCACCTCCCTCAAGACGTCCTGGCTGTCGCCCTATGCTGTCTGATGTTTTTGGGGTGTATTTAGTGGGGGGTTTTCGGCTGCTAATCTCGCAAATTTTTGCATCTCATCTTTTTTGTTCTAAGTCTAGCATCTCGTATTTTAACGGCTCGCCTCCGCTAAGTGCTATGGTTTAACGACTCGCCTCGCAGCAATGCGCGCCTTTGGTGCTCATCGGCTAAGTCGTACGCACCTCGCAAAGAGTGACGATGTCTCGCAGTTTGACAACTATTATATGTGATGACATTGAAGTCGTGCCCTGTTTTCCGACACTTCTTGCTTAAGCTATGAGAACCCAGAGAATGGTGGTTTCTTCTCTCTCTGGTTTTGTTTGCATAGTTTGTTATGTTTTATTTTTTCTATTTTTATGGTTTGTCTGGACTGGTGATGCTACTATTTACTCCAATTGCGTGAATTAATTATTTTTTTTGTATGGATACATTTTGAATAATTAATTTTTATTAACGGCAATATTTTGAGACAACCAAGAATTGAATGTATTATGAAGCATAATTTTTATTGAATGCCTTGTAAAATTAAATGTATTTCTAATTTGTTTGTCTCAAAAAAAAAAAAAAAAAAAAAAAAGTATCAAGTTAGTTATCAGTCAACCTTAAATAACTACCATTTACTTGAATGGCCAAGTGCTCTACAAACATGTCACAAGACACATTAACGTTTTCTTACAATTAAGGACAAGAGTTAATTTCTTCCGCACGTCTAGAACTTCAGATTATTTTTGATGAGTTCGGTGTGACTTAAGTTCTTAAAAGCAAAACATGAATATTGGAAAGACCAGTCAAGTAACTAGGTGTTCCTTGAAAGGAAAAATCTTATTGAAGGTGTGAGAGTAGACAAGAAACCCCAGCCAGGTCCCAAGATCCAGCCAAAGCCCCGACTAAGCCAAGATCTACTCCCTTACGGTTTCCCTTGCTTGCACCCCAGGTGGGAAATGTGCCTACACAGTCTTCATGTACTGGGGTAAAGTAAGACTGAATAAGACTTGCCGCCACCACGGACGCACCTGCAAATGCCCCACTGCCGATATATGCATCCTTGGCCTGTTGCCTTAATAAGTGGACAAAGGGTGAGACTCAAGGGGGTGGACTTCTGGTTTCCAGTTTAATGTCTGACTAGCCTTTGTTCAGTCCCCTATAAAAATGCCTTACCGATTCCTAATAAATGATTGGAAGGGTGAGAGCTGGACTTTAGCTCAGGGAATCTAGAAGTCATTTCTGCTATTTTGTAATTCTGCCTGTGGTCAGAGGATAGCCATGCCCGATAAAAATGTAAATGGTGTTGCAGTCGTGTCCAACTCTCCGTGACAACACACCATGCTGATCCAATTTAGTTTCACGGCAGATACTGGAGTGGGTTGCCAGTTCCTTCTCCAGTGGGCCACAGCATACAACTCCTGGTATTCCCAGGTGGTCTCCCATCTGAGTATTGACCGGTGTGACCTCTTGGTTCCCTGGCTGATTTGAACCCAGGATGTTGTGGGGAAAGCACCTGCATCCTATCCACGGAGTCACCAGGGAACCCGTCATGCCCGATACAAGGACCTAAAATGGTGTTAATTCCAGAGCTTGCGGGCCTCATGTCGTGACAAAAGGAAAGGTCGCATCTGGTGTCAACTTACTTCTGTAGCAGGACATCAATAAGGAGTCTGACTCATTAGCAGAATCTAGTTTCATTTATTAAAGCAAACAGCATAATACCCATCAGTACACATCTCTAGACCAGCACCGGGTATTCTCCCACATTTTACAAAAATGGCAGACAAATATTAAAAATAAAAAGACACAGTTGGCTTAACAATTATCTCATTTAAACCCAACAAGTGAGAGGCGAAAACAAAAAATTTGTACAACATGCTACAGGTATCCATCACTATATGGGGGAAAAAAAATCCAGTAGCATCGTGTTTGTGGAAGGGATACAAGGATTCAATTCAAGTAGGGATCAGCTACAAGTTGCATGACCAGAGTTTGGATACTTTTACGGCAAAAGCACCATCCGACAAACCAAACTCAAAAACAGATGCAAAGAGATGCTTATCCAAAACTCAAGAAGAACTTTAAACACATGGGGCCTCATTCAATTTGCGATTTGGCCAACTGAATAGGGATATATATAAAAAGGCACATAGCATTTTTTTTTTTTTTTACAGAAGTTTTTAGTTTGTGAACATCTATACAAAGCAAGGTCTTCACGAACTAAAAACTTCTGTTAAAAAAATATAAAAATATGCTGTGCTTATATAGAGCCCTATACAATTGGCCAAATCGCAATTGAATAAGGCCCATGATTCTTTGTTTATAAAATTATAATTCTTGTTGCCAAACGGGTTACGTAAAATTTTCAAAAAAGGAAGACAGGATGGGTGGCTGCCTCCATATGAAGAGCCCACCAATTCCAACAAGTTTCCCTGTTCGATCCATCCAATGCAAAGAGAAGATGCGATCAGCTTTAACTTCATATTATCCAATCACAAGGAGCAACTCTGACCTTTCCAGATGTAAAAACCACAGGAGGATAAGATTGCTACTCAATAACAAGGATTGAAGGAAACTGTTTTACCTGACCAAGAGGAAGATTTTTTTTGTACATAGCAAGATACACAAAAAAGAGGAAAAAAAAAACAAAACTAAATCTACAAAAACATTTATTTTCTTTTTTGAGGATGGAAGAGCAGAGACCAACAGTTTAACTTCTCACATTTTAGATTACGTCAGTTGTGTCAAAAACCTTAAAAACCCAACTAAAAATCTCAAAACAACTTGTTTTTAAGAAGTTAAAAACAGACACAACGTGATAAAAAGGGGAGTTTAAACAACCAAGGAACGTGATAAAAATGAGCATTCTGCTGGTTTCTATTGGAGGCCAGGGAGGAAATGGAGGGCACACAGCGGCTACATCTATACCAAAAACGTACTTAAATTCTGCACCGTTCTCTGAAGAAAAAATGTAAAGGTTTCAGGCCTCAATAATGATGAAATAAAACAGACATTAACCTTATAAAAGTTTTTTTTTTTTGTTGGTTTTTCATTTTCCTGTAAATTTACCACTAGATCTGTGTTTTATGCATCATTATATCGAGGTACTTTCATTTCTAGGGTGAGGTCACTTCCTTGACCTCAGGGATTTCCTCTGGCTGGACTTGGCCTTTGCTGCAGGCTTGACGTTCTTCCCTGCGGCTGGCTTCTTAGAGGACCGGCTGGCTGGCTTTTTGGCTGGGGGAGGGGGAGGAGGAGGGGCAGGTTTTCCTTTCTTTGCCTTGGAGGGTGCAGGTGTGGGTGCTTTTTTAGGTGTGCTCTTTGCTTTTCCTCTGGCAGCAGGAGCACTTTTCTTGGGCTTGGGTGGGGGTGCTCTAGATCTAGACTTGGGAGGAGCCTTCTTCTTCTGCATCCTGTGGACACACAAAAAAAAAAAAAAAAAAAGTTGGTACTCATGGCAACAACAAAAAACAACCTGCACACAAATATTAGGGTGCCCAATGCCTCATCCAACTGGGGTGGAGCTGGGAACCATTGAATTCACTTATTCCATTAGTTAGTCCATGTCCTAATTTTCTAACAGTAAAAGTGGATCAAATATAAAAAATAATTAGTTTCACTGCCGTGTTTTTATTAAATTTAAAGAAAATGTGGTTGAAATATTTTGCCAATAATTTTCACTGCTCCAAAACATTATAACAGGAAGACAGTTTATTGCAAAGCTGATTTTGCAGAAGACTACATTATACTTTCAGTAACTGTATAACATTAAAAAAGAGCCTTTGTAATATTTAAAAACAAAAAGTAGAATTAAATTAGGAAGCACTGACCGTCCCAGTGCGATTACCGTTGCTACAAACACTTTTTTTAAATGGTATTTTTAGCAGTACACATTAATACATAGCATTTTACTAATTATATATTATGAATTAAATAGTAAAGTACAGTATAAACATATTTTCAATACACTGCTAGCCTTGAAGAGCACCAGCCTCAAGATCAGGGAAAACCCAGAAGCTTTCAGTATAAGATTGGTCACAAAAAAATAAAAAATAAATTAAATGAAACTTTTTTCGTCATGAATTCAAAAGCGGTTTATAAAAATCAGGTCATGAAAGTGTGATGATTTAAGTGCCCCTTCTAGAAAAAACAAAAAACTATTTCAGTGTAGCCAACCTGCCTAAATCCCAGCTTCTAGGTAACGTAATAATCACAAACACCACTCTTATTCCTCACCTCCTCTTTGGAGGGGGCTCGTCCTCCTCAGATTCCTCCTCTTCAGACTCTTCTTCCTCCTCAGACTCATCTTCAGACTCCTCATCATCTTCCTCCTCCTCTTCTTGCTTTTCTGGGAAAAGCACATAAGGACTGCACAGAAAGCAGAAAATAATGTCAGCTGAAGCCATGCAACATACCCCTGAGACCACTGGATAACTCTTGCAATTTTACCTGGGGTAATATGGGAAGCACAGCTGGTAGGTTCCACTGAAGCCCTTTCCAGAGATCTGCTCCATCCAACCGTTTCTCTCGCACTTTTGCAGCGTCCTCTTCAGCAGATGGACTGCAAGGAAGAAAAAAGTGCATTAACATCTAAGAGTAATGGGAAGAACCAGAAGTATCTCTGTTCAGTTCTGTTGAAAGACTGACACTTTGCCAGTAAAACTGAATGGAGTGTAAGCTCCAGTAGGATTACCCTCACCATGCAGGTTACATGCAGACTAGGCATCTAGATTAAAATTTAAAAAACAGCGTCCATTAATGACCGTTGCTGTACCCCTCCCCACCTCTCATTATCCTGAACACTACTGAAATATTTCACTTTCAGTACTGCTTAGGTGGGAAGGGGTACAGATATAGCAATTAAGGAGGTAAACTTAAAATATTATATTTTCTGACTAAAGACCTCCATTGCCTGCACATGCATTCTTAATGCATTTACAGAGGAGCAAAAGGAATTTTGTGTTTAGATGGAGTCACCTTCCACTATCAGGAAACTGTAGTTCTTGGGATCAGTGTCTTTTTTTGTCCCTTTCCCAGCTTTTAGCAAAGAAGGTGTCCAATTTTTATTTATTTTTTTACTTTACCAATATTGGATTTTTGGATGAACATAGGAGCATAGTTGAATTTGCCCAATCTAGGGGAGGATATAGAGGTTCCACTATATAGTTCATGTTACCGACCTTGGAAGCTGGAGTTGACTCCTGGATGATTTTCGAGCACATATTTCTTGATAGCCGTAGTGGAGCAAGTTTTGGGCTCATTCATGGCTGTGATAGCAGACAGAATGGCATCTTCAAATAGACCACCGGTTAAAAGAGGCTTGTCCCCTGACCGCTTCAGCTGCGTGATAGGACAGGATGGGAATAAAAAACAAATTTTGTTTAAAAAATAAATAAAAACAATAAGATAGCTAAATATGTGGTTATAAAACAAGCAAACAGGTACAATGAGTCCAAGGTTTAGATAGGAATATATTGGGTGTTTAAAACATACTACATGAAAAAGTACTCCGTCTCCTAATCAGTGTATCTTACATGCTTAATGAATGCCCAGTGGGGGGATGAGGAGGTCAGCTGCACGAGTATGCATAAGACAGACAATTACATTTTTTTTTTTAGTTCTTTTTTTACCCCGCTGGCTAATATAAATAAAACTTATTACTATTAAATATTAACCAACTGAAAATATTTCTTGTAAAACGCAGTGATTTCTGGTAGTTTCACTCACCTGAAATGTCCCGGACGCTCCCTTTCCTGTGATCTGCTCCAGCTGTCCCTTCTCCACGGCTCTCTGCAGAGCATTCTTCAGCATCTGGGGCCTAAGAGCACACAGTATTAGGAGAAGAACCCAATAGAATAGGGTCATAATAAAGTCTCTTTGCAATAGTTAGGAAGACTAAGCACATTTTTTTTTTTAACCAACAGTGCACGAACTCCATTATCATCATCATATATCAGATTAGTCTCGTCACAAAACATATCTTTATACTAGAACTGAAGTTACATTTACAAGGTAATTGTTTACAGGACCACTGAAAACATATTCTCTCAACATAAAGGGCAAATGTAATTTTATTTTACTGCAAATAACAGACATCATTTTTAAAATTAACTTCTACCTTTATGAACCAAGTGGCCTTATAACCTGTAAGATTAAATTGGCAAAAAAAGGTGTCAGCAAGAGAAAATGTATCTTCCTTTATTTAATATACAACTGGCACAAATGTGTTTAGGCATATCCCAACATCTTTGAATTTCAGTACGTGTCAGACAGGCCTTACGGTACTCACCTCACATCCACCTTGAGCTTGGGATAATACTGGGACACATATTTCTTGATTAGACTGTAAGACGCCTCCTTGGGCTCACAAAGCCTTGTGAAAGCCAGCGGCATGATATCTTCCAGCTTCACATTGGGCTGATCTGCAGCTGCATTGCTTTTCTAAAAATAAAAAATAAAAGAAACTGAGGAGGGCGATTCTGGAGCTCCTAAAGGCTTGATTAAAAGCAGATAGCTGGGTTAATTAGGAGGGGACCAATGTGAAGATCTTTGTTTATACATGTTTACTTCATGAACAAATAAAAAGGTCACATTATTTTGCAAAGGAAGATAAAATTATTGTTATTGCATTATATTGTCTATACTTACAGTAGGAAATGATACATTTTAAATAATGGATAAATATGTTAAGAAATCACCTAGGGCCTCATTCTATTAGCGGCCGCAGCCGTTGCGGGGCCGCAAGGACCGGCCGCAAGCTATTCTGCTATTCTATTCGCTTACGGCCGGAGGCTCCGGCAGGCTTGCGGCCGGTGCCTTGCTATCTCTTGCGGCCGCTCGCGCCAGAGGAAATCCTTTGATCTAAAACGGCCACAAGAGTTTTGCAATTCAATTGCTCCGGGAAACCTCTCTGCAAGGCTAAAAGCGAGCCGCAGCTTACTTGCAGGAAAGAGGTCTCGCTAGCACCAATTAAGCACATAAAATAGCTCAAATAAAGCAATCCTGCACTTTGAGAAGACTATAAAGGGATTTTAGGTGTTAGAATAAATAGCACATAATTACCCTATACTCAAATCCGTAAAATATTTTATTTTTAATATCCGTAAAATATCCATGTAAAAAGTCCAGAGTGCTTGGAGCACCTCAGACACACCCACGCCGCAGCCGGAAAATAAACAGTTAATTTGAACTCGGGTTTGGGCAGATGTGCAAGCTTGAGAGTGGGTTCCTTTTAATCCTCATGTCCCCCAATATGATCCCTAGCATTTACAGAGCTGTACAGTGCAGGCTTGAATTTATTTTTGAGTTTTTAGATTTCTGAGATTACGGCCGGTTCCAAGATATGCGGCCGGCCGTAAGAGGAGATCCTTGCGGGGCCGTATAATAGAATCGCGAGTTAACTGAACCCCCGCAAGGAATCGCAGTCTTACGGCCGATAATAGAATGAGGCCCCTAGTGTTAGAGAAGTGACAGGATGTAGGAATAGGTGATAGAAGAAGTGTCCTTCAAAATAAGAATTAAAAACAAAGAGAGACTAAAATAAAGAAGAAAGTAGAAAGAAAGTAAGTTTAAGAGTATGCTTAATATAGCTAACTGACCTGAGATTGTTTATAATTTGTCCTAAATCTTTCTCTAGATTTAGAAAATAAGCCATCATTCTTTTATTTATTTATTATATCTCCTTTTCTTGTGATAAGATTAAGGAGAGACAGAATAAACAAAGCCATTGTTACTTCCAGAATGGATTGCAAAGTATCTGTATTTAACTTGCTCAGAGAAAGGAGTATGCTGGTTATTTATATACAGATAATTGATTCCTAATCAGAAGCTGAATTTTTGTTAAGCTAACATTTTTTTTCTTGCACTCGCCATATAGTGAGCTGCAAAAAGTTGTAAGCATACATTTCTATGATAAGATTAAACCAACCAAGAGAAAATGACTTTATGGATAATAAAGGTTGAGATTGTTTTAGGTGTGAAAGAGGGGAGCCTCACTAGGCTGGTGAGAAGCCTGGTGGACTCCTGTTTTTGAAAACATGGAAGGTTATTTTCGCTAGGAAAAAGGTAGACTTCCTTTAAGTGTATAGCTTAAATGGTTTGGAAAAAAAAAAAAAAAAACTTTTTTTGGCTTTTTGTAATTTCTTCTAAACCCTTTTGGGATGAGAGAAGCTTAAAGGGGAGGAAAGCAGTAGAAGAAGTAAAAATGAGCAGAGAAGTGAATAATAAAAAAAAATAAAAAAAAAAAAGGTGTTGAAATGTTTACAAAGCATAAATGCAGAAATAAGAGTTTATTTCTTAATAGACATACCCTTTATGGGTCAAAACGAAAGTTAGCATAAAGGGAAAAAAAAAAAAAAAAGAAGTAAAATGATGTTACATCTGAATATTTCCTTATTTCTCTATTGGGCTAAAAGGAGATTTGTTAAATTATAAATATTGAGAAATTTTGTTTCTTAATTGTAATACTAAAAATGGATATGCTTTGGTATGAAATAGATAAAAATGATACTGTATGTAGTGTTCTTCGTGCATATAGTATGAGAGGGCTAGGCTCGGTCTTTCCACGACCGAAACAGACATAAGTCTTAATGAAAAGTTTAAAATTAATTACCTGTGTATAGAATAATCTCTTGGAAAACATGGAGTATAAATTCCCTAATAAAGATGAAGGGATTTTTTTTTTGAAATGCAAATGCCTGGACATTGTACCCTATACGGAATTAATCTGAATATAAAAAGGAATAAAACATTTTTTTAGATATTGGATTAAAGAAGTTGTATTTACTAGATATAGGGAAACCATTAAAAAGCTCTACCATTTTTTTTTTTTTTTTTTAGTAGTCCTTATCCGCTTTGTATGGTTAGGAATTAACAATAATACATAAAACATGTTATAATTTAGTTATTTTCAGGAGCTAGAATTACACCCCCCCCCCCCCCCCTCCCCTGGATGCCACATGCTTTTTAGCAGTGTCCTGGACTATGAGAGTTTAGCATTTTACAAAACGGTTTGGATTGAGAGCATCAAGACATTTTTTTTTTTTTTTAGAGTGCCAAGCCCTAAGAATAGATTACATGATACAAACGAAGAGGATTTACCTTTTTGTCTTTGGACTTCGGCGCAGATTTCGCAGAGTTCGCCACCACCACAAAGCTGCCAGACGCTCCCTTTCCTTTCACCTATTGGAGGCAAACATTTAGTAAGCACTATCTTCCAAGATTTTCTTTTTAGAATATCAATACAATATTTTCCCCCTCCTTTCTGAGTTTACACACAAGGGGTCACAACCTTGCTAGTCAAGCAAATGCAGGCACAATAAATTCACAGGCTTTTTGTTCCTATAAATAAATCTAACTATTGGTTGAAATTTGATTAAACTAAAATAGAACCTGTCCTTCATTTTTATCCTCAATTATGAGGTAATCGAGCTTGAACAAATTATTATTATATATATATATAAAAACTACATCTGTTCACACTTGAATGTCTAAAACAAGTAAAAAAAAAAAACCTGCTTCCAGCTCAGAGTTCTGAAAAACAGTTATTACACGGCATTCTGGGAAGCAGAGCTGGGACGTTCAAATGTGCCCACAAATGCCTCGCTCTTCAATCCGTAGCCATTATCAAACATGGCTTCCTTTAAGCTTATGCATGCTGTATTATACAGCTTTAAGGCAAAGCCAAGGTTGGATTAAACACAAGCTGAGTATCCTATCCATGTACAGCCGTTTCAAGCTTACTGGCTATCATCAGCATGGAGCGGGATCTCAGCCTGTGTTGTGGACTTTGTGAGTAGGTAGTTCACATATATTGATCACAGGATTCACACTACAAATACCTTGCAATGGTATTCTCACATACAAGATAGTTTGTGAGTGCTGAAGCTTCATCCACGGGATTCATGTATTTTGATTAAAAACCTTAAAGATTAGATTGACTACTGTAAATATTTGGGATTTACCTTTTTTACAGCTCTATAAATATGGGAGCTCCTTCACAGGTTATAAATGCATAACAGAATGCCTTACATTTCAAACAAGCTGTATGGCACTCCTGTTCTACCATATAAATCAATGCACATGGACTGAATAAACTGTAGAACTCACTTGACGTATAATGCCTCTCTGCAGCTCCCTCTTCAGTGCCTGCTTTAGAATGTATCCTCTTCTCTCCAAGTCCAGGGAAGGGTACTTGTTGATTATGTATTTCCTGATCGCTACCACGGAGGCTCCGGTTTTCTGAAAGCACGCCTGGAGGCGATAGAGAAAAAAGGAGAATCAGCATTAGAGTCACAAGGAAAGAGCAGTTATCACATTTAACTAGCTGGCAATTCATGAAATTGAATATCATGCCCCCAGGCAGTGAATGGGTTAATTTAGTTTATTAAATACTTAATTCAAAATTTAGCTCCATAAAGTTTACACTGAAAATATAAAATGTGGGCTGTACAATTATGAACGCAAAAACTTAGTGATCTAGGTTTAAGTTACTACTTTATGACCCATTTACACAACAGATGGTTCTCCAAATATAATCGCCTCCCAGTTTTATTTAAAATCCGATTGAAAAAGGGACACAGTAAAGGACCTAGAATAAAATAAGTAGCAATAAGATATCAATATTAGCAACATCTTTTCCCCCCCTATAGAACCCTCTGCATTTCTCCCTTTCCACAATTTACTTTTTCCCTGTCTATGCATATACAACACAGATGTGCTCGGATTAGACGTCCTGGGGTTCCCAGCACTGCTTGAGAAAAATAACACCCCCCCCCCCCCTTTTGCCTTAAAAAAAAACAAAGGATATGTGGCAAAACAGACACAGAGCTCAGAGTCTGGCACATGTAAACTTCTCAATCCCAGATATGTAGTGACCAGAGTAGAATTTAAAAAGGGAGCCTATTTGATACTAAAGTTCACATGCCTGGGGCTCATAAAACTGGAAGGAGACTATAGCCCAGGCGATTGCTGGAAGTAGCTCTGGCATTGACCTTAATGGCTTCTGTGAGAATGGCGTCCATCTTGGGGCGAGACGAAGACGACATGGTTGTTTGTTTCTGAGCCCTGGCCCGCTGGCTAGCAGATAGAGTTGCCCATGATGGAATGGTCTTTTTCACTTTCTTCTCTTTCTCCTTGGATGGTGCCTTTTCACCACTAAAAAGAAATCAATAAATAAAAAAATGAAATTGTACGGGTTTCTCGTAAGTAACAGCATTAAACATTTGAGTAAAAAGCATTTTTAGAGAAATCGACATTTTAGCAGACTCTCCTACTATCTAAAGGCCTGCATATTGTACCTTGAGAGATCTGTGTCTGCCAAGAGCATGAGGGATGCATTATAGTAAACCAACGTACTCTGCTTTATAACAATTTTCAGTATTTGAACTATTTATTGAATAATCATCTGATCCGAGTCACACACACATACACTGCCAATTGTAAAAGGGGCAGCAGTGTTGTGACTAACTACAATGCATAACATTCTGTAGATACTGCTCCTGGCACTGAGAAAATAAAACTATAAAATTAATATTGAGCAGAATTAAGTTCAGCCTATTGTTTCGGCCCTCCACAACATTCCAAGTTTCTCATGTGGCCCCTTTGGGAAATAAATTGCTCACTTGTGCTGTATGGGTATTTAAACCGAAGACCTTCAGCAGACAGCATAGTAGGTTATGGGACAATCTGATATGTTGCTCCAATACAATAAAGTAGTTACAACTGACTTAGCCACTGCCTCATTCAAAGCTTCTACAACAGATTCTAATTAATATTCATTAGGTACCTCAGTACAGCGTTCATTTCTCCTTCAGGCAGAGGCAACACATTGAAAATAGCCTGACCTCTATTGATCAGAACTGCATGTATTCAGCATCAATCTTAAAAATTACAATACTTTTTCATACTCTATCTAAATGGTGCAGAGAACATTTGTGGTCTTTTATGGCATATTATCCCAGATCCTTACTCTTTCTTGGCCTCCTCAGTTACTTCTCCCTCTGCTGCCTTCTTCTCCTCATCTTGCTCAGATTCCTTTGGTTGCTCAGTCTCACTGGAGGTTGCTGGGGGAGTTTCAGTCTCTTGCTCCTCTCCAGTGGAAGCGGATTCCTCTGAACTGGCATCAGGCTCTGCAAGATCAGAGATTACTGGTTAGTATGATGGTTTCAAAGTTATTGGTTTGTGACATTTAAAACAAATATATGATTGGTGTTTGAATTGTTGTTTGAGTTGAAGGATCGTTTCATGCTCACTTCCTCTGTACGCTCTTATTCAATGGCATTCATTACAGAAAGGATGTCCAGCATGAGGAGCATGCCCAATCAGCATAAATGAAAACTTAATGATCTAGGGCTATTATTATTTAACCAAGTGAGAATGATCTTTTCATTATCATCCCTACACTACAGAGATGGAAACTGGGGTCCTTAAATTTGTACTGTACGGCTGGGTTCTAAATATTTTGCCAAAGTATATTGTAACTTCAAAGCTCCTATAAGATAGCCTGCTTGGCTCCTAGAAAATCTTCCTGGCTCCTACGATTTTACATTTCTTAATCTAGTCTTGTCATTTTGTAGATTAAAAAAAACTCAGCAACAATTCCTAGAATTATTATTATACTTTTTTTTTATAATGTGCCAACATATTCTGTGATGTTATACAGGTGTGAAGAATATTTGGCAATATAATGTTCTGTTATTCTGTATTTTTAAAGAGACAACATATTCCATAGCACAAAGTACATAAAACAAGTATGTCAAAAGTTACTTTCTGGTACAGACTGTGTAGAAGGAGCGACTTACAAGTTAAGTAGTTATCCCTGGGTGATCAAAATAAGATCAGCTTTTTTTTTTTTTTTGGCAAATATCTTATTGAGTTTGCATTTTTAACCACAAATGAAGCCTTGGCTGTGCCACTTTAGTAAGGTTTATGTCTGTACACCTTTTTTTATGCTCTTTCATATTTTTTTTAATTATTGCTCCTGACCGGATAAAGAGAGGTGCATCTTCCGAATGCTCATTATTGCAATAAATGTTTGTCCAGTTAAGGTATCGCTAAGTACTATACTACAATAATCTGATTATTCATCTGGTCTGTCGTTGCTACATCACACGCACACGATGGGCTCAAAGCGTGAGAGCGGGCTACTGAACAGAATAAAGGGACAATTTAGCATCAAAAACTAGAAGACAGACAGAGACCAGCATTTCACATTAAACATATAGAGGGATTACCTGCTTTCTTCTCCTCAACTTCAGACGGGCGATTTTTGGGAGGAGTTTCCTGGCTGGCTGAACTAACAGATCGGCGGATCGGCATGGTGAAATCTTAGACCTTGACTGGGGAGAGAAAAGGGTAATTAGTCTACGAATCACAGGATTGTTCATTGATTGACAAAGTTATCTGAAAAACCTAGGGACTAACCATTCAACACCCCCCAAAAAAAGGACTAGGCAATGTGCAGACAACTACATTGAGGACAGTGGACCCAATTTGATATCTCATTAACAAAATATTTCAATTTCCATTTGTGGGTGGATCAGAGAGGCTGAAAGTTAAAACTCCAGTGTCATGTTTAATAATATTTAATGGATAAAGTTTTATTTTGTTGTTTACTGATGTCGTACTCTGTGACCCTATAGACCACAGCACTCCAGGCACATCCGTTAGCCACTACCCCGTAAGCGCCTTCAAGTTCATTGATTAAACGACCTGATCTATCCATCTCAGTGTCCCCTTTTTCATGTGTGTCAACTCTTTCCCAGCAAAGTCTTCTCATGATATGGACAAAATATCTGAGCTTTAGCCTCATGATCAAACCTTCCATTGAACAGTTTGGTTGGATATTTTTGCAGTCCAAGGGACTCTAAGCAGTTTTCTCCAACACCACAATTCAAAGGCGTCCATGTCTTACTACTGGGGAATAACATAGCTCTAACTATGCAGAGTTGTCCAAAGTGTAATATCTTTACTTTTAAATAGCTTTTCCAAGCTTGCCATAGCTTTCCTCCCCAGAAGCAACATCAGAAGTTAAATTATTTTGGTTCCATACTTTGATTATACTGAGTGAATGGGAGGGGCTGGTATTTTACAAAGTGAGCTCTGCACGTTTATAAGAAGTAGGTCAGATCCCCAGGGATGAAGCCACAAATACAAAAACGCTTCTTCTAGTAATGGGACTGCGCGAAGACAAGAGAAACGACAGAGACTTCACAGTCCGTATTCACATTGTTAATGGACCCCTTAGCTCTGGGGTATGTTCTATACGCAGGTGCCAGTTCCAGGAGGCCCTGGCAGGTCAAACTCTTAAAAGCGAAGACAGGGCCAAAAACAAACAAACACTTATTGTCTTAATTGAGGAAAGAAAATGGATTGAGTCCGTTGTAGCAAAACTAAAAGCTATATCGGAGGTTGATATCCTGTAGTAACAATGTATACCCCTTCTGGATCACTAACTTGTGGTGATGAAGAGGCTTGTGTACCTCAATAAAGCTGTGAGCTACACCATGTAGGGTCACCCAAGATGGGCAGGTCAGACAAATCTAGGTCCACTGGAGAAGGAACTGACACCCACTCCATTAAGTTTCAATGTTACTTTACTATAAGAAAATGAATATATAAAAAAACACCTTCATATGCCACAGATTTTGTTATTATATAAAGTCAAATAATAAAGTACACAAAATATATAAAAATAGGAAACCAGCCAATGATTGCGTTTCAGGTGGGGCACTGATGTAATGATACAGAGAAGCCTTAATCACAGGGTCACTACATCTGTACGTTTGCTATGTACACAAAAGTTGTTTGATAAACAACTTTATGGGAGTGTGGTTTCTTCTAACCTCACTCCATACACAGGGAAGCATCACACCTCTAATATAAAGACATCTCCTGATAATATGTATTAAGGGGAAACTAAGGGGCACAATTGTATTATGGTGCACAAAAAGCAGCCAATTAACTTATTAAAAGGCATAAGGACGGTTCCTGAGTGTTACTTGGAATATAATATTCCTGGATATCTATTTACTGACATGTACTTTGTTAAAAAAGTGCTTATAAGCTCTGCATTTACTGCAAATAATCAAAGAAATAGTCCATGTATGGGTCTGCCATCTGTAGCTTATGTAGACACAGACTGTTGTACTTGTGGTGTCCCATACTAACCAATCAGTGAACATCTCGCTGCAGCATGGCACCAGAAAGGCTAGGACACTACCCTGCACATCCAACCCTACAGTCTAAAGTGTCTGCACATGCTGCAGAGGGCAGACCCATACAGGGACTATTTTTATGATTTTAAAGAGTAAACAGAGAGCTTATAAAGCACTTCATAACAAAAAACACGTCCGTAAATAGATACAGAGGGAGATTTTATACCTACTAACACCCAGGAACCGCACATACCTTAAAGGAAAAGATAATGGGTAGATTTATTTGAATCTGTCACAATAAGCAGCCAATTAATAACTAAGCAACACCATAGATACAAAATGCTCTGAATCTCAGAGCAGAAAGACGACTTTATGTAGGCTTTATCCCCATCACATCAAATTAAAGAGAAATAACCTATTTAAAAAAAGTTTATAAATAATTCCTATTTTTCAATGGTTTCTGCACATGCTCATTCTTATATGTTTTATATGGCTTTAGACCTATAAGCAATACAGCAAAAGCTTCACTTCTATCCAAAACAGAGAAAGTAAAAATAAAAACTCTTAAAGGCCGCTGTAAAAGGAAAACAACTTAATACACAATTTAAACAGATTAGCAATAAAACAAGATATATAAATAAATTCAATGTAGCTTGTGAAAATTATTATTTCTTATCCAAGTGATATTTCAATATAGTATTGCAGCTTCCAGCATATATGCATGTTCCATTGGGTGTAAAAAAAAAATTGGACAACCTCCTGGGCAGATCCTTTCCCAACTGTAGTATTGTAGATGCATAGGTATTAGGAGAAAATCTGCCCAGGAGGTTGTCCTATTTTCTTCTTTCTAAATGGTGTTGGTTTGGCAGCAATACCCACTGCAGAGAAAGACTTGTTAGGTCAGCACCCTGGGTAGAACCTCCATCCTCTAAAAACCGGAGGGGTAGAAAGAAGCAGATCTGCTGAAGCACAAAACTTTAAATGCAAGGTCTTAGCAGCTACATTGAATCTTGTTAGCACACATCCTGATATTATTGCAGAACAGTCACTGTACAAACCAGTTGCAGCGGCCTCCAGCAGGGGTGGTAGTGCAGCAGTCCCCAGAGCTCAGGATCACTCTGCAGGCTTCAGTCAGCTCCATTATAAGGTAACTGTACGCTGCTAGAATGGGAACACAGCCCGCCAATCAGCGGCGGGCGCTCTAGCCTCAGCCAATCAACAAACAGCAGAAGGAAAGGCGGGCAATAAACACAAACAAAGGAACATTGTTGGGGGCGTGGCATAGCTCCGCGCCTCAGCCAATCAACTGCCGCGGCATCTTTCGAAAAGGCCCGAAGTGGAGGGCGGGGGGTGCGCATGCCCGGGATGCACAAAAACAACACCCGGCGGGCGAGCGCGCACAGTGACCCAAAAGGACCCCCATTTTACAAGATATCCGTCTGGGCAGTGCGGGGTTTCTGTAGGATGCTGCCTCACTGATCCTCGCATCCTTACAGTGAAAGATGGCGGCCTGTGCGCGCGCCCGTGCAGTCTCCTCACAGAATGCAGCCGCTGGCCGCCATCTACACGATATCCCTCATGCAACGAGCACGGCGGGGCCTTGTGTGTAATATGCACGGTGTATCACGCCCAACCCGCCGAGCTCCGTGCACTCACAACCCGCTCACTCACCTTACGACTCCGGAGCAGATTATCCGTACGCCAGACTCGCGCTCTCTTGTCTTCCAGTCACTCCCCCTCTTGTCGTGCACGTTCGTGCGTGGCGACGTCGTTATCATGGCAACCACTGCTCGCGCTGCGCACGAGCTGATAGCAACAGCGGGAGCGCGCAAAGTAGAGTTACTTCAGGAGAACGCCGCCGCCATGTTTGTTTATTATGTCTGGGGGACAGTTTAAAAATATCACGAGGACTGAGCAGTCATTTGTCTAGCAGAAATCTAGAAATATATATATTTTACTGGACAAACAATAATAACGAGCTAGAGAAATAAATTATGTTCAATCAAGTGTGTATGTCTACATACGGTTTCAGATAAATGAAGCCTTTATTTGTTTAATATCGATCTCACCAAGCCACTGATAGCTATACATTGAAATTAGTCTTAGTTTGCATCTGTACAAGACACATTAAATATCATAGTTATAGTATTCTATTTTGAAGATCTTGGTAATACAATAGATACAAAAGATACAGGATATCCCTTTGAGAATAGAGCACACCCAAGGCCTATTTACAATATGGAGAATAATTTATTATTAAAACTTAACATTTAATGATATATTTAAAAATAAAGTTAAAATCTTGATAATGGTACGTGACGTAAAATTGAAATAGAAGTGGAATAGACTCAATGTGCTTACTATAGCAATTGGATAAATAATCCCAAGAAATCAATATAAAAATAGTGATCCAGTTGTAAAGTGCTTATAAATAACTGTGAATAAATATTTAGAGAAGATAATGTATAAACATTAAAGTGAATGGTGCAAAAAATGACTGTGTAGGATCACACAATTATAAATATAATAAGTGGGAGTATTCAATATCAGATAAGGTAGATATCTAATACCATATAAGTTTCAAAAAAGGCCAATAAATCAAAACTGGGGTTTAATTCCCCCAAAGGAACATCCAAACAAATATCTACCTGCAGACGAGAATCATAACTCAAACCATTGTAGAGTTAAAATTAAACTTTTATTGAATATATAAAACATAAAATATTGTTAAAAGACGTTACACTACACGTCTCCCATGCTGCACAAAGTATTATCAAATACCAACCGTAATGACACACAAAATAAGTAGTATATATAACTCTAAATGTGCTTCATAAGGAGTCTAAGTACCTATAGTACAGATATTGTTAATAGTAGCATATAGATTCAGTATACATTGGTCTGTATAAAGCACACAGAAAAATCAAGTAAATAACACAATCAGTTTCGTTGAAGAGTAGGAAGTATGCAAGGTGATGAAATATTGTACCACTGTGGCCCTATTTACATATGTATAGTGGATTAGGCAGATAAGGGCCCACTATTTACCCATATACCTACCTATAATAAGCTATCCTACACTCCCTATCTGGGACTATTCACACCACTGGCGCACTTACCTACTCTCCAACGAATATACAAGCGTACACCATCAACGGAGGTACAGATATTGCTGTGCGGATCAGTTACTCCCAAAGGAGTGACATCATCATCGGGAGACACGCAGCACAGATCCAACGCGCGCGTTTCGTGCCAGCTTCCACAGGGATCATAAAGACTGAAGAGGGCGCCTTGGTTTAAATTACGTAGGTGAAATGGTTCACTTGAATCTTGCATCTGCAGCATATTTGCAATCAGCTGACTTATAACCAGGGCTATGGAGACAGAGAGAAGTTAGAACTTAAGGTGGAAATATAAAAATAGCATCACATTGTTCAAATAGGAGTACAGCATCAATCCTAAATTAAACATATATGAAAATCTGCATGAAGAAGAGCAGTTATAACAGCTTAATGTTTCTTACTCTATTATAAATAAGAGATCAGGGGTAGCACATGAAGTATTTAATATAATATTGCATATCCATGGTCTTATACATTAGTCTGTGATATATCAGGAATATACATTTACTCTAGGAGGGATAGATTGAAGGCTTAATGAATTACTTCAAAGATAAGTATATTGAGATGGCTATACAAATAGCAAACAGAAGAATTGCTTATAGTGGTCTAACTAATTTATTAAAAGTAGCAGATCTAATAATAATAATAAAAGTTGTATAAAGTCGCATATGTGTATCATTAACAATCTTTGATCTGTCTCTAAAGGGGGATCCTATCTGAATTGTATTCAATAGTATAGTTTTGGCTATCAGGTAGCCGTATCAATAAGTCAATCCTAATCAGGAATATCCTCCAAATAATTCCCTATCATGGCCGAAATAGATTTGTATTCAGACTATAAAACTAGAACGAGCAAGCGTTTGGAAGGTGCTAACAGAGCGTTTGAAAAATGTACATCAGACACTGTAAATGGCGACTGGCAATTGGGCCTTAAGAACTTAGAAGGGCTGTTGAGAAAACAACTTAATTATTTTTGGAATAAAGTAAGTCATGAAAAATATTTAGCCAAACACCTAATCCCGAGGGGATTAAGGGTCAAGATTTTTCCGTCCTTTACTTTTCACCTTGAATCTTATAAAGAAAAATGGGAATTAGCCCTTACTAGCTGTCCAGAGACACTAATAGCCATATTGGCAGATTATGAACAAGAGATTTTGGTGGAGTTAGATAAAGAAATTAATTCACTAAACAAAACTTTAAAACAATTTGAATCTTTGAAGGAATTTAAAAAAACATACAAAAGAATATAGCATGATCTTGATAAAAGAAAAAAAGTAGATTCTATCCCTTAAAAAACATAAGTACAATCGAGATCTATTAGATTTTGAGAATGGTAATGTATTCAATAGGACTCATAGGAACAACGGAGGAAATTGCGCCCCGTGTAGACCCTGGCAGACGGTACACAACTCAGATACTGAGTTAGATTCCTCAATTACAGATGAGGAAGATATGAGATCTAATTCTGGTAACCATCAGGGTAGAAGATTGGTCTCTTTTTTAGACCAGGGTCTGCCTTTCATGACGGAAAGGAATCGGACATCGTTCCAAGAGAACAACTGGGAATCCACCAGAAATCTACGAGATCGCAAACAATGGTGATACAAAGGGGGAGCCAATCCCCAGAAGGAGAATTGGACGAAAGATGCCAGGAGGTAAAAGAAGACACAATGCAAATTTTGAATTTATCATCCAAGATACTTGACCAGTCCACAAAGTGAGGTCTTGAAAAAAGGACTCTCTTTTTCACCTAGTAATAATTATCAATTTTTTGATGTATTTAAAGATCTTAATTTGTTTGCACGAAAATTGATTTTAAATAAGTTATTTTTGGATAAAACAGCTAATACAGAATCACCTTTGCCAACGGCAACAACATCGGTGACAAATGCGACATGTGATTTCATCATGATAAATGACAAGATCAAAGTTAAATCCCGTTTAAATCCGCCTCTTTCTAGCTGTCCTGCAGTAGAAGTATATGTTAAGGCTGTGACTCAAGATATTATCAAGTTACAACCCACCAAATTTAGCAATTTGAGTCGTGATGAAAATCAAGCTTTAAAAGAGCTGAAAGAATGGACTGATGTCATCATCAAACCCTCAGACAAGGGTGGAAACATTGTTATCTGGCCAACAGAAATGTACATTCATGAGGCATTAAGACAACTCAGTGATAAGGCTTGCTATGAACGCCTATTAGGTGATCCAACCACTGATTTTGTGGAAAGCTATAATAAAATCATTGATGAAGCTAAAATTGACCTTATTATTAATAACAAAGAACATACATTTCTAATATCAAATAAACCAAGAACAGCCACTCTTTATTTGTTACCTAAGGTACACAAAAATGCAAAGACTCCTCCCAGTAGACCAATTATCTCGGGCAATGGAAGTTTGTGAGAATGGCAGCAAATTTATTGATTTTCAACTTCGTCCATATGTATTAAGTTTGTCCTCATATGTGAGAGATACTATGGACGTTTTGAAACGACTCAATGACATCAATGTAAATCATGAAACATTACTAGTGACTTGTGATGTAGAGAGCCTGTACACCTCAATTCAACATGAGGCAGGATGTCAGGCAGTACAATACTTTCTTACTATGGCTACAAATACTGACTATAATAAAAACAATTTTGTGCTAAGACTGTTGAAATATACTCTTACTCACAATTATTTTGTGTTTAATGATGTATTCTACTTACAGAAAAGAGGTACAGCTATGGGGTCATCATGTGCACCAACCTATGCTTATATCTACTTAGGATGGTGGGAAAGAGAACGGGTATTTACTGATGATAATTCTGAATTCACTGATCATGTCACCATTTGGTTGAGATACATCGATGACATTTTGATCATTTGGGATGGAACACAAGAATGTCTGGATGTATTCATTAGTAAACTAAACAAAAATGATCTTAATTTGAAACTCACTCACACTTATGATGTAAAGCAAGTTGATTTTTTGGACATCACGATCAGCAAAGATGAAGAAGGCAGGATTGTCACTGACCTTTACCGTAAACCAACCTCCACCAACAGCACTCTACATCATTCCAGTTCACATTTTCCTCCAACCCTACGTGCTATACCTGTAGGTGAATTTCTTCATGTTAGACGAAACTGTTCAAATATAGAACTGTTCAAAGTAAGAGCAGATGAGTTGAGTAATCGACTAAAAAATAGAGGTTATAGTAATTCCTCTATAAAAAAAAGCCTATTATAGAGCTCTTCACACCGAAAGAGATAACTTACTGTCTCCTAAGTTAAGAACTAATACAAAAGAGACAGTTAGATTTATCTCAACTTTCAATGAGGATTGGCGAAAAATAGAGGACATTTTGAACAGACATATTAATGTCTTAAAAACAGATACCCATATAGCAACTTTAATTGGGGCTAAAATTGACACAGGACTTGTTCAAAGTCACTTCTGTAAAAAGATAAATACTAGACTTTTCCCTGACGGTACTTTTGGGTGTGGACATTGTAAATTTTGCCCTTTTATGTACAAAATAAATACCGTTATTGACAGGACTGGAAAGACAAGCTATCTAAAAGGCTTTTTCAATTGTGGTACTTCTGCCGTTGTATATTGCTTACAATGTCCGTGCCAACAGAAATATGTTGGTATTACTAGTAGAGAGCTTAGAAAAAGGCTTGGCAAACATCTCTGTAATATACGTAATAGTATTGCAGATGTTGCTAAAGGCAAGACTTTAACTTCGGTAGCCAAACACTTTTTTGATAAACATTGTTCCAAACCCATACTTAAATGTTGGGTTTTGAAAAAAAATAAGTCTGGGGATAAGGAAGGGTAATCTTGAATAAGAATTACTGAGGGCAGAGAGCAAATGGATAGCGTTACTCAATACTGTAGTCCCAGGTGGACTTAATGAATACAATAACTTTAGCATATTTTTATGAGATTCTATTAACGCTTTCTTAGTCTAATAAAGTAGTAGATTGTTTTATTTATGTGGCTTTGTGAATATTGCCTGATCAAATGATTGGTTCTGTTAAAGTTAAACCACATATACTAACCATACAATTTGTATAGTATTATTTGAGAATTGAATACAATTCAGATAGGATCCCCCTTTAGAGACAGATCAAAGATGGTTAATGATACACATATGCGACTTTATACAACTTTTATTATTATTATTAGATCTGTTACTTTTAATAAATTAGTTAGACCACTATAAGTAATTCTTCTGTTTGCTATTTGTATAGCCATCTCAATATACTTATCTTTGAAGTAATTAATTAAGCCTTCAATCTATCCCTCCTAGAGTAAATGTATATTCCTGATATATCACAGACTAATGTATAAGACCATTGATATGCAATATTATATTAAATACTTCATGTGCTACCCCTGATCTCTTATTTATAATAGAGTAAGAAACATTAAGCTGTTATAACTGCTCTTCTTCATGCAGATTTTCATATATGTTTAATTTAGGATTGATGCTGTACTCCTATTTGAACAATGTAATTCTATTTTTATATATCCACCTTAAGTTCTAACTCTAATATTTCCACCTTAAGTTCTAACTTCTCTCTCTCTCTATAGCCCTGGTTATAAGTCAGCTGATTGCAAATATGCTGCAGATGCGAGATTCAAGTGAACCATTTCACCTACGTAATATAAACCAAGGTGCCCTCTTCAGTCTTTATGATCCCTGTGGAAGCTGGCGCGAAATGTGCGCGTCGGATCTGTGCTGCGTGTCTCCCGATGATGACGTCACTCCTTTGGGAGTAACTGATCCGCACAGCAATATCTGTACCTCCATTGATGGTGTACGCTTGTATATTCGTTAGAGAGTAGGTAAGTGCGCCAGTGGTGTGAATAGTCCCAGATAGGGAGTGTAGGATAGCCTATTATAGGTAGGTAAATGTGTAAATAGTGGGCCCTTATCTGCCTAATCCACTATACATATGTAAATAGGGCCACAGTGGTACAATATTTCATCACCTACTGGCTTGCATACTTCCTACTCTTCAACGAAACTGATTGTGTTATTTACTTGATTTTTCTGTTTGCTTTATACAGACCAATGTATACTGAATCTGTATGCTACTATTAACAATATCTGTACTAGACTCCTTATGAAGCACATTTAGATTTATATACACTACTTATTTTGTGTGCCATTACGGTTGGTATTTGATAATACTTTGTGCAGCATGGGAGACGTGTAGTGTAACGTCTTTTAACAATATTTTATGTTTTATATATTCAATAAAAGTTTAATTTTAACTCTACAATGGTTTGAGTTATGATTCTCGTCTGCAGGTAGATATTTGTTTGGATGTTCCTTTGGGGGATGGTTGTCTTGGGAATTAAAGGTGTACTTTCTCCTTCTTTCTAATAGATGTCTAATACCCACATAATACCCTAGAATAGGGAATATGGATATCACTAAAGAAAGTGCACTAAAGGAATATCCTGGGATGCCAACTGATATTAAAAATAATTGCACAAGGTCTTGTTAATTCTAGAAATCCACTGTAGTTGTCAATGAATAGGAGCTAATATTCAAAGGGACCTAAGATTCCTAATTCTAATACTCTTAAATTCAAGTATAAGGGGATCTTAGAACATCTGAAGGCTTTAGGTTAACGGGCTGTATGCCCATTCAAAGACACAGAAGGTCAGAGCTCCCTAAACCGCGAACGCTGCCTATGTGCCTATTGCTGACGTCATAGATAAGCGCATCAGCGTATTACGTAACGTCACGTAAAACCCAACGTACTTTTCTCAACAATTTCATCAGGGGTTACCGTTCAGGGCACTAGAGGCCTATTTAAAGCATGGCGTTGCCACGGAGACGTAAAAGATTAAAACCAAAGACATAATTATGTAGTTAAAAAATCTATAATAAGTGGGGAATCAATCATATATAACAAGAAGAATATAATACAAATGGGTAAAGTCTGTTTGAGGTTAAACTAGAGAATGGCACACGTGGTGTAAGTTGAAAAATCCTTACATAAATAGGGGGTAGATGAATATATCAGACAGAGTTCCATAGTATAATAATTGTATACCATTTACTGGACATTAGGTGTATGTCACCAATACATTATATATTTCATACTGGCCCATGTGCACCACATAAAAGACCAATACTAATAATGTTTAAATTGTATATATATAAAAATATAGTAGTTTCAATCTGGGATAGAGTGTGTTGTGCACAGTATCCCATCTGTTACACATATGGGGCTTTTTCTTAAAATATGAAAAGGCAAATCCTAATAGTGTTAAATTATATATATATAACAATATAGTAAGTTATGTCTGGGATAGAAGGTGTTGGGCACAGTATCCCATGTGTTGCACATATGGGGCTCTTTCTTAAAATATGAAATATAATTGATAAAGACATATCTTATTAATAATAAGATGGGCTAGAACTCCAATATAGATCAATGTCATTATTTAAATAGCTGAACTTAATAGGGGACAAAATGGAATTGTTATAATTATATTAAGCACTACAAGGAGTGCTTTCTTCTTAACCCAGTATTATTAAATAAAATGTGTGAAGGTAAATCCTTCATTTAGACCCAATGTTTTTTTGGTTTTCCATGTATATATCGATTGGGCCTCTATTTTCAACAATTCTTTATCAATATTGCCTCTTCTTATAGTGTGTTGAATATTGTTGATAGCTATAAAGGAGATAGTATTAAGAACCCCTTATTATGATTTAAATTAACATGGTTGGCTACAGGGGTATCGTATTCTCTAGTTATGCTATATATGTGTTCTAGAACTCAATGTCTGAATTCTCTACAGCTTTTACCTACATACCTCATGCCACATTTGCAAAGCATGAGGTAAATAACCCCTATTGACTTACAAGTCAATAATTGTTTTATTTGGAAATGGGTATTGCCATCTCTGGAGGAAAATGTTTTAGTAGTATTTACATATTTACAAGCCTTACATGATAGACACTTGAAACAGCCTTTAGTTTTATTCAACCAATTTTTACTTTTATCTATTTCTACGTGACTTTTAGCACATCTCTTAAGTTAGTAGAGCGTCTGCTAGTGATCTGAGCCTGATTGCTTAAAAAAGGCCTTAAATCTTCATCATCCAGCAGAATCTTCCAGTGGTTATTGAATATTATTTTGATCTCATGCCACTTTCCATTGTAAGTGCCAATACATCTTACTATATCATTGGATTGTTTTTTTTTTCCTGTTAATAGCAGATCTCTATTGACATCTCTCGCTCTTTGATATGCCTTTCTAAGGGTTTTGTTGTTATATCCCCTTTCTTTAAATCGATGTTTAAGTTCTTTGGCCTCTTTTTCAAAATCTGTGAGACTTGAACAGTTTTGTTTAATTCTTAAATATTGTCCCACAGGTATTCCCGAGACCAAGGCTTTAGGATGGCTACTATTGGCTTGGAATAAACTGTTTGTGGCTGTAGGTTTTCTGTAAGTGGTGGTCTGTAATTTACCATCCTCCTGTTTATTAATTCTTAAATCCAAAAAAGTAATACTTGATATATTAATATCTAATGTCAGATAAAGCCCCATGTCATTCCTGTTAAGTACACCAATGAATTCTTCCAGTTGTTAGGAGCTGCCATTCCAAACTAGTAAAATATCATTGATGAAACGTACCCGTAATTCAATATATTCTGTGTATTTGTCCATCTCATCGATAAACACCATTGTTTCCTCCCACCAGCCCAGATACAGATTTGCGTATGTTGGGGCACATGCTGTGCCTATAGCTGTTCCACAAATCTGCTGGTAGAATTTGTTGAGGAAAACAAAATAATTGTGAGTTAGGATAAACTCCAATAATCTTATCATAAATTCATTATGGTTTTTGTAGTTAGTACCTCTCTTAGATAAGAAATATTGAACCGCATTGATACCTCTTTCATGTTGTATACTTGTATATAATGCTTCAACATCTAATGATACCAATAATGCATTCTGGTTGACCGAAATGTCATGTAATTTTAATAACTCTTTTGTGTCCTTGACATAGGATGCCAGGGTGACAACAAAGTCTCGCAATATGAAATCTATATATTTACTTGAATTTTCAGTTAAGCATTCAATGCCTGACACTATCGGTCTACCTGGTGTTTTTTAGGGTTCTTGTGTATCTTAGGAATGCAATAAAATGTAGCTATTCTGGGACTAGTATTTGTCAGAAAATTAAATTCTGATTTGTTGATGACTTTAGTTGATAGGCCTAAATTTAAGATGTCACTTAGTTCCTCCTTGAAGTCATCTGTGGGGTCTTTTTCTAGTCTTTTGTAACTTTTTTTATCTTTTAAGAGTCTCTCACTCTCCAAGATATAGTCACTTTTGTCTAGAATAACTATATTCCCACCCTTATCAGAATTTTTTATGACAATATCATGGTTGTTTTGTTACTGTTTTAAAGACCTTTTTTCCAAATTAGTTAGATTAAAGGGAATGTTTATAGTATTTGATAGTTTTTCCATGTCAGGAGTTACATTACTCAGAAAAAGTTAAATATTGGGACTAATACTTAGTGGTGGTGTATATTTACTTTTTGGTTTAAAAGAGGAGAATGGGCCTTGGGACTGAAAGTCCTCATTTTCTGCCAATATGCTCTCAAGATCTCTACGGACTTTGGAATTTATGGGTTCTGATAAATTTACATCTCCTTTCTCGGAGTAGAATTTTTTCAAAGCCAGTTTTCTGGCAAACATATTGATATCTTGGTAATACAAGACTAAAATAAAACCAGTATTAAAAGGAATAATCCAGTATTAAAAGGAAAAATCCACTTCTATCTGGTTTTCTAATTGTATATACTGTCTCAGTTTAAATGTCACATGTTCTTCACTCCCTGACTAACTTTATTCTGGTGTTTCCCACTCACAAAGATCCATAAAATTAATTTATCTTCAATTCCTTTCCTTGGAATCCCTCTTATCTCATCCCACAAAGAAATGATTTTCACTTTCCCCTCTTTTTGCACCATCTCACATTCGAGATACATATGTTGCCTCAAGTCGGAGGTACTCATATATTGACCTTAAATCAGAGAAAAATCCAGATTCAGCAAGCCCTCCTTCTTATCACCACTGGGAATCCCTAAATTAACTAAATGGCTAAAGTCAAAACATTCCTTTTCCAGCTTCAGCACACAACGCGCAATGGTATAAATTACTCTTTCCAAACAATCCTTCTACATCCGAGTAAGCATCCGAACCTTCAACTATTAACCAGATCTTTAAACTTTTAGGAGACATAAATAGAAAATCATCCCCCCCATCCCTTTCATATCCACTGACTAAGGTAATCAAGTTAAACCTCCACTTCCCACTTCGATGCCATCACACTATCACATGTATAGTTCTCAGCAGCGCAACCTTGCCAAAATCCGTTGGTAACGCAACGTTAAAACTGCGGGCTCGCAAATCGAGCCCACTGCAAGTGCGGCCATCAAGGTTGCGGCTAGGCAGGGAGCGCCGAAGGCACTCATTGCACTTGTGGAGATGAGCGCCATATGCGCTCATTCCTACGACCTCGTACGACTTAGGCAGGGAGCACCAAAGGCGCTCACTGCGCTGGTGGAGATTAGCGCCTATACGACACGTACGACTTAGGCAGGGAGCGACAAAGGCGCTCACTGCGCTGGTGGAGATGAGCGCCATAGGCGCTCATCCCTACGACCCCATACGACTTAGGCAGGGAGCGCCATAGGCGCTCACTGCGCAGGTGGAGATGAGCGCCAAAGGCGCTCATCCCTACAACCCTGCACGACTTGCGCATCATGCCTACAACCCGCGGAACTACACATCAACACAAAACTCAAATACACAATTAACAGTGCGAGACCCGTAGCACTTTGAAAAAATCGCCTATAAAACATTACGGCCCGTAACACTTACAAAAGGAAACCGCAACTTACAAAAAGAACATATGAGCCACAAAAAATACGAACTTAACGTCCGCAGTACACACAGCGAAAAACACACAAATAACAAAATAAAATTAAAAAAAATACACACACAACAAGATGGGACAGTCAAGATGTCTGGGAATGAGGTTACACGTCAAATTAAAAGAAAATTTCAAGACTTGCGCCACTCGAAAATCCCTTAAGCGAGAGAAAAAATGGCCGCCGAGAAAACGAGGCTACACGACCCCTAAGCACGCAAAACACCAAGCACATACGACTTTTACACAGAACCGTACAAGCTACTTAAATACTTAGGAAGGACGCTAAATGCTCCCCACCCGCGTAACACATGCACAATGGCAGCCATTTTACAACACTAACTGCAAACTAATAACATTACCATTACAAAATGCGGGACTACACAGCTCAACAAATGTTTTCCCCTCGCGCACACAGCCTATTTACACTACACACTGCGCACATTACACCTCACACCTTCTGCATATATTAATTACAAATAGGTAAAGTATATTAATTTATAATTTTACTAATTAATTAACATTACAAAATTTATAGACAGAAAAAAAAAACAGACGACAGTATCACAATAAACGCTAAATGCGCTCAGCGCACGCCTCACAAGGAGCGCCAACGGTGTTTAGACAAGCACAACTACACCAGGGGAGAGGCTCGCAATGCGCGACAAAAGGCCATCGGCGCAAACATTGCAATGAGCGCCAAAGGAGCTCTGATAACTAAAAATACACCAACCAAGAGGCTCGCAATGAGCCCCGAAGGTGCTCAGCGCAAGGCTCGCAATGAACGCCGAAGGTACTCACACAACCAAAAGACTTACTTTGTGTAGCAAACAGCAATACCTGCCTTACAATTCTATTGCCGTAATTTTTTGACGGGCAAGTCCCTAGTATTACCAATAATACTAGGGAGAAAAGATGTTAATTGGTAAACGTTCTCTTTTCTTACCAAGAACTGTCCTCCAGTTGTACCATGTCTCAAGGTGACGTATTAGTCGGTGAAATCCAAATATTCTCATTTAGTAAACAAGTTATATTTAGCTGAATTTGTCACCTTTCATCCTGTACAGAGATGTAATTTGTTCAATTAATCTTGAAAGAGGCAAGGAATTAAATCATAATTAATTTATTGTCATAGACCTAAGTTATTGGTATGGAGGCTCAACATTTAATGACTACTCTTGGTCATTTTTAGCTAAAGCTGCCAGGCTGTGTATGGCTGACATACAGGTAAGTTTTCTTCTTTTTTTTTTTTATTAGTTTTATTGTAGGCAGATACATGATATACATATTTATATTCTTGTTTGGTTACATGTTTCAATGTAACATAGGTGGTATAGTATTCCACAAGCCTTGCCTCTCTACTATATCACTGCTAATGTGAGCTTCTGACTAGTTTTACCAATAAACATCAAAACTGCAACCTTTATATTAATCATGACATCTGCCTCCTCCAATTTTTGTAATTTTCCTCCTCACTACCTACTGTAGTTAAAACGCAAACAGTATTGATGATTTCTAACCTATAGAAGATGAATATATTAATTGTAAGCTAAGGATAATACCTTCTGTCATAATATTGTTAGTTTCGTTAATCCTAAAAACACAGCAGAAATCTTCAGATTAGAACAAGAATACAGTAGATCATATTGCAGAGGGTATCCCATATAGAAGAGGAACATTCCTAAGTAATAAAATAACATAAACAACTTAGAAACTTTAACAAATATCAGTATGGTCATTATCTTTCAGCATAAATTATCTCTACTATATACATCCTTACATTCTGCTTCTGGTCTCTTCCATAGTCCTCCTCCACCGGTCCCTGGCTTCTGGTTCTCTCCATGCCTCACATTTTATCTCCCACAAAATGTATGGGCTATCTAGCTTGTGATAACCCGAATGCCTGTGTATGCTATCCAGGGGCCCCAAATTTGTAGGAATTTGGGTATAGAATCCGCGAGGAAGTGTGTGAGTCTCTCATTTGCTGCAATACAATTTATTTTTGCCTTAATTGCCACCAAATCCAGGGAATTCGATTTCCAATTATGAGCTATGTGGCTTTTTGTAGCTAATATAATATACTAGCGACTTGCCCGTCAAAAAATGACAGTCAATAGAATTTTTAATGCTGGGAAAACTGTTTGCCACACAATATTGGTCTCTGACATTCTTAACCTTTTGTTTTATTAAATACCAATAAATAGAAAATTTTGAATAAAACTTTTTATTTTTTTTACTTTCAACTTGTATTTCACCAACAGGTATATATATGTATTTTTTTAAATATGAACTGTTTTAATTTTCATATATGGAATAACAATATAACAATGTGTTAATTTTTCATGATTAAATATTGTAAACCATAACATCAAAGTTTTTTTTTTTTTAACAATAATAACACTTTGAATTTATATTTATCTATAAATAACAGATGACTATGTAAAGTTTCCTAAACTAAGTATTTTGTACAATAACATGCTTTGTAACATTCTTTTTTTTTAAACTCATGTTAAACTAAATTGGCATTGAATCCAGAGGAAGGCAAACAATAAAAAACCCCATTGAAACTTGGCCAATTGTATCAAAGAGGGAAAAAAATAATTCCTTCCTGACCCCATTAATTGGCGATCGGATTGCTCCCTGAATCAATACTCCATCTTAAAATTATACAGTTGAATGTATTAACAAATGCTTAAACTTGTAGTAACATAAATGTTTGACTATATTCAATATAGCTTAAAGTAACTTTCCACAACTTTGAAAAGACAATGTTATACAATATAGCTTGAAATAACTTTTCATAACTTTTAAAAGACAATGTTAACATGTTAAATACTACTTTAAAACATTTAAATGTAAGCTTCCAATTAAAGTAAATGGCACCTAATTGTTTTGTGGGGCCAATCATGTGAAAAGGTAACTTGTAAGACCTTCCAATCTGTGTAACCACTGTTTCGTGTTGTTTTTCTTTTTGATACGTTTTTGTTACTTCTTCTTGTACTTTGTTGAAATGGCACATCGAGTTTCTTACTGGAAATAGTGGTCCCCTATTTAAAGAGTCCCAGAGACCTCTAATTTTGTCCTGGAAGTAAAACGACTGTTCTCTATGTTATTTTGCCCTTGTATCGAGTTTCTTCTTGAAATATTGGTACTTTAAAATCAGTTTGAGTAACATAACATTTTTTTCGTAGAAATGAAAGCACTGTCCTGTATATTTTCAGCACCTCACAGTACACAATGTTTTTTTGTAAAAACACATCCATCTTCCAATAAATCACCCTGGCTTGTGTTTTCTTCAACATGTACTTTAATTTCCTCTGGATGAATGCATCTTGAAAATGCAACATAAAGTTGGCCATGTGCAAACACAGGTTCCTTCAAAAAAATACCAACAGACTTAAAAGTTTGTCCTTGGGATTTATTGATGGTCATGGCAAATGCCATGATAATGGGAAATTGTCTTCTTTGAAGGAGAAAAGGCAAACCACTCTCACTTGGAGCCAAAGCAATTCTCGGTATAAGAACTGGTTCGCCTTTATGGGTACCACTCATAATTTCTGCATGTATAAAATGATCTTTTAATTCCTTCACAATTAATCTGGTCCCATTACAAAGTCCTTTTTTTGGATTCATATTTCTCAATAGCATGATAATTACCCCTTTTTTAAGTTGCAAAACATGTGGTGGCATTCCAGAGGTAGTTAAAGAATTAATAAATTCCATACTAAAGTTTGCTTCACTCTCTTTGTCGTCAGCCAGAACAGAATCTGCACAGTAACAGTTTTTTTTGGGAGCATTGATTAATTTTAATATTTTGTTGTTTAAATTCAAGGCCTTGTAATTTTTTTATGTCAATATTACTTTGCTTGCAATGTCTGAGTAATCCTCGTTATTGATGGTATTGAGGAAGATTGTTGAAATTAGTGGTTCAGTTGAAATCATTTCTGGTGGAATTTGTACTGCATCATCAGGTAAATTATTTATTTTTGGCTGTTTTCCTTCTCCAATGTGAATGAGCCAATCATTGAATTGATTTCGGCCTTCAGATCTCATATTTACTTCTAATTTCAGGTGTGTAAATGTTTTCCACAGCTTACTTCTTTTTATACACATTTCGACTATGTCAGTCCGATTGCCATGTGGCACCACAGGTAATGTTTGCCTGAAATCTCCTCCTAACAACATCACCTTTCCACCAAATGGCAAATCATTAGCCATAACTTCTTTTAATAATTGATCAATACATTGGAGGGCATGACATTATTATTATTATTATTATCTTTATTTATATCGCGCCAACATATTCCGTAGCGCTGTACAGGGGTTCAGTACATAGCAGAAAACAAATTAAACAGGGCCCTGTTTTTGAGCATAAAATCAAATGTACATAGAGCTTGTTTCCAAGGCACTGACACAAGATTGAACACTCGCAAACTTACAATCTAAGGGCCCTATTAAATTCTCCCTCGTAGTTCTCTCGGTGCTCGCAAAAGGCAGTTTTCCTGCTGTTTGCGAGAACCGAATCTCTCGCAGCCTGCTTTACGATATGACTGCGAGAAAATGGCCGAGAATAGGCTCCGAGAGAGCTACGTAGCCTTAAATCTATGCACGAGTCTCGCATATCGTAAGAATCCCTACGTGGACAAAAAGTCCACGCAAGGGATCCGAAAGCCTCTACGTGCTGCCTCGGAACAGCCCGAGACAGCAGTGTGAGGCTCCCCCCTGCACCCTATACACATCCCCATGCTGCAGGGGTCTCTATCAGGACCCCTGCAGCACCCCCACATTAACCCCTTGCAGCGGGGGTCCCCGATCTGCATAGATCAGGCCCCCCGCTGCATTTAAAACTTTTAAATTCCCCGCCGCGGCTCCTTAAAGGGACCGCGGCACACTATTACCCAATACCGGCCGCGGCACTTAAAATTAACCCCCCTCTATGCTGGGGGTCCCCATCGGGACCCCCGAAGTGTCCCCACATAAACCCATTGCAGGGGGGTGCCCCGATCTGCATAGATCAGGCCCCCCGCTGCATTTAAAACTTTTAAATTCCCCGCCGCGGCTCCTTAAAGGGACCGCGGCACACTATTACCCAATCCCGGCCGCGGCACTTAAAATTAACCCCCCTCTATGCTGGGGGTCCCCATCGGGACCCCCGAAGTGTCCCCACATAAACCCATTGCAGGGGGGGCCCCGATCTGCATAGATCAGGCCCCCCGCTGCATTTAAAACTTTTAAATTCCCCGCCGCGGCTCCTTAAAGGGACCGCGGCACACTATTACCCAATCCCGGCCGCGGCACTTAAAATTAACCCCCCTCTATGCTGGGGGTCCCCATCGGGACCCCCGAAGTGTCCCCATATAAACCCCCTGCAGCGGGGGGCCCCGATCGGCACCGATCGTGACCCTGCTGCAATTCAATTTTAAATTTCCCGCCTCGCGGGTCCTCAAAGGACCGTAAAGGTCCTGAAAGGACTCGCACTAAAAATATTAACCCCAGGCAACTATAATTACCCCATTAACTCATGATGGTCAATCCAGACCACCATAAGGCCTAAATTAACATATTAACTCATGATGGTCAATCCAGACCACCATAAGACCTAAATTAACCCATTAACTCATGATGGTCAATCCAGACCACCATAAGGCCTAAATTAACCCATTAACTCATGATGGTCAATCCAGACCACCATAAGGCCTAAATTAACCCATTAACTCATGATGGTCAATCCAGACCACCATAAGGCCTAAATTAACCCATTAACTCATGATGGTCAATCCAGACCACCATAAGACCTAAATTAACCCATTAACTCATGATGGTCAATCCAGACCACCATAAGGCCTAAATTAACCCATTAACTCATGATGGTCAATCCAGACCACCATAAGACCTAAATTAACCCATTAACTCATGATGGTCAATCCAGACCACCATAAGGCCTAAATTAACCCATTAACTCATGATGGTCAATCCAGACCACCATAAGGCTCTATTTAACCCCATCAGTCCCATAAGGGTATATTATTACCATTATGGGCCTGTTACAACCCAACATTAACCACATAAGTGCCATGATGGTCCTCAAGGACCATCATGACACTAACTACAAACACTACACTATAACCCCCAATAAACCATTTAATCTAAACTAACCCCCCTCTACACTAATCTATTAACACTTACACTACCTACCTACACTACCTACCCCCTAATAAACCTCCCCAACACTCTAATTACAAAAAACAATGTCATGTATTGTATGTAATGTATGTAATGTATTATATGTAATATATTATATGTAATATATTATATGTAATGTCATGTATTGTATGTAATGTATGTAATGTATTATATGTATGTATTGTATTGTGTTTATCTGTCTTTCCTTTTCAGGTGTGTAATTTTTTTATTTTCTGTAGTGGGGGTGGGGTTGTAATTGTTTTTTTTTTTATGTACTGTAGGTTTTTTTGTTTTTTGTACTGTAGGTTTTTTGTTTTTTGTAATTAGAGTGTTGGGGAGGTTTATTAGGGGGTAGGTAGTGTAGGTAGGTAGTGTAAGTGTTAATAGATTAGTGTAGAGGGGGGTTAGTTTAGATTAAATGGTTTATTGGGGGTTATAGTGTAGTGTTTGTAGTTAGTGTCATGATGGTCCTTGAGGACCATCATGGCACTTATGTGGTTAATGTTGGGTTGTAACAGGCCCATAATGGTAATAATATACCCTTATGGGACTGATGGGGTTAAATAGAGCCTTATGGTGGTCTGTATTGACCATCATGAGTTAATGGGTTAATTTAGGCCTTATGGTGGTCTGTATTGACCATCATGAGTTAATGGGGTAATTATAGTTGCCTGGGGTTAATATTTTTAGTGCGAGTCCTTTCAGGACCTTTACGGTCCTTTGAGGACCCGCGAGGCGGGAAATTTAAAATTGAATTGCAGCAGGGTCACGATCGGTGCCGATCGGGGCCCCCCGCTGCAGGGGGTTTATATGGGGACACTTCGGGGGTCCCGATGGGGACCCCAGCATAGAGGGGGGTTAATTTTAAGTCCCGCGGCCGGGATTGGGTAATAGTGTGCCGCGGCCCCTTTAAGGAGCCGCGGCGGGGAATTTAAAAGTTTTAAATGCAGCGGGGGGCCTGATCTATGCAGATCGGGGACCCCCCCTGCAATGGGTTTATGTGGGGACACTTCGGGGGTCCCGATGGGGACCCCCAGCATAGAGGGGGGTTAATTTTAAGTCCCGCGGCCGGGATTGGGTAATAGTGTGCCGCGGCCCCTTTAAGGAGCCGCGGCGGGGAATTTAAAAGTTTTAAATGCAGCGGAGGGCCTGATCTATGCAGATCGGGGACCCCCGCTGCAAGGGGTTAATGTGTGGGGGCTGCGGGGGTTCCTATGGACCCCTGCAGCAAGGTGTTCATGTGAGGACACTTCGGGGGTCCCGACGGGGACCCCCGCATTGAGGGGGGGTTAATTTTAGGTGCCGGGGGGGGGGGTATTCGGAGTACCCCCACGGCAGGGCTTATGTGGGGGACTGCCGCGGAGGTCCCTTTTAGGACCCCCGCAGCAATTGATGAGGAGTGGGAGCCTGCGATATCATCTCGCAGGCTGTCACTCCTCATGTACATTTACGCAGTGTAGATACGTACGGCCCTGCTGCGTAGCTCATACGTTGCTCGCAGCAGGGCTAATTTAATAGCATTGTAAGTTAGAGAAACTTTGCAGTACGTAGGGCTTAAGTAGAAGCCTCTTATTTACGAGGCTGGAATTTAATAGGGCCCTAAGGGTTTAGGTGTGATACAAGAGGGTGACAAATACAATTGAAAGCAATTGGTTCAGTAAAGTGGAGGGGTCTGTGTGTTGTACTATAGATTGTGGGTGTGAGTGTTATTAAGCTGTGGAATGTTCAGTTGTACATGTTAAGGCTGAAGATGATAAGATTTTTTAAACAGGTGTGTTTTTAATAATTTCTTAAAGGTTTTGAGGCAGGAAGATAATCTAATGGAGCGGGGCAAGGAGTTCCAAATGGATGGGGAAGCACAAGAAAAGTCTTGAAGACGGGAGTGAGAGGAGGTGATGAGAGAGGAGGAAAGAAGAAGGTCGTTAGCAGAAAGGGGCCGGTTGGGAGAGTATTTTGAAAAAAGAGCAGAGATATAAGGGGGTGCACTGTTGTTGAGGGCTTTATGTGTTAGGGTCATGATTTCAAATATGACATGACATCATAGTTGCCTCATCTATTATAATTAATTTACGCTTGTGCAATTTTTTGGCTTTTAATGAATTCATTCGAATATACGACACTGATGTTTCCAAATGGGAACTGACAGTTTAAATCCACTATGCACAGTTCTACCACCTTCTAACAAAAGTGCGGCAATTCCAGTGGTTGCAAATGGCAGTGCTATTTGACCCTGTGCTCTAATACAACTCATCAACAAATTATATAGGTAAGTTTTTCCTGATCCACCAGGACCATCCAGATAGAATAACGCTCTTTGAGCATATCTTCTATTGTATTTGTGATGGCGTTAAATGCTTCCAATTGCAATACATTTAAAGTTCCAAGTTCCAATTTTTTCTTGTGTTTTTTTGGTATTCAATGTCAGTGTCATACTCATCAAAATTAATTTCATCTATAAATCCTGGATCAGGCAGATTAAAGTTGGCACAATTTAATCCATGACAAAGTAAGATGTCCTGTATTTCGATTAATGCTTTAAATTGTGCAATGTTCTCATTATAACGTTGCAAGAAATCTTCACACATATGTAATTTAAATGTTTCCCACAAAGTTAAGGCATCTGGTACATTGCAAAAGATACAAATAAAAGCAAATTGTTCTCTCATTTGCTTTGGCATTTGACAGAGTGCTGCTTCCTCGAGACATCTCTCCCATTCTGTATCATCTGCTAGAAAGTTTTGATGTCTTGCAGCTAACTGGAAAGTGTCATAAACTATGTCATTGACTGTGCGTAAATGTTCATAACTTTGTGCACCGGGAACATGTAAAATCAGTAATCTTAAACTGAAACGTTCAATGTCTTGTGGACTGACGGTATATTCTTGGGATAATTTTATAATTATGTTTCTTTCGTTGTCTCCATTCACCATTTACGAATACATAGTGATTTGGAATGTCAATGTATAAAATGTATCTTGCGTGAGTGTCATGACAATTTAATTGAAACCAAGCAGTAAGCGTTGTTTCTCTATGTTCACTTTGTGCTAAAGCATTTGTTTAATTGCCGGCAGTGAAGCAAACAAATTGACTTTGTGGCAAATGGACAGCTAATCGATACACAGAATGTGACCGATCATGCATCTCAAATTTGAGAAGACGTCACATTGCTTCAGGAGCACTTACATAGCGAGCATCTAGATAAGAATAAAGTTTGTCATGTAAAATGGGGTTGTCTTTTTCATTGTCTGCACCTTGAACAACAAGAGTTGCTGCATCATATCCTTTATATATTGTAACGGTGTCCAGCAAGGACAGATAACCTGCACTAGAATCCAGCAAGGGATCTACATAAGCAGAAGAATGAGTAGGGCTGTACATCCGTGCTTGAAAAGAAGGGGAGCATGTGAGCTGCGGCCTAATCAAGCCAGTACACCTGATCTAAGTCAGGAGGATTTAAAAGGCTGCTGTGTGAGCAGAGAGAGGCCCTAGCTAAGTTCACAGGAGATAAGGAGCCTGGAAGAAACCTTGAGCAGAGAGAGCTGTTTTTTAGAAGCTGCAATACTGAATGCTGGAGTGCTGTTTTTCTGGAGCTGCAAGTAAAAGGTCTTGCTGGATCTGCAAAGAAATCCTTATTAAGTACATGTGGGACACTGCTTAATTACCTGACTGGAGAAAGCTGCAAGGCAGACTGAAGCTAGTGAGGAGACGGACACTCCATTTGCCATAAGGTCAGAAACCTTTTACTTAAATTATTATACCCCATGGAAGAGGCTGAGTGCTTGTCCTGTTAAATTGCAGTGTTCCTATTGCATTATCAAAGGGTCCCTGGGGTGAAGCATATGGGAGAGAAAGACGGGCCCTATGCTTCATCCAAGGTTATTTAAGTGAAGACGTGGAAAGGCCACAGGCTGGCACTATATAAGAGACTATTCGTAACCTGGCCACAAGGTGGCACTACACCACATATACAAGACAACGGATACTGTAAGAGACTATCTGTATCCGGGCCACAAGCTGGCGCTATAAGGGACTGTTTGTATCCTGGCCACAAGGTGGCACTACAAGAGACTGTTTGTTTTCTTTATGAAATATAATTTAACCTGTAGTAGAAAAGCTGCTCAGGTTATAGTCAGAGTGTTCCAGAGTATAAGTAAGCCCATTTACGTAGATGTTTATTTTGCTGACTATAAGCTATTTAATTTGTGTTTTTGTAACTACTCAATAAAATATATAAAAAGAGCCCAGAAGTCTCTACCATTTACAGTCCATTAAAGGGTACCTTGTTACAATATATATATATATATATATTTATACACATATTTGATGGAAGTGCAAGCTTCCACATTGATATGTGCATTGTACTTCATCAGCAGATGTGTATCTAGTTGTATGTATTGTATGTAACCACATATTCATTATCAACCTTCTGGCCACGGATAATAGCTGTTTGTGCTTCTCTTCTTTTAAACAAAGGGTATCCATCACAATTAACATAAGTCTGCATTTGAAATTGTTTTGGAAACTCTTTTATGCATTTCTTATTTTCCATACATGGTGACTTGCTCTCTCCACATGGGCCATGTATCATTCTATGAGTTACAATCTCATAAAGACTTGAATGCTTTTCTGGATGTGGCAGTTCAGCACTAATCACTGAATCCACTCTATCTGCTGTATTCAATTTATCTTCTTCTTGCAAGATTAAAAGTAAATGTGCATGTGGCAGGCCTCTTTTTTGAAATTCAATGGTATAAACAAAAGCCACACATTTTCCAAATAAGTGTGCGTTAGTGATATCATAAATTAAGGAATTAAGTTTGATTTTGAATACTCTTGCGACCAAATCTGTTCAGTCAGAAGTAGTTTTTCCAAGCATAACATTTTCTTTGATCTCTGGCCATTGTGGATTACATGTAAATGTAATAAATAAATCAGGTTTTCCAAATTTAGTGACAATAGCCATGGCATCATTGTATCTTTCTTGCATATTGCGAGGAGATCCTTGGAAAGAGGATGGCAAAATCATTGCTCGTCCAGCAGGAATGTCTCTGTTTGAAGCCAATTCAGCGACATAATTCATCAATCCACAATATTGTTCAACTCGAAGCTTGTTTTGTTGAAATTTGACAAAATTTAGAATATTTGCTTCGACTTGTAGATAGGAATCAATAATCCATTGTTGTGTGAGTTTACCCCCACATAAAATAGGATTATAATGATCCCGGAAAGCAGTTTGTGCAACTTTATAATCCAGCATTGAAATATTGTTTCTAATATGAACTTTACTATTGGGATAACTTTGCAACTGTAATTTTGGTTGCGATCCTGGCTCCCCATTTGGAAAGAAAATGGGATATGTCATAGAATCCAAATTACTGCTTAAAATATTGATGTTTATAAAAGGTTGTTCTTGATTGCGTGGATATATTCTAATATCCCGCTCAAATGGTGGTCCCCAATCATAATTTTTAAATACCATGGCAACCTCATTTGCTGTTGGTAAATTATAGCGTCTTTGATCAGTATGGCGATCCCTTTTGAGAACCATATTTACTCTTCGCATTGGCAATTGATGTCTTTGCGCATGTGCCAGTTGTTCTTTTTCAACCTTCGTTAATTTTTTGTATGCTTTACTATAAGGGTTGTTCACCATAATGTTATCAAGCTGTTCAAAGACTATGGGTAAGCATTGTCCATTTTCAGGAAGCATCATTCGTTGTTCCACAGCTTCCATTGTATCGAGTACATCTAACTGTGCAAATTTCCTTTGTTCTCCTGTTTCTGGGTGTAAATGAGAAGTCCGGTGGTATATTTGTCCTTGGACTTTAAAACAATAAGGACCATGTCCTGGTACATTTTTGGCTAATGTTGCACCCATTGAAACAAATGAAATTGCACTGTTATAAGAGCGAATATTTTTCTTAAAATTCGTGTAATTGGGAAATGTAGGATCACTCATGATACTTTTTAAATATTATGGGAATGTGTGTCTTTCTGGAAGTCTTACCTTTCCTTTCTGACAGCAACTAATAAACTCTCCATCAGTTGGTCGTTCTTTCTGAAAAAGATAGGCCCCACAAAACTGACAAAGCACATTCATTAATCCACAATAATGAGTGTCTACTGTTAGTGCTCTAAAGAAAGGACTATCATGACCTTCGTCAATATAAATCTCATTTGAACTTTGTATATCTACATTGGTGTCATCTCTATCAACATTGGTGTCAGGAGGCAAAATAGGTTCATTTAAGACAGTTTTACAGACATTTTTTTGTTTACTTTTTCTTTTCTTTGAAACTCTAGCAGACTCATTTTGTTGTTTTTTAGCCATTTTTCTTTTATTTAGAAGTCTCTATCGATCTTCTTCTCTTAAACGTTGAGAAGTCTCAGGGGTCTGGGCATCTCTCCATCTCTGCTTCCTTTCCCTTGCCATTCTTCTTTTTATATTCTTTCTTATCTTCTGCATTGTCCGCCATTGTAATCTGTAATTGGAAATAGAGTGTTAAGAATGACATTAATTTTATTACACATATTTTTTACCCTGTTATATATTTCTAAAAATGCAATAGTAATCTGTCTCTATCTGTCTCTCTGGCTGTCTGTGTCTCTCTGGCTGTCTGTGTCTCTGGATGTGTTTCTCTCTGTCTGTGTGTGTCTCCCTGTCTGTGTGTGTCTCTGGGTGTCTTGTGTGTCTCTGGGTGTCTGTGTGTCTATCTGGGTGTCCGTGTTTGTGTGTCTATCTAGGTGTATGTGTTTGTGTATCTGTCTGTCTTGGTGTGTATAGGTTTCTATCTCTGGTTGTCTGCAGGTGTCTGTCTCTCTACGTGTCTGTGGGTGTGTGTCTTTCTGGGTGTGTGTCTGGATATCTGTGGGTGTGTGTCTCTCTGGGTTTGTCCCTGGATGTCTGTGGGTGTGTGTCTGTGTCTCTGGCTGTCTGTATCTCTCTGGGTGTCTGTGTGTGTGTTTCTATCTGGGTGTCTGTGTTTGTGTGTCTATCTGGGTGTCTGTGTCTGTCTGGGTCTCTGTATTTCTGTGTCTGTCTGTCTTGGTGTGTATAGGATTCTATCTCTCTGGTTGTCTGCAGGTGTCTGTCTCTCTGCATGTCTGTGGGTGTATGTCTCTCTGCGTGTGTGTCTGGATATCTGTGGGTGTGTGTCTCTCTGGGTTTCTCCCTGGATGTCTGTGGGTGTTGTCTCTCTGTGTGTGTGTCTGGATGTCTGTGTCTCTCTGTGTGTGTGTCTGGATGTCTGTGTGTCTGTGTCTCTGGGTGTCTGTGTCTCTGTGTGTCTGGCTGCATGGGTGTCTGGCTGCGTGGGTGTCTGTGTGTGTGTCTGGCTGCGTCTCTCTCTGTCTGTCTGTATGTGTGTCTGTTTCTCTGTAGGTGTGTCTATATCATGAATGGAAAAACAGAAACAGTTATCGTGTTCCTAAAGAAGAGCTACACAAAAGAGCAAGTGACCTAATATAATACATGAAATAAAATATTAAACTGCTTCTAAGGTGCTATCCCTGTCAATGAGCAGTAACCTAATGTTGAATGAATGAATACAGGAATACACATAAAATCTTTATTATTATAAATTTTTTTCCTTCTAATATAGCTGTAAATTAGATGTTCTACAGTTGAAAATGCTCCTGTTTTGAGGCAGGTGTAGACGTGAGAAATCTGTAAAAAGATGTAAAAATCATAATTACTTTTTTTATTGAATGAATGTATGAAATACCATTACTCAACGCAAATCAATAGTTCATATTATATTGTGTTAACAAATGTCATCACAAAATCATTTACCTGTCAATTTAATATTCTGTAATGTTAATTCTTGCAGAGGAGACTCCTGTATTGAGGCAGGTGGCGATGTCACAAATCTGTGAAAAGATGTAAAAATCATATGTATTTTTTTTTTATAAATGTATGAATCATTGATAGTACTTAAAGTACTTGTTGTCCTTTTCATACATGCATGCAGTAAAGTAAATATAAATATTTTAAAATGATATACCTGTGTAGGTGATGTGATTGCAGATAAAATGCTGCAAACAGCCCTCTGTGTAGTCAGGTGGGCAGATGATCAAACTGAGAAAAGAAATTGAAAAAAGGGCTTGTTAATGTTTGCTTGGTTTTAATTAGCATAGCTGCAAAATTGAAGTAAATGCACTGTAAAATGTAAGAAAGTGATATAAATATGTAAACGGTTTGAGGATCCTATACCTTTAATACAATGAGCTTAAAGAATCAACAACAGTAATTTCTAAATTCAGTGCAAAAGTGAGATATGTTTTTATGCATTTTTGACTAAAAATGTCTTCTATGAATGATCAATGAAGTAATTAATGAACATTAATAGTTGAGTAGCAAGCACAACATTTAAAACCACTATACATTTTTTTTTCTTTTACTAAATGTGTTATTATGACTAATAAATAATTAATTAACATTATTAATAATCGTAATGATGAATAAAGTAATAAATGAACATTAATAGTTGGGCATCAAGGTCAAAATCTCAGTGCAGTGACATTCTTTTTTTTCTTATAAACGTTATTACTATTAATTAATTATTATTTAATTAATGTACATTACCAATTAATGAATTAGTAAATGTTCTATAAAGAGTTAATCAATAATGTAATCATAAAGTGAAGTTAATGACAATTGTCTATTTATTTTTTTAAATAATTAGTAATTTATAAATGAATGTCCATAAAAAATTAATTAATCAATTAATAAACATATTTGCGGATATTATCTCCTGCCTGTCTTCCCATTATGAACCCAACTTGGTCACTATGTATTAAAGTGGGCAGGAATTCCACTAGTCTGTCTGCCATAATTTTAGCCAGAAATGTATTGTCGCTATTCAATAAGGAGATTGGCCTGTAATTTTTGGCTTCAAGGGGATTCCTACCTTACTTTGGGAATAGTATAATTTCAGACAAATTAAGTTCTGGGGGAAGATCCTGACCTTCCGTTATTGCATTGTACAAATTGGTTAGGTGGGGAGCTAAGTAGTCCACAGATTTTTTATAGTAAAGGTTTGTGAATTCATCAGGTCCTGATGCCTTGCCTGCCTTGGAGTTGAGGGTAACTCTTCTAACCTCATCTAGGGCAATCGCCTTATTTAAGTGGTTCAAATTCTTCTCTGTCTATTGGGGGAGATCTAAGGAGCCTAAAAACATATGTAATCGGGGGCGGAGCTTGTGTTTGCTGGAGCTAGACATGTTTACTGTGAGCTCCCGCTTAAAGCACTAAAAGTGGGCTTATAAATTGCCCTAGTGCATCATAACTAAATAACTACCCTGAAAACAACTGGGGGAAGAAGAGGGGGGACCCATTTCCCCCGTGGGACCCTCAAAAGATACTCTTGGAGGCACAGCTGCAGAGAAACCTGCACCCGGCTAGCTCACTGCAGGGACCTACCGGGAGGTGAGAACTTCAGAGGCCGTGCGCCTGCTACAGGCGCCCTTTGCCAGAAACTGCAACACTGAAGAAGGGCCTGGTCAGAGCAACACAGGAGGCAGTGGGAGCTACAGAGACTCCAAGATCAGGTGGTGGCCATCTTGGATTTGCACGAGGCAGGGACTGAGATGGAGGTCCAGGCCCTTGTGGGTGCACAAGATCACCTCAGGAGCTTTCCCAAGGCACCCAGTGGCGGCAGGTTCCGGCTGGGGAGGTCCATGGTAGCTTGTGACCACACTGCCCAACAGTTTGAGGAGCGGTGCGGCTGGCGGGGGAAGCCTGCAAAACGGGTGGCTGCCATCTTGGAATTCGGGCCTGGTGAGGAGGCTTCTATTTACCCATTAACCCATTAACCCTATGCCTGGTGACCCAACTGTAAAGTGAGTACTGGTGGGGCTGGAGGAAAGAAGCAGGAAGATAGAGGGTGGCTATCTCTTGACCTACATTAGGGGGGTTAGAGAGGCCCTTGCTTGACACCCTGCTGCATAGACCAGTGACTGCTACTACCTCAAAAAGGTTTGCTAAAATGAGCCAGATATTCTTCTAATCCTTGTATTCCATAACTGGCTCAGATAACCTAAGGCCCACAGACAGTACTGCTACTGCTGTCAAAGTCCTTTTATCTTTAATCAACTCAGAGGACTGATAATCTACTCATAATACAGACTAACTCCCCTGCTTCTAACCATAGAAGATCTTTACTGCATCAGTTTACAATCCATTCTTCTGTGCACCAGGTGCTGTGCTGTTGATATTGTTTGCTTGAAAGCTGCATCTGAGACTAGGTTACCCCACAAAACCTACATATCACAAATATTACTGCTATAATGGCACTTTTGTATTAACATACTGCAGAATCTCCAGAGTGGCTTAGACTTAATAAACCAACTTTGGGCTGGCACCACAAATTTTACTGTTGGAGTGTCACTCCTGCAAAAAAGAAAGGAAAAACTACAGAATCACCTGAGTGATTTTGGTCTTATTCAGCCTGTTCTAAGCTGAGCCAGTATGACCGGTGTTTAATCTTAGTTAGCCCTGAACTACTTTTAGCAAAGGCTAAATAAATGGTGTATATTATATGACAATTTGGTCTTGTGCTGCCACCGTGTGAACATTCTGGTTAATTGCAACTGATACTTTGCAGAATACAAACTTCCATTTGTTGAAGGTAACCAACCCATTCCCAGGAAGAACTGCTCAGTAACTATTAACATTTTGGGGGATTGCTACCCCACTGGCTCCCCATGATCTTCATAGCAAACTAAAAGCTAATCAAAGTCTTTTTTTTCTGGGTGTCTAAAACTTGTGCTTTCAACACAAATATCTTAATCGTCTCTGCTGTCCTAAAGACACTGAATTAAAAATGTAAACATAAGCCTGAAGGGGGTTCTGGCTATCACCAAAACCATCACTAGTCTTCCTTTCAAATATACCTACTGAACTTAAATGCAAGTCAAGAAACAGTGTTCCTGCTCTTAAATCATTTATACCTGCCTCAAAAAAAAAAAAACATCTAAGGAGGACTTGACAGCTTCCCTGACCACGATAGTCCTAAATCTCAAACATGTAGAAAGGCAAAAGAGGTCCGTCTACGAGAGGCATCCAGGAGCATTTCCCACCTAAAGCGGCCAAGCACTCGTCTGAGATGGATTCTGCCTCTGATCGTTCAGACTCTTCAGACCAGGAGGACATTCCTAAGCTACCGAATCATACCGAAACATATTGACCTCTGCTAGATCAATAGCCACAATTGAACAATTTCTAACCAAAACGATAGAACCGCTGAGGAAAGATTTAAAGGAGTAGGGGCAAAGAATTACTGGAAGAAATAGTAGATCAGAATGGAGAAGCTCAGCAATGTGACAGGTCATCTATTGACCAGAATACTTTCAACATCATGGAGCTTACAGACAAGATTGAAGATCTAGAGAATCAGTCTCGCCGTCATAATATCAGGGTACGTGGAATACCAAGAGCTGTTCAAGACTTAACAGCATATCTAAGAGAGACCTTTGCTGCTATTCTCCCTGATCAAACAGACACTACTCTAGAGATGGATCGGGCTCATAGAGCTCTTGGTGGTACTAGAAATCCTGAGGTTCCTAAAGATGTCATTGTGAGATTTCTAAGACAACAGTCTAGGGACCTCTAACTTTCGGAGACCAGAAAGTTGCAGATAATCAAGGGCCCGGATAACTCCAATCTGCAATTCTATGCCGATTTATCTCCCAACACGTTGGAGAGATGGAAACAGATGAAACCTGCTTTGGCTATTCTGCAGCAGCATAAAGTGCAGTATCGATGGAACTTTCCCTTTGCCCTCACTTTTAACTACCAAGGTACGGGATATACCACTCGTACATTGGAGGATTGCCTAGCGGTACTACGTCATTTACATCTGTGCTCAACAGAAATATCGGTAGGGGGCCAAGATCATTCTCCCCCTCCTATTCCCAAGAGACAGTGGACTCTAGTTTGCTCACAATCTCCGAACAAGAATCCACTACCTCCTAGAGCCCCCAGAGACTTGAACACAAACCGTAAAGGATGAAGTATCTGCAGCTGTCCAAGCAACGGGGAATCCAGACTCAATGCTGATCCAGCACTTGCTGCGAGATCCGATTGATCCAAAATAAGAAAAATAAATAAAAAAAGAGGGTTTTTTTCCGTGTTTTTCAAAACATGATAGTTTGTCAGGAAAGTGCATGATGCTGATTGACCTGCTGCCAATTACTTAAAATTACTATCTAGGAAACTTGAAGTTGAGAGTTTATCTTTAGCCTGTGGTAGTTAGACACCTAGACCCGTAAAGAAACAGATTCTACTTTTTGAATCTGATACAAGTTCTTATGGTTAACTTTAGAATGTTTTTTAATGTGTTAACCTCTGATTATGGAGAAAGAGAAATGCTAATTTTTTTGTTACAGTTTGTAGTTGATCGGCAAGTGTTGTCCCTTTGAAGGCTGCAGAGCTACTGTTTAGGAATGACATAGCGCTAACTGTATATGTATATAATAAATGTCTTAAAAATGTAACACTAATGTTTTATATCTTTGCTCTATACTTAGTTTATGACGATAATAAACTGACACTCCAACTTTTTCAGAGGACCCCCGAGCCTTCCTCCGCCTCGATCTCTTCCAGGAGCTCCAAAAGAGGAGAAAGACAGGTAACGGACACCAGATCACACACATTGGCCCCAACCTAGTATGACTGCATCAGACTACACTTTTATAACGCACAATGTGAAAGGGTTTAATTCTCCTTTTAAGAGGCCAAAGGCCTTTACATACTACAAACAGTTTAAGTCCTCAGTTATTTTTATGCAGGAAACCCACTTCTCTCATAAAAAAAACCAGCCGTCCTACATAAAGAATACCCTATAGTCTATGCAGCCACCCAACCCATGAAGAAGGCTGGAGCAGCATTTCCCATTTAAATTAGAACAAAGCACTATAGGCAAAGATGGTCATTATGTAATAGTAACTGGGTCAGTTTCGGGTATTAGAATTTCACTAGTCTCTTTGTATTCCCCCACAACCTTACCTCACAGAACTCTTATTAATCTACTGAAGGAACTAGAATCATTAAATGTAGATAGATTGGTAATTGGAGGGGACTTTAACCTAGTCTTTAACTCAGCGATAGACAGATCAGGGAAGACTCTAGAAAATAAATTCTCTAAAAAACTGAACCAAATCAATCAGTTATTAAATAGAATGAGCCTGGTAGACGCCTGGAGGGGTCTTCATCCAGATCGTAGAGAATACACTTTTTACTCCCCTACTCATGCAACTTACTCGAGAATCGATACCTTTCTAATAGATTCCCTCAATTTTGACTTTACTCGGGAGTCTGACATTGCCCCCTGCCCTTGGTCTGACCACGCAATAGTATCTATTAGATTAACACTCGGTCCTAGCCAGTCTCCTTATAATAGTTGGAAAATTAATGAACATCTATTATGTGATCCTAATAGTTTGGAAATGTTGGCAGAGGATATCAAATGTATTTTGACTGTAATGATTCTCCGGAGACGGGGCCGGATTGCTCTGGGTGGCCCGTAAAGCCTAGATAAGGGGTTCCAGTATTAAACTTGCCTCTCAATATAGAAAATCCCTTAAGCAAGAAGACACAGAGTTGACAGCCACCCTTAGCCGTCTGGAGAAAGCTAATCAGCAGAGCCCATCCACTAAATTGCGCAAACAAATAGACAAGATTAGGTTAGAACTTGATGGGGTACTCTCTCATTGCACTGAAAAAGCTATGAGGAAGACAAGACATCTATATTATTGGAAGGTGGACAAACCGGATAAGATGCTAGCTAAGAGATTAAAATCCAAAGAAATTAAATTTAGAGTTACTCCGATCAGAATGCCCAATGGTCAGATTTCTTTTAGCCCAAAGGGCATTAAAAAAAACATTTCAATCTTTCTATCAGCAGATATATACATCTCAAACACAAGCTGAAAGTCAGACCTTGACTCTTTTCTTGGATCACTTGACCTACCCTCAATAACGGAACAACAGCTATCTAATTTGAATTCAGATGTCTTTGTGGAAGAGGTGAACGCAGCCATCCAGAGCCTTAAAGTGGGTAAATCCCCGGGGCGGATGGTTTCACATATCTATATTACAGGAAATTTGAAGCTTTGCTTACACCTCATCTCACATCTTTATTCATCGCAGGATTTATACCATATAGGCAGGCGGGGGACAATGTCAGGCGAATTCTAAATATTCAACATCTAGCGAATAGAGCAAAATCCCTGATGTGTTTATTGGCTTTGGATATTGAAAAGGCTTTCGACCCCCATGAGTGCCAGGGTTATTTATTGGCTTATGGGGTCTATATTGACCCCCATGAGTGACAGGGTTAATTTTGGGTTTATGAGGGTCTGTATTGACCCTCATGAGTAATGGGGTTAATTAAGTGCTTATGGGGGTCTGTATTGACCCCCATGAGTGACAGGGTATTTAAGGGTTTATGGGGATCTGTACTGACCCCCATGAGTGCCAGGGTTATTTATAGGTTTATGGGGGTCTGTATTGACCCTCATAAGTGATGGGATTAATTAAGTGCTTTTGGGGGTCTGTAGTGACCCCAATGAGTGACAGGGTTAATTATGGGTTTATGGGGGTCTGTATTGACCCTCATGAGTTACAGGGTTAAGTAGGTGCTTATGGGGGTCTGTATTGACCCTCATAAGTGACAGGGTTAATTAAGTGCTTATGGGGGTCTGTATTGACACCCATGAGTAACAGGATTAATTAAGTGCTTATGGGGGTCTGTATTGACGTCCCATGAGGGTCTTTAAATACACGTATAGGACTAATGGGGTTAAATAGAGGCTTATGAGGGTCTGTATAGACTGCCATAAGAGACCAGGTTAAAATGGTGTAGTGCTTACACTTTGTGTCATGACCCTGGATGACCCTCATGGCACTTATAGTGTTATTACATGCCTTCATTAGTGTGTTATAGGGGTCTATATAGTTGAGGCACACAGTACACTCACATTGTGTGACAAACAGCATTTCAACACTTTTTTATTGCCCCGTCATTTTTGACGGGCAAGTCGCTAGTCTAAAAATAAAAAGCTGGGTTAGCGACATTCTCAAATGTTTTGGGCCCCCTAAACCTTCATGGATCTCACTAATTGGTAAAAATCTCCCACTCTCTAGAGGAACCACCTTGGATGAGAAGCCTAAATTTATATGTAGATGGGGGCAAGATTTAGGAGTAGAATGGGAGTGGAAGAAATGGGTGGAATCATGTTCAAACTTAAGCAGAAGATCAGTTAATTACGCCCACTTAGAAACATCCATCAAAGTCCTCCAGAGGGTATACTGTATACCTGACAAGCTTCAGAAGATTAACCCCAGAGAGAGTAACAAATGCTTTAGGGGGTGCCAACAGATAGGGGATCATATCCACACTTGGTGGTCTTGTCCGGTGGCTCACAATTTATAGGGAGACCTAACATTACTTGCCACATCACTATTTAAGAAGGCGATCCCGGTCAGTATGGAATCCTGCCTTTTGGGAATTGAGTTACAAAACTTGTCCCCGAATCAAAGCAAGTAATTTCAATTAATGGCGGTTGCTGTTAAACTACATATTGCTAGCAAATTGAAGTCTAAGGCCCTAAGCTTTCAATAGGTAATTAGGAAAATTAACTACATATTAATAAATGAGAAACTAACTTGCATTATCCTAGATAAGATGTCTCAATTTTACAAGATTTGGGAGCCCTGGTTAGAATCGCCTCTTAGCGCCTCATTGACATGACTTGATTCTAGAATATCAACACAACTTTATAAGAGGAGGACTCGGGGCAGAGGAGGCTTGGGACTCTGGATATACCCTACAACATGGGTGGCTTGACAGGAGGTAAATATTTAAATGCTTGCTTATAAACCTATAACTATTTTTTAGGTTTAAACCCAACTTTTAATAGACAAGCTAAAGACCTTTTATAAAAATGGGTGCTAGATTTAAATTAGATTTTTCTTTCTTGAGGTTAGCCGTTCTTACTTTTTATTTTGTTATTTTTCACAGTTATTGTTATGGTTCAATTATAATTGAAAATATAAAATGGAAAGGCTTAGCAAGCTTAGCAAGTGAAATATTTTTCTGTTGAAGAAAAAGAATGTATGATGTAAATATTGTTTAATATGTTGGAATTTTGCGTATGTCTTTCAATAAAATTATTATAAAAAAAAAACAAAAAACATATGTAATCCGTGGGTGTCCAAGACTTTTGAGGACACATATCATTTTTCATAGAAATCTAGGAATGTCTCTTGTATGTTAGATGGGTTGGATGTAACTTGCCCTTGGGGGGATTTAAAAAAAAATGTTTTTAATAATAATTTTATTGAAAGGCATATGCAATATTACATCATATTGAATAGTTTTTACGTCAAACGCTTCATTTTTCCCAATAAAATATTCCACTATCTAAGCTGACCAAGCCTTTTATGTTTTTGATTATTAATAAACAATAACAGTCCGTATATAAAAAAATATAAAATAAACAATCATATAAACGCAACAAATAAACACAGCTAATTATATCAGAGAAAAAGTAGTCTAAGTCTCGAAATTTCCAGTATAGCTCCCATAGACACGTTTTAAATGAGATCTCTAGCTCATTTATTAAGACCTGAGTATGAACTTTGGTGAATTAGCTTTGGGTTCGTCTATCAAAGTATCAAAATAGTTACCTCCTTTCCAACCACTCTTTTTGTAAGAGAAATCCAGAGTCAAGCCTCCTTCGCCTCGAGTCCTCACCTCGTTGGGTTGTACTGAAACTCTAGAGTCAAGTTAGTGGGACGCTAAGAGGCGACTCCAACCAAGGTTCCCAAATTTTTTGGAATTGAGAAATCTTATCTAAAATAGTGCAAGTTAGTTTCTCATTTATAAATATATAGTTCATTTTTCTGACTGCCTCTTGAAAACTTAAGGTCCTAGATTTCCACCTACTGGCTATATGTGGTTTAACAGCAATGGCCATTGGTTGAAATAATTTGTTTTGAGCCGAGGATACATTTTTTATACGGACTCCCAAAAGGCAAGATTCTATTTTGGTTGGAATCGCCATCTTAAAGCGTGACGTGGTAAGTTGTGCTATGTCTCACCACAAGTTTTGGGCTACTGGGCAAGACCACCAAGTGTGGATGTGATCCCCTCTCTGTTGACACCCCCTAAAGCATTTGTTGCTTTCACAGGGGTGGATCTTCTGTAGCTTATCAGGTGTACAATACACTGTCTGCAGAACCTTGGGGGATGTTTCTAAGTGGGAATAATTAAATGATCCTCTGCTTAAATTCGAGCAGGACTCTACCCATTTTTCTCACACCCATTCCATTCCCAATTCTTCCTCCCATCTAATCATGAATTTGGGCTTCTTGTCATTAGCTGTGTTTGTAAAAATGTCATAGAATGTCCCTACTACACCCTTGGAGAGTGGGAGATTTTTACAAATTAGTGAAATCCAAGAGGATTTAGGGGGCCCCAAGTTTTTGAACATTTCACTGGCCCAGCTTTTTATTTTTAAATAATTATAAAACTCCTCTTGAGATAGATTATGATTCAGACAGAATTGATCATAGATCATAAGACGTTCGCTAGTAAAACATGAACCAAACCTATCTAGACCACTTGAGATCCACCAATGTTTGGAAACTACGCTAGCATCTGCTAATACTTGAAGGAAGGAGAGAACCGACGGAGGAGAGATATCCAGATCAAGTCGGCTTTTGGTTCTTAGCTATCTCCAAGAAGTTAGGGTTAGATTTATCATTGGGTTTTGGGGTGATCTAAAAGGACACAGTCTTTCCGTAACCCAGATTATCTTATCCCAACTGTGAGGGAACATTTGTTGGTCGGTTGATGTTTAGTAGAATGTGCCAAGGGTAGCTGGGCTAATTGTGCCGCTTTAAAATAGTTCCTTAAGTTTGGGCATGAGAGCCCCCCTCTACTCTGCTGCCTGTACATTATTCTTTTAGAGATATGGGGTCTTTTATTTTTCCAAATAAATCAAAACATATTATTCTGAAACCTATCTAATTCTTTTAAGGAAAGTGGCCAGTCCATGAAAGTTGATATTTTATCCACCTCTGCATGTCCTTGTCTAACCTTTTATACATTGGGGGTAGTTTGCCTTGTATAGGTCTGAAAATGTAGGCGTAATATTGACTCCTAAATATTTTATGTACTGTTCAGGTCAGGTAAAGTTATATTTAGACTTCAGGGTTTCTATGTCACGTTGGGTGATGACAGAGCTTAGAGCCTCAGTCTTCTCTACAATAAGTTTAAGACCAGATACTCTGCTAAATTTATCTATAACAGACATAAGCGCTGGAATAGAGATTAAGGGATTAGTCAGAGTGCATAACAAATCATCAGCAAAGAGAGAGCACTTATAGTGCTGTAAACCTACTTGGAGACCCTGACTCTCTTTCTGTGATCAAATTGCTTGTGGTAATGGCTCTATGACAAGAGCAAACAGCAGAGGCGAGAGTGGGCATCGCTGCCTAGTACCCTACTGAATCTGAATCTGGGCTCTATGTTCTCCTGGCAGCTTCAGGTTGGCTAGTGGGAATTCATAGTAATTTTTAAGTAAGTTAATAAAGTGCCGTTTAAAGCCGAATTTATCTAGCGTTTTATAAAGAAAAGGCCACTCCACAGTGTCAAAGACCTTTTCAATATCCAAGGCTAAGAGACACATTGGGGTTTTTGCTTTACTTGCTAAGTGTTGAATATTCAGGATTTGTCTGACATTGTCCCCAGCCTGCCTGTATGGTATAAATCCTGCCTGGTCTTTATGTATAATTTCAGGTTGAAATTTAGAAATCCAGGATGCCATGATTTTAGCCAAGATTTTGACATCTCTGTTTAATAATGAGATAGGTTGAAAGTTCTTGACTTCGAGATTGTCCCTACCTTCCTTGGGGAACACAACCAAGTCGGCCTGATTTAACTCTGGAGGCATTAGACCCCCCCTCAGGATTGCATTAAATAGAGACATGAGGTGTGGTGTAAGCAAAGATTCAAATTCCTTATAATATAGGTTTGTGAAACCATCTGGCCCTGGGGACTTGCCCAATGATCCTGCCCCCCTACCATTGTTTCTGCAGAGCATAGGTGCAATCACTGTAGTACGTCGAGACAATCCTCCAATGTGCAGGTGGTATGTGCTGTACCCGGATAGTTAAAAGTGAGGGCAAAAGGAAAGCTCCATTGATATTGGATTTTGTGTTACTGGAGAATAGCCAAAACAGGTTTCATCAGCCTCCATTTGTCCAGCGTGTTAGGAGACAGATCAGCATAGAGTTGTAGATTGGAGTTGTCAGGGCCCTTGATTGTCTGAAGCTTCTGGTCTCTGAAAGCAGAACGTTCCTAAGTACCTCAGGATTTCTTGTACCTCCAAGAGCTCTATGGGCCTCTTCAATTTCTAGCATACTTTCCACTCACTTGGTCTGGAAGGATAGCAACAAAAGTCTCTTTCAAATACGCCATTAAGTCTTGAATGGCTCTTGGTATGCCACGGATCCCAACGTTATGACGGCGAGACCGGTTCCCCAAGTCTTCTATCTTGTCAGTAAGTTCCATGATGTGAAAAGTGTTTTGGTTGACTGAAGACCTGTCTCGTTCTCGAGCCTCTACCAGCTGATCTGCCGTCTCTTCCAGCAATTGGGTTCGTTGCCCCAATTCCTTCAAGATTTTCCTTAGCAGTTTTATTGCCTTAGCTAGAAGTTGTTCAGTCGTGGCTACTGATCTGGCCAAGAAGGTTGATATGTTGACAAGATGCTTTAGGGTTGTCTTCTTGGTCTGAAGGGTCCGAGTGGTCAGAGGTAGAGTCTATCTGAGACATGGACCTGGCGGCCTTACGCGGGAAGTGCTCCAGAATGCCCTTCGCCGAGGGACCCCTTTTGCCTTTCCTCATGGTTGGAGTTAGAGACTTTCTTGGTCAAGGGAACCGTCAGCGCCTCGGTTGAATTTTGTTTCTGTAACGCAGGCGTAGATAGTTTATGAATAATAATACTTTTACTTGACTTGCATGAAAAATCAGATGTACCTGTGTATTAAGCACGGTTTTAGAAGTCATAAGAGTTAGGCTCCTCTTATCCTTTAGTTTGTAACGAAAGTCTCTGTGAGAACCCACGGGTAGTAGTTGAAGTGGTAATCAACCAAAGTGTGGATGTTTACTTAGCATTTTCCCTAGAATAGGCTAGGATAACCCCAGCAAGCAAAGGTTTTAATCTGCAAAATAGCGGTTGTAATTATCCTGAATGGCCACACAGTGGCAGAGTGAGACAAGGTTGTCAGATATTATACACCAGTTATATGGCCACAGCTAGGAGCAGGTTTATTAAGTCTTTGTCACTCTGATTTTTTTTTAGTGTGCTACCATAAAGACCAACAAGTCAACATGTGGCTCAAGGTGTGACAAAGATATGGGTATTAAAGGGTTCTACTAGGGATAAAGATAATTGCTATCACAAAAAAAATAATAATAATGAAATATATCCCTTGACAACTAGTGCACACCCAAGACCTAATGACAATATAGAGAATAATGAATAATACAACTTAACATTTAATAGTGTCTTTAAAATAGGAGGTTAAAATCTTGATGCTCCGACTTCATGAAAAATAATAATAATAATGAGAAGTGGCAAAAACTCCAAAGTCACCATGTAATTATAAAACCACTGGGTCCTCTTGTAGTATGACCAAGTGATAAAGAGCTATAGTGCTATAAACAGTGAAAAAATAATAATATACTGTATATACTCCAGTATAAGCCGACCCGAGTATAAGCCGAGGCACCTATTTTACCACAAAATACTGGGAAAAATGGGTGACTCTAGTATAAGCCGAGGGTGGGAAATGTGCTGCCTCCTGTGTCCCTCTTGTGCCCTCTGTGTCCCCCTCTTGTGTGTCCTTTTCTTGTGTACCACTCTCTCTCCCCTGTGTCTCTTCTCCCCTCTCCCTCCCCTGTGTCTCTCCCCCCCTCTCCTTTCCCTGTCTCTTCCCCCCTCCCTTATCACACTCCTCAACTCCCCTCCTCATCCTCCCTCCTCAACCCCCCTCCTCATCCTCAACCCCCTCCTCAACCTCCCTCCTCATCCACCATCCTTAACCCCCCATCCTCAACCTCCCTCCTCATCCTCCCTCCTCATCCTCAACCTCCCTCCTCAACCTCAACCCCCCTTGTCAACCTCAACCCCCTCCTCAACCTCAACCTCCCATCCTCAACCCCCCTCCTCATTCTAAACCCCCTCCTCAACCTCCCTCCTCAACCCCCCATCCTCAATCCCCCCTCCTCAACCCCCCCATCCTAAGTCCCCCCTCCTCAGTCCCTCCTCCTCAACCCCCCTCCTCATCCTAAACCCCCCTCCTCAACCTCTCTCCTCAGCCTCCCTCCTCAACCTCAGCCCCCCTCCTCAACCTCAACCCCCCTCCTCAACCTCAACCCCCCTCCTCATCCTCAACCCTCCCCCCTCATCCTAAACCCCCCTCCTCAACCTCCCTCCTCAACCTCCCTCCTCAACCTCTCTCCTCAGCCCCCCTCCTCAACCTCAACCCCCCCATCCTCAACTCCCCCATCCTCATCCCCCATCCTCATCCTAAACCCCCCATCCTCATCCTAAAACCCCCTCCTCACTTTACCCCTCCTCATCCTAAACCCCCCTCTAAATACCTCCCCCTCTCCCTTTCCCCTCACTTACCTCTATCTGCAGCTGTTCCTCCGCTCCTCCACGCTCCTTCCTGTGTCTTGACCCGGCCAATGCTAATGACGTGGCGCGCATGTGACGTCACGTCATTAGCATATGCCGGGTCCCGACACAGGAAGGAGCGTGGAGGAGAGGAGGAGCAGCTTTAGATAGAGGTAAGTGAGGGGAAAAGGAGAGGTGGTGCTATTTAGAGGGGTAAAGTGAGGAGGGGGGTTTAGAATGAGGAGGGGGGGTTGAGGATGAGGAGGGGGAGCGAAAGAGACACGGGGGTTAGAGAGACACGAGGGGGGGTTAGAGAGACACGAGGGGGGTTAGAGAGACACGGGGATGGTTAGAGAGACACGGGGATGGTTAGAGAGACACGGGGAGGGGGTTAGATAGACACGGGGGGGGGGGGGGGGCTTAGAGAGACAGGAGTATTCATTTATTGATTTACAACCACTGCTACATAAGTTAATTATTAGGAGCCACCTATTGTTAATTTCAATAATATCTGAATCCCAAATACAAATTCATAAGTATGGAGTAACTCCTATAATCTTTGTGAATACCAGGTAATGCTGGCTAAAAGTGGGATGGAGTCTAGAAGTGTATAATAATACAACTATGGGTCTATTTCGAGTGAAACCCGGGGGCCTGACTCCACAAACGCTGCCTATGAGTCTAGTGATGATGTCATAGGTCAGCGTTGCGGCATTACGTTGCCCTTATACACTTCTAGTCTCCATCCCACTTTTAGCCAGCATTACCTGGTATTAACAAATATTATAGGAGTTACTCCATACTTATGAATTTGTATTTGAGATTCAGATATTATTGAAATTAACAATAGGTGGCTCCTATTAATTAACTTATGTAGCAGTGGTTGTAAATCAATAAATGAATACTCCTGGCCAATACTACTAACATTTCCACCAATATCGGTCCTCTGTGTACCTTTTGTCATATCACTGACACTAATTATTTTGATATATCTATATTTTAGATATATCTCTCAATATTCAGCTCTCTAATATAGGTATTATTATAGGTGATTTAGTACTAACAATTTTTATTATTAGTAAATAATCTAATAACAGCCAATTACAATCATTTATTTGTGTACCAATTATATTTTTAATTGCTGTGTGCCTAAGACATTGTGAGGAAACATGATGCATTAAACCATTGGGATAGAGTCACTTACTAACGGCCATCTTGCCCAGATCCTGAAGCCGCCTCCTTCTAGGGAATCCCTAGTACACAGAAGGGGAGGACCTAACCAGTGGGATCCATTCATTGGCCAGTCCAGCTGGTCTTTCCTTTTGACATGGGACTTATGGAAAGAAAGGTTATCCTAAATAACAGAAACATGACAATTATTGCACCCATTTTTAAAATCCTCAAATTCCCACTAAACTTTTAAAAAAGCAGTGTACAAACCAGAGAGAACACGGAGGATATTTGATTTTGCAGCATCAGAAAACGTCATAAAGAGATCAGGAAGGAACAGCTGTGGGAAGATTCTTTACCTTAAAGAACTTGTAAAGGTATCTGGAAGTTTCCTGGATTATGAAGCATCTAATAGAGCAGAATCCGTAGTGCAAGAAAATAAAATCCCAAAATAAACATTAATAAACTTACCCTAAAGTTTGTAACATTTCTTCAGTTTTCTGGCAGTTGATATTCAGAAGGAATGCCCCTGAAAATCCAGGCTAAATTAGTATAAAATTCACAATTAAGTGTAGCCAATCAGAGGCAGGTACAACAATGTATCTGTTTACCTCTCACTGGCTGAGACAAAGCTGCAGTCGTGATACTGACAGCTGATTGGCTAGGACATAACTCTGCACAGCTCATTGGCTCTGCCTACATAGGTGCCTCACAGGAACATTTGAACGTATTTTGAATGATAACAATACAGAACTCCTCAATAAAATGATTTGTAAGATGACCAATCCGACACACGCGAAAGGTCAGACAAACTGCCACAACATCTCCATGAATGTGATACAAGGAGGAACAAACAAGGACCTAATCACTACTCTGTACAATCGACTTGGTGGGTGTGAAACTAATTCCAAAAACAAACAGTTATACAAGTGAAAAAAATAAATAAAAGTGTTTTCTCCATCTCCAACCTCTGATAGTAACCAAACCCAACCCACGTGGCAGTAGTCTAGTAACGGTGGACCTCCTTCCATTAGGAAACACCTGAAAAGAAAAAAAGTATGAAGTCCTGCTGTAGCGCAACATTGTGTTATCAGGTTAAAAAAGCAGGATGAAAACTAACAGGTTCTACTAAAAAACAAACAACGCAAACAACTAGTTCTATATATGAAATGGGATGATCCGGGGTCTCCATGTTGTTCTTGGGGCTGAGAATTCACTGCAGTGACTCGTAGAGATCTCTCTTCAAATGTGCTCCAACTTCTACAATATTCACCTGGTCAATAAATAATTAACATTTTATAGTAATATAAATTATGCATGAATTAAATACAAAAGCAAATCTGCAGTTTGTGGGATAATGCGGCAGCCAATGATTAAAAAATAGAGATTATTTGGCAATGGAGCTATTGAAGGTTTTTGTGCAAAATCAAAGGTTTCATATTGTGACGCGACAACAGAAATACTCAGATAAGAAGGTTTTATTTTTCCATTCCAGGCAGAATTTATAAACGGGATCATCCCAAGGGATAAAGATAAATGTGGGGAAAACAATGAATCAAAAAGATTGTGTTAAGTTGTATGTTCTAAAATGAATTATATCCCGTACCAATAAGACGACTCTAGATGTTTCCGTACCATTGCTACGCTAATAATTGCAATAAAAATCAATGATAAACTATTATTTGCCTTAGAAAAGTTCTGCAGAAATTGATGAGTATGTAAAAGGGAATGAAAATAAAAAATGCAATCACCAATACGATATACATACACACCATAAGATAAGGTATTGTTGTTCAGCCGGGTCCAACTCTTCACCACAACAAGGTAACGAAACAGAATGGGATAAGATATGTAGAGGGATCTAATATACTAGAGCACCTTGTCATCGCAAAGGGACTTGTGTACCATATAGGTTGGGCAGGTCAATTCAGAGAGATAACTCAGAGTCCACTGGAGAAGGAACTGGTAACTCACTCCAGTATCTTTTCCAAAATAACCTTATAAGTGCAACCAGAGATATAATGATATGACACTGGAAGATGAGCACTCAGGTCAGAAGGCGCCTACCACATTACTGAAGAAGACCAGAGGGTGAGTGCCGGTAACACAGATCTAATGAAGTGGTTGGGTTACAGCCGAAAGGACACCCAGCTGTGGATGTGTCTGGAGGGGAAAGGAAAGTCCACTGCTGCAAAGACCAATTCAAGATATGGACCTGGAACTTTAGAGCTTTGAACCAAGACTAAATGGACATGGTCAAACATGAGAAATAAATATGGATACCTGGGAATTTGTGAACTCAAATGGACTGGAATGGGACATTTCACATCAGACAACCACCCAATGTTTTACTGTGGTCAAGAATCTCCAACAAGAAATGGATACAAAATAAATAATATCCACAGAACATCTAATAGACTAGACACGGAAATGCAATGCCTGAAGAACTTTGGTCAGGAATATCCACAAAAGAAAGGAACTAAGGTGGGAAACTGGCTGTCTTATGAGGCTTTAAAAGTAGCCCAGGAAAAAGAAAGATAGTGGAGATAAGAAAAGGTTTGTCCAACTCAGGAGTGGAGATATCAGTGGTGCATTCCCACGCGACGGCTCGCCTCGCTTTGCGAGGCTCGCAAAGTGTGACCAACATCGTAAGCGTTCCAGATAACCACTCGGATCCACAACTATATATATGATATTTCTGCTAATGTTCATATAAAACCAAAAAAGTTTAAATTTCAATTGAAATTGGTGTTTTTTTTCATGAGTTCTACTATCCTTACACATACACACAAATATATATATAACACACACACACATACACACACTCTAATATATATATAAATAGCCACACACACTCACATATATATATATATATATATATATATATATATATACACACACATATATATATACACACACACACACACATATATATATATATATATATATATATATACACACCCATACACACATATGTATATATATATATATATATATATATATATATATGAGTGTGTGTGTCTATATATATGTGAGTGTGTGTATGTGAGTGTAAAACCGTAGCACTTTGCCGATCGTATGACTTTGCTATGAGCGCCGCAGGTGCTCATTGCCCGGCGAGCCGTTAAACCGTACCACTTTGCTGATCGTACGACTTTGCCATCGCGTAGCGAGGCGAGCCGTAAAATCGTGGCACTTTGGCGCTCATTGCAGGCGAGCCTCGCATTGCGAGGCGAGCCGTTAAACCGTAGCACTTAGAAAAAAAATACGAGGTGAAAAAAATTACGAGATAAGCCGCGGAACAAAAACAGTAAAAAAAACACTAAATACACTCTAAAAAATAAAACAAAGGTCACTTACAGCATGGGAAACCAGGCAGGAAGTCTGGAAGTGAGTTGGAACTGCAATTTAGATCGATTTAGCCGAGTTACAAAGATCGAAAATCGACTAAGCGAGAAAAAAATGGCCACCGAAAAAAATGAAAACGAGGCTATACTACTACGAACTGCGTAAAACACAGCCACAGACGTATGTGTTCGAAAAACAACGAGATAAAGGATGCGGATTAACCGCACAATGAGTAAAAAGACAGTAGAGAGTATATTTTACGAAACGATATTACCGATTTACGCATTTACACAGATTTCCCGCCTTTGTCTCGCGCCACATAGGATTTCCTGCCGAAAACAACGCATTTGGCTTGCGCAACTGCGGATTTCCCGCCTAAAACAATGCATTTGTCTCGCGCACAAAGCCTATATATAGGGCACATTTCACACATGACTGACACTTTCTCCTCAGGTGATGACAGTCTGACTGGATGTTTTCTGATGCCGGGAAATCGCAAGAGATTGTTAGCTCTTCAGTATACTGCTTCAGCATTATTACATTAAAAAAGGTAAATATATTATTTATAATTATTAATTAATAAATTGGTACTTAATTAATAAATAATAGATAAGAAATTTAATTAATATAAAAATAATATTGTGCCTATTATTTATAATTATTCATTAATAAATTGGTACTTAATTAATAAATAATAGATAAGAAATTTAATTAATATAAAAATAATATTGTGCTTACGTGTGTGAAAGAATTGTTAATAACATTTATAATGTACATTAATTAATTAATTATTAATATCAAAATTAAGAATGTCAATAAAAAAAAATATTTATTTATTAATTAATTATTAATGTACATTAATTTAACAATTATTTTGTTATATGTCGTGATTACCTGTGTGAAAAAATTGTTAATAACATTCATAATGTACATTAATTAATTAGGAACACATTGATTCATTAATTATTAATGTACATTAATTTAAGAACTATTTTGTGATATGTCGTGATTACCTTTGGGTAAGAATTGTAAATAGCATTCATAATGTATCATTACTAATCATTAATATTAAAAATAGTTAAGAATGTGCATAAAAAAGGAACACATTTATTAATTAATTATTAATGTATGTACATTATTTAAATAATTCAGTTCTTATATATTTTGTATAAAATAAAACAAAAAAATAAAATAAAGGCTATATACTCATGCTTACATGTTGATGTTAGATTTAGTCACACATTAGTTTAATATTAATGAACATTAATTGATTCTTAGTTCATTAGTAATGTACATTATTTTAAGAATTCAGTTGTATCATACTCATTTTAAAATAACACAAAAAAAAAAATAAAGGGAACATGCTTATGTGTTGATGTTATATTTAGTCAGACATTAATTTAAGATTAATACAGATTCATTGATTCTTATTTAAAGACTAATAGTAATATTGAGTGTATGTTTATAATCTATGCTTTCATATGTGTGTTCATGCTGATTGATTGATATATTTAGTTCATGTTTTTAATCTATGCAAAAATAGGTATGTTAAGCCTCATTGATTAATACAGATGAAGTAACATATTATATATTAAGTTTACTATTTTTTATAATTGCAGTGAACTCTACGTGAATGACCAGACGTTTGCACACATTGAACATCATAAGGATAATTTGGACAGGTACAGAATTTTAATTATATTACTACGGCAAAATATTAAAAAATATGAGGTTTTTAATGTAGCCAAATATATGTCTGTTGATGTTCATTTAATGATATTGATGAATCAAAAGTTTAAAAAGATTATCTATTTGATTTTACAGTTTATTCGGATCTGAAAGGGAATAAACAGACAGTGTGACGTTTGCAGCCTTTGAACAGCATCAACATCATCCTCACAGGTAAAAAAAATTATTTTGTAGTGACGCATAGAAAAAGACTATGTATTATATATTTGGTGAAAATTGAAATTTATTGAAAATTGATAGTACTTATTGAGTCATTAATTTATGATATTTTGTGAAAACTTTAAAAAAGTTGAAAAGACAATACTAATTAATAATAATATTTAAAGAAAATAATAAGCTTATGACACTTGAAAAAAATAAAAGGATGGTATGCTGTGAATTCAATCAAGAAGGAGTGTCATTGAAAGATTAGTAATATAAAGATGGATATGTGCAGCTATTTCAGATTTCATATATGTCAATAAAATACTTTGAAAAATGGTTTCATTTCTTTCAGACTAAAGTGCAACAATTGAAAATGTTTTATTAATTTATTCATCTACTTTAATCTAAAAGTACAAAAAGGAAAATAATGTATATAAAACAAAGAACAAACAATAATTACATCTCTATTTAAAATTACAGATTAAAATGGCGGACAATGGAGAAGACAAAATTGAACGCAAAAGAAGATTGGCAAGGGAAAAGAAGCAAAGGTGGAGAGATGCTCAGAAACCGGAAACTTCACAACGCTTGCGAGAAGAAGATCGACAGAGACTTTTAAATAAAAGAAAGATGAGTAAGAAAGCCGCAAGTGAGTGTGTTGGGGCTTCCAAGAAACGTAAAAGTAAACAAAAACATCTCTGTGAACCATTGTCCAATGATTCTAATTTGCAGAATGATTTAAATGTAGACACACAAGAAAAAAATGTACATATAGAATGTGGGTCTGATATTTATGTTGAAGAAATGCATGATAATGTGTTTACTACTGCAGTACAAGTAGATACTCATTATTGTGGGTTACTTAATGTGGTTTGTCAGTTTTGTGGGGCCTATCATTTTATAAAGGAAAGACCTACTGACGGAAATTTCATTAGTTGCTGTCAGAAAGGAAAGGTGAAACTTCCACTAAGACACCCATTTCCATATTATTTAGAATGCATTATGAGTGATCCAACATTTCCAAATTATAATAATTTCAAACAAAACATAAGGTCTTATAACAGTGCAATTTCATTTGCTTCAATAGGTGCAACATTAGCAGAAAATGTACCAGGACATGGTCCTTATTGTTTCAGAGTTCAAGGTCAAATATACCACAGAACTTCACATTTACATCCACAAGAAGGACAGCAAAGGAAATTTGCACAGTTATATGTCTTAGATACGATGGAAGCTGTGGAACAAAGAATGACACTTCCAGAAAATAGACAGTGTTTGCGCATAGTCTTTGAACAGCTTGAAAAAATTATGGAAAAAAATCCATATAGTCAAGCATACAAACAATTAGCACAGCTTGAAAAAGAACAACAGGAACATGCTGAAAGACATCAATTGCCTACACCAAGAGTCAATATGGTGTTAAAAAGAGACCGCAACACTGATCAAAGAAGATATAATTTACCTACTGTAAATGAGGTTGCCATGGTATTTAAAAATGAAGATGGTGAACCACCTTTTCAGCGGGATATTAGAATATATCCACGCAATGAAGAACAACCATTTATCAACATAAATGTATTAAGTTGTAATTTAGATCCAATGACATATCCCATTTTCTTTTCAAATGGGGAACCAGGATGGGAACCAAAATTACAATTGGAAAGTTATCCCAATACTAAACTTCGTATTAGATCTAATATTTCCATGCTGGAATATAAAGTGGCACAAACTGCTATCCGTGATTGTTTTAATCCAATTTTACATGGAGGAAAACTCACTCAACAATGGATTATTGATTCATATTTACAAGTTGAAGCCAATAATCTAAATTGTATTAAATATCAACAAAATAAATTACGAGTAGAACAGTATTGTGGATTAATGGATTATGTGGCAGATTTAGCTTCCAACAGAGACATTCCAGCTGGAAGAGCAATTATTTTGCCATCCTTTTTCCAAGGATCTCCTCGCAATATGCGAGAAAGGTATAATGATGCCATGGCTATTGTTACAAAATGTGGAAAACCAGATTTATTTATTACATTCACGTGTAATCCACAATGGCCAGAGATCAAGGAAAATTTGAATCTGGGACAAACTACTTCTGACCGATCAGATTTAGTGGCAAGAGTATTTAAAATCAAACTCAATTCATTAATTCATGATATCACTAAAGCACACTTATTTGGACAATGTGTGGCTTTTGTATACACCATTGAATTTCAAAAAAGAGGATTGCCACATGCTCACATACTTTTAATACTGCAGGAAAAAGACAAGTTGAACACTGCAGATAGAGTGGATTCAGTAATTTCTGCACAATTGCCAGACCAAGAAAAATATACAAAACTTTGGGAGATTGTTACACATAGAATGATTCATGGCCCATGTGGAGAGATGAATCCGAATTCACCATGTATGGAAAATAAAAAATGTACTAAAGAATTTCCAAAACAATTTCAAATGCAAACTTATGCAAATTGTGATGGATATCCTTTGTATAAAAGAACACAAGGACAAACAGCTATTATCCGGAGCCAAAAGATTGATAATAGATTTGTCGTTCCATACAATCCACATTTGCTCATTAAGTACAATGCACACATCAATGTGGAAGCTTGCACTTCGATTAAATCAATTAAGTATGTGTATAAATATATATACAAAGGATATGATGCAGCTATTGTTGTTGTACAAGGTGCTGGAAATGAAAACGAAAATCCAATTTTACATGATGAACTATCAAATTATTTAGATGCTCAGTATGTGAGTGCTCCTGAAGCAATGTGGCGCCTTTTGAAATTTGAGATGCATGATCGGTCACATGCTATCTATCGTTTAGCTGTACATTTGCCTCAAAGTCAGTTGGTTTGTTTTACTCAAGGAAATGAAAGAACTGCATTATATCAAAGTGAAGACAGAGATACTACGCTTACTGCGTGATTTAAATTAAACTGTCAGGATACGCAGGCCAGACAATTTTATACATAGAGATACCATATCACTATGTATTTGTAAATGGTCTATGGCGACAACGAAGAAGAGATACACATAAAATCATACCACGCATTTATACCGTCAGTCCAAGGGACATTGAACGTTTCAGCTTAAGATTACTTCTGCTACATGTTCCCGGTGCACAGAGTTTTGAGCATTTACGTACAGTGAATGACATAGTTTATGAGACATTCCTATTAGCTGCAAGACATCAACATTTCATAGCTGATGATACAGAATGGGAGAGGTGTCTGGAAGAAGCAGCACTATGTCAAATGCCTAAGCAAATGAGACAACAATTTGCATTCATTTGTATATTTTGCAATGTACCTGATGCTTTCACTTTGTGGGAAACATTTAAATTAAACATGTCAGAAGATTTCTTAAAACGTTACAGAGAACCAATAGCTCTCTTAAAAACATTGATGGAAATCCAAGAAATATTGTTGGCTCATGGATTAAATTGTGCAAGTTTTAATTTACCAGATCCAGGACTTATAGATGACATCAATTTTGATGATTATGACACTGAGCTTCAAAAACAAAAAACCCAAGAAAAACTGGCAACTTTAAATAAATTACAGTTAGAAGCATTTCATGCCATCACAAATGCTACAGATGATGAAATGGTCAAAGACCGGTATTTCTATCTAGACGGACCAGGTGGATCAGGAAAAACTTATCTGTACAATTGTTTGATGAGTTATATTCGATCACAGGGTCAGATAGCTATGCCATTTGCAACAACTGGAATTGCTGCACTTTTGTTAGATGGTGGTAGAACTGTGCATAGTGGATTTAAGCTGCCAGTTCCCATTTTGGAAACATCAGTGTCAGATATTCGACTCAATTCCATACAAGCAAAAAAATTCAAACTAACTAAACTAATTATCATAGACGAGGCAACAATGATGTCATGTCATGCACTGCAATGTATTGATAGATTCTGAAAAGAAGTGATGGATAATAAGTTGCCATTTGGTGGAAAGGTGATGCTGTTAGGAGGCGATTTTAGGCAAACATTACCTGTTGTGCCACACGGAAATAGAACAGAGATCATTGAAACATGTATCAAGACCAGTAAACTGTGGCAAATATTTACACATCTCAAATTAGAATTAAATATGAGATCTGAAGGCCAAAATGAATTCAATGACTGGCTCATTAAAATCAGAGATGGAAAACATCCAGAAATACAGCATTTACCAAATGATACCATTGAAATTCCATCAGAAATGGTTTGCAATGAATCACTCATATCAGCCATATTTCTAAACACTCTTAATAATGAGGATTACACAGACATTGCAAACAAAGTAATATTAACATCAAAAAATATCGATGCCTTGAATGTAAATAACGAAATTTTTAAATACATCAATGCACCACAAAAGAATTATTACAGTGCAGATTATATTCTGTCAGATGATAAAGACAGTGAATCGAATTTTAGTATCGAATTTATTAATTTGTTAACACCATCTGGAATGCCCCCACATATTTTACAATTGAAAAAAGGCGCAATTGTTATGTTATTGCGAAATATGAATCCAAAAAAAGGACTTTGTAATGGGACCTGATTAATTATGCATGAGTTAAAAGATCATTTTATACATGCAGAAATTATAACTGGTACCCATAAAGGTGAACGAGTTTTTATACCAAGAATTGATTTAGAGAGTGGTTTGCCCTTTAACGGAGACAATTTCCAGTTATAATGGCATTTGCTATGACCATCAATAAATCCCAAGGACAAACTTTTAAGTCAGTTGGGATTTTTTTAAAGGAACCAGTTTTTGCACATGGACAACTCTATGTGGCTTTTTCAAGGTGCACTAATCCAAAAGAAATGAAAGTGCATGTTGAAGAAAACGAAACTTAAGGTCATTTATTGGACAATGGATGTGTTTACACCAAAAACATTGTCTACTATGAGGTGTTGGAAAGAGGACAATGGTTTCATTTTAATGCCAACATTTATGGGACTCAATATGATTGCACAAAAAAAACATTTCACGTAAAACATCCAAAGAATGGACAAAAAAACATAGAGAACAGTTGTTTGACTTCCATGACAAAATTTAAGTACTCTGGGACTCTTTAAATACGGGAACACTATTTCACTTATGAAAATTTATGTGATATTTGCAGAATGGACAAACTGAAAAAAAAAACAACAGTAAAATATCCTTAAACAGATTGGAATGGGTTCAAAGTTTTATATTTACATGATTGGCCCCACAAAACAATTAACTGACTTTTTCAGGTTTATAAGAGTTAAATGTTATTGTTTGATGTTAAAATTTCAGATGTTAAATATGTGTTTTTGGAATTTTGAAAAAAGTTTGGTAAATATACATGTGGTATAGTCAAATATGTATTGTTAGTATAAAGTTTAACGATTTTAAGAATAATTGGAAATGTATTATTTAAAGACAAAGTATTGATTCAGGGAGAAATCCGATCGCCAGTTAATGGGGTCAGGAAGGAATTAATTTTTTTCCCTCTTTGATACAATTGGAAAAGTTTCAATAGAGAGTTTTTATTGTTTGCCTTCCTCTGGATTCAATGCTAATTTAGTTTAACAAGAGTTTAACAAATATGTTACAAATGATAAAAAGCATTTTATTGTTAAAACTATTTACATACTCAAAGTTAATATAGTCTGCAGTTACTCAGTGATAAATATGTATTGAAAAGTGTTAGTATTGTTAACAAAATGGTGAACAAATGTTTCATATACAAGTTGCATGTTACAAAGTTTAATGTTTGTGAAATATAAGTTGAAAGTTAAAAAAATAAAAAGTTAAAAAAAATAATGTGTTTTTATTTTTAGAAAAAAAAAAAAAGGGACAAATGTAGGTGACTCATTTTGTGTTGCAAACAAATTTTACAACATTTAATTTTTATTGACCGTCATTTTTTGACGGGCAAGTCGCTAGTATATATATATATATGTATGTGTGTGTGTATGTATGTATATATATATATATGTATATATATATATATATATATATATATATATGTGTGTGTGTGTATATATATATATATATATATATATATATATATATATATATATATATATATATATATATATATATATATATATATATATATATATATATATGTATGTGTAGGGATAGGGGAACTCATGAAAAAAAAACACCAATTTCAATTGAAATTTAAACTTTTTTGGTTTTATATGAACTCCAAAGAAACAGCCATCATAACACTAACACAAACTGAACATTAGCAGATATATCATATATATAGTTGTGGATCCGAGTGGTTATCTGGAACGCTTACGATGTTGGTCACACTTTGCAAGCCTCGCAAAGCGAGGCGAGTCGTCGCGTGGGAATGCACCACTGATATCTCCACCCCTAAGTTGGACAAACCTTTTCTTATCTCCACTACCTTTCTTTTTCCTGGGCTACTTTTAAAGCCTCATAAGACAGCCAGTTTCCCACCTTAGTTCCTTTCTTTTGTGGATATTCCTGACCAAAGTTCTTCAGGCATTGCATTTCCGTGTCTAGTCCATTAGATGTACTGTTTCCTTCCACTGCACATTCACCGGGGATATTATTTATTTTGTATCCATTTCTTGTTGGAGATTCTTGACCACAGTAAAACATTGGGTGGTTGTCCCATTCCGGCCCATTTGAGTTCACAAATTCCCAGGTATCCATATTTATATCTCATGTTTGACCATGTCCAATTAGTCTTGGTTCAAAGCTCTAAAGTTCCAGGTCCATATCTTGAATTTGTCTTTGCAGCAGTGGACTTTCCTTTCCCCTCCAGACACATCCACAGCTGGGTGTCCTTTCGGCTGTAACCCAACCACTTCATTAGATCTGTGTTACCGGCACTCACCCTCTGGTCTTCTTCAGTAATGTGGTAGGCGCCTTCTGACCTGAGTGCTCATCTTCCAGTGTCATATCATTATGTCTCTGGTTGTGCTTATAAGGTTATTTTGGAAAAGATACTGGAGTGAGTTACCAGTTCCTTCTCCAGTGGACTCTTGAGTTATCTTTCTGAATTGACCTGCCCAACCTATATGGTACACAAGTCCCTTTGCGATGACAAGGTGCTCTAGTATATTAGATCCCTCTACGTATCTTATCCCATTCTGTTTCGTTACCTTGTTGTGGTGAAGAGTCGGACCCGGCTGAACAACAATACCTTATCTTATGGTGTGTATGTATATCGTATTGGTGATTGCATTTTTTATTTTCATTCCCTTTTACATACTCATCAATTTCTGCAGAACTTTTCTAAGGCAAATAATAGTTCATCATTGATTTTTATTGCAATTATTAGCGTAGCAATGGTACGGAAACATCTAGAGTCGTCTTATTGGTACGGGATATAATTCATTTTAGAACATACAACTTAACACAATATTTTTGATTCATTGTTTTCCCCACATTTATCTTTATCCCTTGGGATGATCCCGTTTATAAATTCTGCCTTTTGCGCCAGGAATGGAAAAATAAAACCTTCTTATCTGAGTATTTCTGTTGTCGCGTCACAATATGAAACCTTTGATTTTGCACAAAAACCTTCAATAGCTCCATTGCCAAATAATCTCTATTTTTTAATCATTGGCTGCCGCATTATCCCACAAACTGCAGATTTGCTTTTGTATTTAATTCATGCATAATTTATATTACTATAAAATGTTAATTATTTATTGACCAGGTGAATATTGTAGAAGTTGGAGCACATTTGAAGAGAGATCTCTACGAGTCACTGCAGTGAATTCTCAGCCGCAAGATCAACATGGAGACCCCGGATCATCCCATTTCATATATAGAACTAGTTGTTTGCGTTGTTTGTTTTTTAGTAGAACCTGTTGGTTTTCATCCTGCTTTTTTAACCTGATAACACAATGTTGCGCTACAGCAGGACTTCATACTTTTTTTCTTTTCAGGTGTTTCCTAATGGAAGGAGGTCCACCGTTATTAGACTACTGCCACGTGGGTTGGGTTTGGTTACTATCAGAGGTTGGAGATGGAGAAAACACTTTTATTTATTTTTTCCACTTGTATAACTGTTTGTTTTTGGAATTAGTTTCACACCCACCAAGTAGATTGTACAGAGTAATGATTAGGTCCTTGTTTGTTCCTCCTTGTATCACATTCATGGAGATGTTGTGGCAGTTTGTCTGACCTTTTGCGTGTGTCGGATTGGTCATCTCATATCAAATCATTTTATTGAGGAGTTCTGTATTGTTATCATTCAAAATACGTTCAAATTTTCCTGTGAGGCACCTATGTAGGCAGAGCCAATGAGCTGTGCAGAGTTATGTCCTAGCCAATCAGCTGTCAGTATCACGACTACCTCTCACTGGCTGAGACAAAGCTGCAAACAAATACATTGTTGTACCTGCCTCTGATTGGCTACAACTAATTTTGAATTTTATGCTAATTTAGCCTGGATTTTCAGGGGCATTCCTTCTGAAAATCAACTGCCTGAAAACTGAGGAAATGTTACAAACTTTAGGGTAAGTTTATTAATGTTTATTTTGGGATTTTATTTTCATGCACTACGGATTCTGCTCTATTAGATGCTTCATAATCCAGGAAACTTCCAGATACCTTTACAAGTTCCTCAAGGTAAATAATCTCCCCACAGCTGTTCCTTCCTGATCTCTTTATGACGTTTTCTGATGCTGCAATATCTCCATTCTTAGAAATCAAATATCCTCCGTGTTCTCTCTGGTTTGTACACTGCTTTTTTAAAAGTTTTGTGGGAATTTGAGGATTTTAAAAATGGGTGCAATAATTGTCATGTTTCTGTTATTTAGGTTAACCTTTCTTTCCATAAGTCCCATGTCAAAAGGAAAGACCAGCTGGACTGGCCAATGAATGGATCCCACTGGTTAGGTCTCCCCTTCTGTGTACTAGGGATTCCCTAGAAGGAGGCGGCTTCAGGATCTGGGCAAGATGGCCGTTAGTAAGTGACTCTATCCCAATGGTTTAATGCATCATGTTTCCTCACAATGTCTTAGGCACACAACAATTAAAAATATAATTTGGTACACAAATAAATATGATTGTAATTGGCTGTTATTAGATTATTTACTTAGAAGTGTTAGATAATTGAAGTTAAAAGTCAGTTGTTGCTACATATAAATTATCTGAAATGAGCTAGATTAGATATAATGGTTTTGCTATTACAGAGCCCAGTACCCTCAGTACCCTTGGATGTATTCCATCAGGACCAGGGGCTTTATTTTTTCCAACCTCTTGGATTTCTTCCTATTAGGTGATGGTAGTGTAGCCCTGTTTTGTTGGCACCTCCCTTGTATATACAGAAGAAAAGAACCTATTTAGCTCATCTGCCTTTTCCTGGTCACTAATTATCAGACTGTGTCACATTGTAATGTTCCTATAGCTTCCTTCCAGGCCTTTTTTGCTGCCTAGTAATATTCCTTGTACTCACATAAAGCAGCCTCTGGGTCCTCCATAAGTCATTAATAATTCACATGGTACATCATTTACTCCTTGTACTTTTATTTGCACGTCACATGCGGATATTTTTTTGTAGTGTTCGGGCCGGTTCCGTGTCCCGGTCTATACATTTTAATGATGCTCAGAATTTGCCATTTTAAAATGAATGGTCTTTGTCGGTCAGGGTCAGAGTGGACACTAGTCAGACAATGATATGGGCAGTAGCAGAGACTACAATAACCAGTTCGCCATCACTAGGGATCTAGAGTAAGACGTCCGTGCAAAAAAACAAACATTCTATTACTTTCCAGATAGTGATGGGTTAATTACTTTCTGTCTTTCTACATGTGGAGGTTCTTTTATCTTTTTCTTTTTGATTTGATATACACCTGAAAAATAGTAGATTGAAATCTCTTCTGCATATGTTGCCAATAGTTGTCTTGAAAAAATAAATAAATACAATCTCAGAGGGGCTGTCCACATGGTCTTGGAGAGTCAGACACGACTAAACAACAAAAGTCTGTCACAGATATATTATCCTTTTGGAAAATATTTACTCAACACCAACACCATTTCTAGAATTCCAAGGCCAGAAGAGTCCTCCATTTTCTAATGGTATTGTGGGTAAATCCAATGGCATGAAGATCCAGTAGAGTTGATGTGAACGATGGTTGGTGTTGGCTGGTGTTATCATCATGGTCCTGGGATCAAATATAGTTAGCAAAACAAAATGGCGGCACTTGGTAGTTCTTGTTGAAGCTAAATTATGTTTCTATGGCAGAAAACGATATTTATCTTGGATAGGTCCTCAATCTATTCCTATATTGTAGCTACAGTCCTATCTAAGGTGCCTATGTGGGCACATTTGCATGTCCCTGCCCAGGTTCCCAGAATGCAGTGCAATAACTGTATTTCTTACATAAATAAGAAGTACACATATAAATAAATATAATTACAATTTTTGTTATAAAAATTCTTTGAGTAAATATTTAAGAAAATTGAGTTTAGAACTTGGGTAATTTAAGCAAAGATGACATGAAAATATCCTGCTCTCTCCTAATAACTTTATCTCACTTGATTATCTCTCATGAATAGGGGGTAGTATGAGCATGCCCAATTGAATAGTCTTGTTGCTTATTTTATCTGGGCATGCTCTTCCTATGTATCACCTCCAACACAACATGTGTAATTACAACCAACTGCAATGAGGTGACTTCTTAACCAATCACAGGGATAACATTCTGCAAATAATCTGTTATCAGGATCCCCTGAGCGCTGGTAGAGCAAGAGTCTCAAGGTGAACTGGCACAGATTAGGATAAACACGTGAACAGCAACCTTTGCGTTTTACAGCATCTTAAAGGTGTAGATTGAAATTGACACCACATCCCTCCGCCTCACTGTCCCAAAAGCAGAATGTTTTATCAACAGATGCAACCAAAGCACTCTAGAACCCACCTCTCACACACAACCTCCACCAATGTGTCATGGATGCTTTCAGGGTCCGTCGGAGGCATCAGCATTTATTCAAATTGAAACTCGCTGTATGTTTTTTTCCTTATTAATGGTGCTCTTAGTCAAAAAGTTTTCAAACATATTTTTGTATCTTTCGTGCGCTGGCCCTTTAATGATATCTGTAAGAGTTAGATCTAGAAGTTGTGGTTATTATGTAAATATTTTCATAATAGATCTTTTTGTCTATGGCCGATCACCGCCTCGTACGGATTGGTCATGAGCGCGACATGGGCGCACGGACCCAGAACAGCGACCTCCCAGCGAGGGGCTCATTTGCTTTTTGTTGACTTGGTTGAAAAGATAATTATGTAATATTATTGTGGGATGAGACTTTCACACTCCTTAAAGGGACAGTCACCATAACAACTTCAAGTGTAACTCCATATGCTCATTTATGGATTGAATGGGGTTCTTGTTTGTGGTTGAAAAAATTGTAAATTTGTATTTGTGAGCAACAGATTTGCATAATGCAGCACAAACACTTGTGAATATCTCAGCATTAAACTCATTAAAAAGTATCCCAATGAATAGACAGTTTTTTGTGCGGTTTAAGAATGATTATAATAAAAAAAGACGACTTGAATCTGAGGTGACAGAGCCAGGGCTGGATTTACATCTCAGATCTTGTTACTCTCTAGTTCCAGACATTCTCCCCCTACCGGTAAGTCTCCAAACTGCAGTATTTCCTTTTTATGAAGTATGAAATGAGGAGCCCTGCACAGGCATTGCCCATAGGCGGCTGTCTTATTGGCCTAATGAGAATTCCGGCCACGGACACATGAGCTTTATTTACACTTCTGTATAATCTCAAGCAACTGGAAATACACGCGGTCCTGCAACCAAAAGTGTCATCTAACTCCCCTGGGTTCAGTCTAATCCCAAATGTGAACTTTATTTATAAGCATTTAGAGGGAGCTTGTGCTTTATGGTCCCTTTACAACTTGACAGCTCTATGTATTGTATGGTGCAGATGGACTACGATGACTCTATTCTGACTATTCAATGTGGCAGGGCAGTCCCTTTAAATGTAACACTTCAACTAATTAGCGTTTTTCAGACCAATAAGACAATCAAAATACTGATCTAGTGAATGGATTTCCCTCCATGCAGTTCTGTGCAATATACTTTAGTTGGGGGTCTTATAGGGAATATGGTTATATTGATGAAGAGCAGGTGGTCTTGCCACATGGGCTAATCCATTAATGATTACTTATTAACAAAACAACCAAATCTGTCTTTGTGGGTGGTTCAGAAAGGCTGTCCACCATTAGATGTCAAACATATATTTTAAGTTATTAAAGTGATTACTATTACCTATATTATAGAAATTAAAACGTAATTGGAACCTTTAATGTGTCGACTCCAGTAGTCCTCAAGTCATTACAAAGAGGAGAAAAAAAAAAGTAGTGCATAATCTTCAAGTAATACCTAAGAAATCATGGCAATTATTGTCTAGTCCTTCAGTCGTGTCCAACTCTGTGACATAAGGGGCAGGAGCATGCAAATGACTGTGATCTCCGTCTCTGCCAACCCTCTCTTCATGTGCATTCCCTCATTACCGGCATCAGGTCTTCTCCAACTCATGACAGTATCACCCCATTAACTGCGGTAGATACGTTACTTGAAACTCTAGGCAGGGTCACAGTGGTGACTCAGGGGGAATCCACTCTGTTTTGTCCAGTATTGTTCTTACCCGGGTTGGGTGACACCGCACACCCAGAAGGCAGACGCATACAGGGACTGTTTTGTTTTAGGCACTTCCTAATAAATGTCAGTAAGTAGATACACCGGGTATTATATACTAGTAACACCCAGGAACCTTTCAGATCCCTTTAATGGCAGCTCACTAGCAATCATCAAGGTTTCCATTTGTCGGATCGTCCGAGTCTCTCCTGTTACCTGAATCGGGTGTTTCTGCCTAAACACACAAGGCCCAGGCCTAGGGCAACCTTTATTCAGGGGGCAGGTGGGAAGCCGACAAATCTGGAGGGTCCTAGGACAGCACAAGAAAGCTCTGAACATATATTTTTTTGTGGGTATTGTGGTCATTTCGAACTCCAGCACAAACCACGTGTAAAACGTTATTAAAGAAAGTTTGAAACTAGAATCTGCCTTTAAAGAAACAGTTTCCCCTGTAAGTCCCGCCCCCGCGGAGCTCATCACACGGGATACACCCCCTCATCCGCACCTCCTCACAGATACATTTAAATGACTGCTGTAGTCACATATTTAAGGAAGTGCACTTGATAATGGTCAAATTCATAACCACTTACTATTAAATGCATTTATTCTTTACAGTACCTATCATAACGTGCACTGTGTCATTGTTCCCGTTACTCTTAGTTTAACAGCAACAGTCCATGACCGCAGTGGGTGTTTCCGTTACCCCTGACCCAGACAGCAATAAGCCCCCCCCCCCATCTAACATACACACATTCAAACACTAAAGTCCCCCCGGCTACTCACACATGGCGGATAGAGGTGGGGGTCTGTGTGGTTACTGTGGCCCCCTTCTGAGATAATGAAAGGTGCAGAGGGACACAAAGCACATCAGTGAGGACCGAGTAAAGGTTACTTTATTAGCCTCTTCCATAGGAATCCAGGCTAAACTAAATAAAAATACAAGTTAAAAGAAAAGCATTTTTGCAACCTCGTCTTCCAGAATGTTGGATATGTTATATGTCTCATCGTTATCATTTGCAACATTTGTAATCCCAAAGCTCTTTCAGATTCAGAGACCTGGGGGTCCTGCACGGCTCATCGCAAGAGGCCTTGGCCCGGGGGTCCTGCACGGCTCATCGCAGCCTCCTCTCTCGTGCGTACCTGAGCAGCCACAAGGTCACGGACCGACTAATTTCTAGAATTTAATTTGGACTGTACTGTGATTTCTCCATGGACTGCGGACAAGACTGTCCAGAGCTTAATTATATATATATATATATTTTTTTTTGCTTAGCACTAGTTGGGAGGTGAACAGAGGTCAGGTGATAAAATACTGGCCACAGCTAAAACTCTCGCCAGGTCTCAATCCCGATGAAGGCCACGGGATCAGTAACACCAGGCCACACTGGAGTGAAATCTCCTGTGAGTGCGGGACGCCTATCCAAACTGTTACCCAATAAATAGCGCCATTATGAGCCCAAGTTACATCAGTACTGCCATATTTGAAAAGGTTCCTCACTGCCTTTTCTGTGTCCTATTTGTGGCACTCAGATTGGGATCTAAAATTGTTGATTTCTCTGCAGTATTTAGTATAGTGATTCACTAAGCAGATCAGGACAAGTCTTTGTGCACATTAACACTACTGTAACACCTGTCAATCACAGACTTGGCTCCACCCATGAGGATCCTATCTAGAACGAATCAACAGAGCCCACCATACAGCCCCATGTGATTAAACAGAAGATACCTTTATCTGTTTATAAAAAAATAAAAAATGAACATAAGCTACATTGCAAGGGGGAACATTTTCTGGCTTCTCTTTTTCCATCTTTTACCTTAAGATTGGTTTTGACAATAATCGCAAATTAATAGAAACGGGAAGAAAAAAAATAAATGAAAACACTGACTTATACAGTTCATAAAGTAATAAATTAGTTTCTTTTATCTTTCTCTTCTGAAATGATCTCTGGTTTTATTTAAGGGCAAGTCCTTGTTTTTTTTGTGTTTTTTCTTTTGTTTAAAAAACAAAAACAATAAAAGGGGCAATTTAAAACAGAAAATATTTACTTTGTATAAATAGCATGTGGGAGTGGCATCTTCTCCCACACCTGTACTACGGGTCACGACTGCCCGCTCTATCTTGAGGCGCTCTCTTTTTCTCTCCATGATCACCTCTGTAAATCAATCTAATTTTTGGGAACCCCTTTTCTTCACCCCCATGTTGACGCAGATTATTCTGCTTTTTTTTGGTGTCCCATCCCTTATTTTCTTGAATCCACCTTCCTGTACCCTGATTGGCGAAGACATGAACAAAAAAAATAAAATAAAAAAAAGGGGGAGGAAAAAAATAAAAAGTGTTTATAAAGATGTTGAGACTGTCCTTAGCTGTCTTCTGTCCGAGTTGGAAGAGACTGCGCGAGGGTCTGTGTAATGTAATTTGATTAAAGTTTCTAGTTATCCTCAGACTCCTCCTCTGCCTCCCGTAACCACGTGAAGAAGGCGGTGACTGATTTTAGTGCTACTCCCTTCCCGTTCTGCTCTGCCGGGTCTTTGCTGCTCTCCCATTTGTAGAAGGCATCCTCGGAAATCACCTCCTCGTCGTAGAGGCAATCGAAAAACATGCGTAACAAGTCTGCAAAGAGAAGAGGGGAGGAGGATGAAAGAGGAGCGATGACCACGGAAGATGCAACCACTACACGTCTGACATATGTACCAAACTAGTAGCAGCTGTGCAAGTCACGGACACAACATTAGAACTGCTGAAGACTACATATAGAAGATTCCATCTGGTCTGGTTTCATTATTTCTCAATAGATAAGCCTCAGGCTTCAAACTCAGTGGATGGAGGAGAGAGGTGGAAAAGGGTAGAGGAGGAGGAGAGGGGATGAATAGGGTGGAGGAGGAGGAGAGGGGATGAACAGGGTGGAGGAGGAAAGAGTTGGAACGAGGCGGAGGAAAAGGAGAGGTGAAACAGTTGGTGGCAGCTGAGGAAAGGGGAACAGGTTTGATGGGGAGGAACGGAGATAGGGTAGGAATACAGTGTAGAGAAGGAAGGGGAATATGGTGGGTGGGGAATAGGTATATGGTGGAGTTGTAATAAAATTACATCTTTTAGAATCTGGCCACATCCTACCCCGCCCGCCTGCACTGTCAAAAGCAGGCAGCTTGCAACATTAAATGCAAGCCCTGCTCCTGTAGAAATGTAAATGCCCCTCTCAACCTCAAAGTATTAATGCCTCCAGGGACCAAAAGGAGCATCAAAATGTTTGTATGTGTATAATATAAAAAATAGCTTTATTAACTTTCTCAGTTTATTTTTGCTATTAGATTCAGTTTTTTTTTATTTTTTATTGTACAGTTGTCCTTAATCCAACCCCAGAATCCTCTCATTATAACACGGAACCATCCCCAGGACAGGCAAAACCAGAGACATAACGATAAGGCACCAGAAGATGAGCCCCTAGGTCAGAAGGTGCCTACCACATTACTGAGGAGCAGAGGGCAAAGTACAAGTAACACCAGATCTAATGAAGTAGTTGGGCGAATCCGAGAGGACACCCAGCTGTGGATGTGTCTGGAGGGGAAAGGAAAGTCAGCTGCTGCAAAGATCAAGTCAGAATAGGAACCTGGAACGTTAGAACTATGGACCAAGGCAAACTGGACGTGGTCAAGAATGACATTTTTATTTAAAGTTAAACATTGATATCCAGGTAATTGGTGAACTTAAATGGACTGGAATGGGACATTTCACATCAGACAACCACTAGATCTTCTACTGTGGTCAAGAAGCCAGCAGAAGAAATGGAGTAGCCATCCTAGTCAAAGAGTGGACAAAGCAGTGATAGATTAAGACCCAATAAATGACAGAATGATTTCAATTCGAATTCAAGGCAAGCCATTTAATATCACATTGATGCAAGTCTATGCTCCAACCAAGAGGCTGAAGAGTCTGAAGTTGTCCAGTTCTACAAAGACATTCAACACGTCATAGATATAACACCAAGATAAGATGTTACTATCATCATAGGAGATTGGAGCTAAAGTAGGGAACCAAAACACACCGGGGATAACTGGCAAGTGTGGCCTTGGAGAACAAAATGAAGCCGGTCAGAGATTAGTCAAATTTTGTCAAGATAGTTCTCTGGACGTAGCAAACACCGTCTTCCAACAGCCTCCGAGACGACTCTACACATGGATATCACCAGATGGACAACATAGAAACCAGATATACTTTGCAGCCAAAGATGGAGGAGCACGATACAGTCATTAAAAACCAGACCAGGAGCTGACCGCGGCTCAGGCCAGGAGCTTTTTATTGCAAAGTTGAAAAGTTAAGTGAAGAAAAGAGTGAAAACCTTCAGAGCAAATATATACAGAATAAATAATATCCATCGTGAGTATGCAGTGGAAGTAAAGAATAGATTTAAGGGACTAGACACGGACGATAGAAGGCCTGCAGAACTTTGGACCGAAGATTGCAACATTATCCAGGAAACCGCAACATAGAATATCCTAAAAGGATTCCCTAGAAAAGACTCGTCCCCTTCTTCTTGAGCCTTCACTCGTTCTCAGCATCAGAGGCGGAGATGGATAGATGAGGTCACTGAAGCAATGAACATGAACTTGATGGAGCTCAGTAGGGCAGTGACAGAGATGCACCTGGCGTACAGTGGTCCATAGAGTCACAGAGAGTCAGACGCGACTGTACAACTAAACAGCAAGTTAAGATGGTGACTGGATAACGGGCAAAATTGAAAGTCTGTTTAATCGCAGTCAGCGATTTGCGTATGAACACGGAGTCTGACTAAGAGCAACAATGAAGCAGGAAAAAAGCAGAAAAGTTGCTGATTAATGAGAAATAAATACATTTTGATGCCTTTTCTGATCCTGGAAGAATCCCAGATAAGTTGTGTGTGTATGAGAGTGACGTTTACACTTCTGGAGAGCTGTGGTTGCATTGTATGATGCAAGGTGTCTGCTTCCTGGCCAATAAGGGGAAGAGGTGTTTTGTCATTTTCTATGTTATCCAATTATCTAGCAAAACCTGTTAACTTTTCTCTGTCCCCTCATTTTCCTTCTCCATCCGCTGACGGCTAAAAAAACAACCCACACCCTTATATTCCAGCTCTAAGGATGCGATGAAGCAACCCAAAATGGATTCCTCAAGTAGATTTTTTATAGTACACATATAATGAAGACATTTTAACAAATCACTGTAGGGCTCTGTAGTACTGGATGTGTCTCATACTAACCAATCGGTGACCATCTCTCTGCAACATGCAACTGAGACGAGGTCCCTGATGAGCTAGGACACTACACTGCACATCCAGCCCTCTAGAGTTTGTATACACTGCAGAGGGCAGCCCCATACAGTGACTATTTATATGATTTTAGGCAAAAGTACATAGGGGTATTACCGTATATACTCGAGTATAAGCAGAGTTTTTCAAGCCCTTTTTTAAGGCTAAAAAGGGCCCCCTCGGCTTATACGCGAGTCACTCTAACCCCCCCCGTGTTTCTCTAACCCCCCCGTGTCCTTCCCTCCCCCCTCCTCATCCTCAACCCCGTCCCCCTCATTCTACCCCTCTAAATAACCCTCCCCTTGAGGTTGAGAATGAGGAGGGGGGGGAAGAGGCACAGGGAAGGGAGAGGGGGGGGGGGGGGAGAGGCACAGGGAAGGGAGAGGGGGGGGGGAAAGAGGCACAGGGAAGGGAGAGGGGGGGGGAAGAGGCACAGGGAAGGGAGAGGGGGGGGAAATAGGCACAGGGAAGGGAGAGGGGGGGGGTAGAGGCACAGGGAAGGGAGGGGGGGGGGCAGAGGCACAGGGAAGGGAGAGGGGGGGAAGAGGCACAGGGAAGGGAGAGGGGGGGTAGAGGCACAGGGAAGGGAGAAGGGGGTAGAGACACAGGGAAAGGAGAGGGGGGAAGAGACACAGGGAAGGGAGAGGGGGGAAGAGACACAGGGAAGGGAGAGGGGGGAAGAGACACAGGGAAGGGAGAGGGGGGAGAGACACAGGGAAGGGAGAGGGGGGAAGAGACACAGGGAAGGGAGAGGGGGGGAGAGACACAGGGAAGGGAGAGACACAGGGAAGGGAGAGGGGGGGAGAGACACAGGGAAGGGAGAGGGGGGAAGAGAAAAAGGGAAGGGAGAGGGGGGAAGAGGCACAGGGAAGGGAGAGGGGGGAAGAGGCACAGGGAAGGGAGAGGGGGGAAGAGGCACAGGGAAGGGAGAGGGGGGAAGAGGCACAGGGAAGGGAGAGGGGGGAAGAGGCACAGGGAAGGGAGAGGGGGGAAGAGACACAGGGAAGGGAGAGGGGGGGAAGAGACACAGGGAAGGGAGAGGGGGACACAGGGAGAGGGGGACACAAGAAGAGGGCACACAAGAGGGGGACACAGAGGGCACAAGAGGGACACAGAGGGCAGCACATTTCCCACCCTCGGCTTATACTCGAGTCACTCATTTTACCCAGTATTTTGTGGCAAAATAGGTGCCTCGACTTATACTCGGGTCGGCTTATACTCGAGTATATACGGTATATACCTAGTAACATGTCCCTTTAAGCGCCATGGTGTGATTTTATATTTTGCCTGCTTGGGTTCTGACCGGTGCGGCCGCACTGACCATAACTAGTTTCTGGGGGTTTATTTCCAAAAGAGTTCAATAAGTTCATGATCCCAGACGTCCCCCCCGCCCAGGATCCCAGACATTTCCCACCCACGCCCACTCTGGAGACTTACTGGGAGGTTGATCAAGTTTTACTATCAATGCTTGTAGTGCATAAAGTGCTTGTAGTTCCCTCTCTGTGTCCGAGTCCAGGTATTTCAGTAAGACTGGGACCCTCTGCTTTAGAAAGGAAGTGTCCACACGGCAGGAAGAACAGTCCCCTGGAAAGAGAGAGGAACAGTGGTCGCTTTAGGTCCTCTCATGGACTGGACCTCTGGACCAGAGCAGGAAAGCGTGTCCTCACCTAGAATTGCCGCTTTGCACACTGCTGTCATTAAAGCTCTAAGGAATGTAGGCGAACTCATGTGGAATTCATTTAAATTAGCCTAAAAAAGGAAGAAAGGGCAGCAGGTGAAGGTACCTCCAAGAACATTATTATTATTTGTTTTATGTTATAAATAGAAAATGTTTTCATATATATATAAAAAAAAAATATCTGACAAAGTGTTACAGGTAAATTAATAAATTATTGGACAATTGCTTTACCCAAATATAGCCTCATCCACTGGTCAGTCCAGGTGCCCCGAAGAGTCTGATGGACACCTGGAGTTGTACCAGAGTTACCCTCTAGTTGTTCCCGTGTACCAAGGACAGACCGCCAGCCATTACTAACGTGCGTTTCTTTGTACTGAGCACAGACCCCGTCCGTTTCTTGCGCGTTTCTTACCTCTACCCAGTCGAATATTTGTTCGTCGTTTGCTTTTTCTTCTATAATGAGCTCCTCAAGCCGCTTGTTCAGCTCTTCCGCTGACATTTCTTTCTTGGAAAGATTGTCTGAGGGGCTGGAGCAGTCGGACATCGTGAACTCTAAATTCTGAGTAATAACAAAAAATAAACAGTAATAAATATAAAATATAATATGCTCAACTTGGCAGCCAAAAGCCTAAATCACTGGGTACCAAAGGTATTTTTATTTTTTTAACTACCATTAAAAATAGATGAGGTGCCCAGTATTATATACAAAGCTTTTCACATAACTTTTATTAATATTTAAGATATTTAATACAATTACTTATAAACATGACACCAAGTACCATTGTGCTCGTTCTCCTCTACAGGATTTTACTTTTATTTTTTTTATTTATTAATTCTATTTCATATTTGCTTGTAATTTAAGTTATTCTGTGTCTTGCTTAAATACACTTCAAGGAGCAGTTTAGGACGCTCTGCCCAAAATTACTTTCACCCAGCAGGAAAAAGCAACCACCTACTAGACAGTGCCCAAGGGTTAAATGATATGGAGGTTACCTGTATTTAATATAAAATACAGGGAACCTCCACATGCCTTAAATGAAACAGATTCATGGCATAAAGCCCAATAAATAATTTATCAAATATTCCAACGCTCAATTTTCACTTGGGGCCTTTTGTCGTGTCCTATTGTCCACCCAGACCATGCTCTGTGACCCACCTTCTCACTGACAAAGCTCTGCACGTCCTCTCCTTCTGGTAAGAAGTCTTTCCACCTCAGGCCAGTCTGTCTCCACAAAGCAGCCACTTTCTTATGGCTCTAGAACAACAAGACACGTTCAGACACACAGAGCAAGACGAAACAACAAGACACACAGAGCAAGACGAAACAACAAGACACGCTCAGACAGAGAGAGCAAGACGAAAACGACAAGACACGCTCAGACACACAGAGCAAGACGAAACAACAAGACACGCTCGGCCACACAGAGCAAGACGAAACGACAAGACACGCTCCGACACACAGAGCAAGACGAAACAACAAGACACGCTCCGACACACAGAGCAAGATGAAACAACAAGAAACACAGAGCAAGACGAAACGACAAGACACGCTCAGACACACAGAGCAAGACGAAACGACAAGACACGCTCCGACACACAGAGCAAGACGAAACGACAAGACACGCTCCGACACACAGAGCAAGACGAAACAACAAGACACGCTCCGACACACAGAGCAAGACGAAACAACAAGACACGCTCAGACAGAGAGAGCAAGACGAAACAACAAGACACGCTCAGACACACAGAGCAAGACGAAACAACAAGACACGCTCAGACACACAGAGCAAGACGAAACAACAAGACACGCTCAGACACACAGAGCAAGACGAAACGACAAGACGCGCTCAGACACACAGAGCAAGAAGAAACGACAAGACACGCTCAGACACACAGAGCAAGAAGAAACGACAACAGGACACACAGAGCAAGACGAAACGACAAGACACGCTCAGACACACAGAGCAAGAAGAAACAACAAGACACGCTCAGACACACAGAGCAAGAAGAAACGACAAGACACGCTCAGACACACAGAGCAAGACGAAACGACAAGACACGCTCAGACACACAGAGCAAGAAGAAACAACAAGACACGCTCAGACACACAGAGCAATAAGAAACGACAACAGGACACGCTCAGACACACAGAGCAAGACGAAACGACAACAGGACACACAGAGCAAGACGAAACGACAAGACACGCTCAGACACACAGAGCAAGAAGAAACAACAAGACACGCTCAGACACACAGAGCAAGAAGAAACGACAACAAGACACGCTCAGACACACAGAGCAAGACGAAACGACAACAGGACACACAGAGCAAGACGAAACGACAACAGGACACGCTCAGACACTCCCACTGTAGTAAATGTGCACCCTCCAGCTAAATCTTACTCCTTACAAGACCAATTCCTCAGCTTCCTCTTTTTCTGGAAGACATTTCGCTCCTAAACTTTCGTAAATCCTTTGCTATATTTGCTGGTTTATCTCATATCTCCCTCACATCTATATAACGTCATGGCGTCCCCTCTAATCTATACATATTAATGTCATGAAGTCCCCTCTAATCTATATATATTACTGTCATGGAGTCCCCTCTAATCTATACATATTAATGTCATGAAGTCCCCTCTAATCTATATATATTACTGTCATGGAGTCCCCTCTAATCTATAAATGGTACTGTCATGGAGTCCCCTCTAATCTATACATATTAATGTCATGGAGTATCCTCTAATCTATACATATTAATGTCATGGAGTCCCCTCTAATCTATACATATTAATGTCATGGAGTCCCCTCTAATCTATATATATTACTGTCATGGAGTCCCCTCTAATCTATACATATTAATGTCATGGAGTATCCTCTAATCTATACATATTAATGTCATGGAGTCCCCTCTAATCTATACATATTAATGTCATGGAATCCCCTCTAATCTATACATATGAATGTCATGGAGTCCTCTCTAATCTATACATATTAATGTCATGGAGTCCCCTCTAATCTATACATATTAATGTCATGGAGTCCCCTCTAATCTATACATATTAATGTCATGGAATCCCCTCTAATCTATACATATGAATGTCATGGAGTCCTCTCTAATCTATACATATTAATGTCATGGAGTCCCCTCTAATCTATACATATTAATGTTATGGAGTCCCCTCTAATCTATACATATTAATGTCATGGAGTCCCCTCTAATCTATACATATTAATGTCATGGAGTCCCCTCTAATCTATACATATTAATGTCATGGAGCCCCCTTTAATCTATACATATTAATGTCATGGAGTCCCCTCTAATCTATACATATTAATGTCATGGAATCCCCTCTAATCTATACATATGAATGTCATGGAGTCCTCTCTAATCTATACATATTAATGTCATGGAGTCCCCTCTAATCTATACATATTAATGTCATGGAGTCCCCTCTAATCTATACATATTAATGCCATGGAATCCCCTCTAATCTATACATATGAATGTCATGGAGTCCTCTCTAATCTATACATATTAATGTCATGGAGTCCCCTCTAATCTATACATATTAATGTTATGGAGTCCCCTCTAATCTATACATATTAATGTCATGGAGTCCCCTCTAATCTATACATATTAATGTCATGGAGTCCCCTCTAATCTATACATATTAATGTCATGGAGCCCCCTTTAATCTATACATATTAATGCCATGGAGTCCCCTCTAATCTATACATATTAATATCATGGAATCTCCTTATAACTGAACTATCTCTAATGTATTAATGTGCTTTTGGACATCTGGTCTCAGAGCTGGACACAGCATCTTGGGGAGTCTGACTGGGGGTCTATAGAGGTCACATTCTCAGAAGTCCACAAATACTGAGTTTCCCATAAATTAACCCGGTATGAACCACGAGTCTGGTACGTACCATTTGTTTGCATAGAAGGTGCAAGATTTCGGACAGCAGCACTCCTCCGCGTCCCACAGGGAGCAGAGCTTTGCTAAACTCTCTGCAAAACAGAACATTGCACTTTAGATTTACAGCTGGCCGGATCTTGTGGTGTTTAATATGAAAACATCTGACTACACATCAGGAGGAGAGTCCCACGTGGCATCACAAGCCGTGGCATGTCTGTGCGTTACTAATAAAGATAATGATCCAGGTATTTGTATGAGCAAGGAAATAGCAAGTGATGTTTTACAGCAAAACAGAACATTTGTTCCATATTTTTAATGTTCATACTGCTCCCCTCTAAGGGTTCTCCCTATTGCTCCTCTCCCATCTCTATATGAGATAAATGTTCATACTGCTCCAGAATATTTATATATATACACACACATACACACATATATATACTAGGGGGCCAAAACTAGGGGGGCCAAAATTTAATATTAATCCATGTATCCATAAAAATGATATAAAATGTATCTGGTAGAACAACATTTTTCTAAATAAAACACCTATTTATAGAGAGCCAAAGAGTCAACGAGAAGAAGGCAATGTGGCTTCATTGATATTAATGGGGTGTCACAAGTTGGACAACTGCAAAAGTAGAAAATCACTGTGGGCCGTGGCCGATATTGTAGACTAGTCTAATAAAACTACATAGAAAATTACTAATAAATCCAAACATAGGAAACATGTCTTTAGACACTAGCAGGGAGGGACAAGTAAAATCATATATTTTGAAAGATAAACTTATTTTTAAACGTACGTTTATTAAACTCCCAAACTACATGTTCTATTACACCAGGATTACTGCTCTGGGGGAGAAGGCACGGTCTAAATGTGACTCCACCGTGGTTAAAACATATTTGGGAGTTTCTCAGATTGGCCGCCACAAATGATGAATTTTATTTGGATTTTCCGCGACGTTCCTTGCTTTATTAATGTTTTTTTCTTCCCCAAACACTACTGATTCACCACTATTAGATGCACTCAAAATTCAGGAAACTTCCATAGACCGTTAATTAGGATTTGTAACATAAGGATAACACAAGGCCCCAAGCTATGGACACAAGAGCCAGTTATTACACATGAATTCATTGGGTGGGATTTCCCAGGTATTTCAGACAGAAACAAAGTGCTGTGAGGTGTAGGCCTCCTTCTAGGAGACATCCGAGGTCTCATGTCTCACGTTATAAGCTCTCTCATAGAGATTCCTCCTTCTTTTAACATGGGGGTCACCAGCTCAGCCAGGTACAACCAGATGTGCGGGATATCGATCGCCATATCGTCTGCGAGCTCAAGCGTCTCCGAGAACCTGCCACATACAGAAAAGAAAGACAAAATAAATGTAGAGGAGGTGCCATAATATGCTATAATGAATTGGATGTATCCAAGTACAGATGTGGAACAATATCATTTGGCCATGACTAGAGACCAAAGATCTAAAGATATTCATAAGATTTGGAAAATTATTAATAAGAGTATTTAAAGGTATTTGTGTGGTGTTTTTGTACCCACCCCTTGAAGAAGTCTTGCTTGCTGAGTTTGCCCGTCTGCACCAGCTGGTACAAGAGCTGCCCCATGTGATCCCTGGTGATCTGACTCCTCTCCAGGGTGGATTCCACACCCACTCGGACAAAGACGGCCAGTGACACGTGGGCACTGAGCTCCTCCACACACTGCATGGCCTCCTGCCATCATGAGATACATAAGGGACATCTGGTCAGCACCTGCATGGTCTTATTTCAGACTGCTATTACTCCTTATTGATAAGACTAATCAATACATTGGCAAATCTAATTGCAGTGTGGACGGTGCAATGCACTTAAACTTTAAACTTTATATGTAAACTTTTTTTTTCAGTGGTGTAGTGGATCCCCCCAGTCCCCCTTTCGCATCCCTGGAGTACCATCCCCCACTTACTGTGGACTTCAATGGTGGTCCAATGGTATTTTTCTTCTGTCGGCACAAGGAAACCCGTATGACGTCACACACACACGTCATTCGGGATTCCCTGCCAGAGAGAAGATGCCCAGGTAGGTGAAGGAAACCGCTGCACCACCAATGTGCCCAGATCCACCCTAAAAAAACCATTGTAGTGGGTGGGGGGACGGTTCGGGTGTCCACTACACTATCGAAAGAAAATAGTTTGGATAAGATTTATTTATATATGTCCTCGGAAGGAGGCCCAGAGAATCTAGGGATTTTGATAGATGGAGACAAATCATGAAGAGTAACTTGAGAATAAAATCATCGAGATGTAAGATCCAAGTGAGGGTCACATATACCAAGATCATTTAATAAGATCATTAAATTGTTGACAATGCGGGAAAGATGTAAAAACAGAATATGTTTACAATTACAAGTAATGAGGTGAGGCAGTTAGGGGAGGATTTGGAGACAATAGGGTCCAATTGCTACATTTATTTTTGAACGAAGTGAGGAAAGTCCACAATGTGAGCGCTCCAAGTTATCATCAACCGGACTGAGGGACTAAGCTATCAGAAGGTCAGAAGGTCCCACCCATCTCACCTTGTAGTCATTAATATGCAAGAACTCATCAATGACTGCCTTTGACTTCCTTTCCATTTCCTCTTCTGACAGTAACTGCTTGTCTGGTTCAGGAGTCTCTGACTTGGCTAGAAGGTGAAACAAGATGGAGGAACAGTTAGAGAAGCAGGAAACAAATAGATTGTAAGTTTGTGAGTTTTCAATCTTGTATCGATGCTTTGGGAAAGCACTCTGGAAACGGGATTCTAGCCTCAAATACAAAGCCCTCCATCCTAAGCAACGTGTTAATACGCTATTGTTTTTTGCCTCTACCGTAACCCCTGTGTAGCGATACTGAATATATTGGCGAGTTACGAATAAACAATAGTAAGTATCCGTAGACATTGTAGTGAGCTCCAAAAACAGTCTGCTGACTCAGGGACACAGCAAAGGACCCTCTTATGTAAATGAAGAGCTGAATAACCAATTAAAACACTGAGTGGAAGTTTTGGATAACGGAGCTTGAATGTTGGGTATCTTAATTCTCACAGTGATGGGCAGCTGAGACGTTAACACTCAAGTCTTTGTGACTACACCAGTTGGGCACGCTCTTCCTGCTGCTCTTCCCCGATCCAAGAGTAATTCAACCAATTTAGATAAAGTTAGTAACAGAGAGGAAATATACTTTTAGCTCATTTATTTATGCGCGCAGTGGTGAGCTTTCAAGCTCTGTTTTTTATAGCACTTCATAAATGCTGTAGCAATAATTAGTATTGAAGGTATGTACATAGAGAATGCTGCTGGACATATAGCACCGCATGTAATGCACATTCATGTATATATATTGCTGGTTGTTAATTCATATATGCATTAACCCTCGGCATGCTGACTGTCTTGGACATGCACATACGTTACTATTTGTAATCAGAGGGCAATTGTGTCATACTTATAAGGCAGTGTTGGTGGTTATTGGATAACTTACCAATTAATAACTTGACAAGTCACTTAATGGGTGGTCATACTATACATATTTTAACGATTTCCCTTAATTTATTTTAATAGTATAAATAAAAAGTAATTTTTTTATAAATATAGGTCTATGTTCAGTGGTTCTATTTTTAAATTCTAATCTTTGAAAGTTATCCAAAAGTTATCAGGATCTTTTATACAATTATTGTGTTTATCAACATTTGAAGTATATTCTATAGAACGTCCACTTTTGCAATTATATTTTTTTTATGTTTTAATTTCTACAATTACTGGGGACGATCTTTGCTGTGTCCCTTTATGCGGACTTATTTTAGTGATAGATGTGACTGTAAGACCTTTCTGGTTTGCATCTCAGCCTCATCATGAATCCACCCAGCAGTCCTCTTACCTCCTATTAGATTGTAAGCTCTCTGGAGGCTCTGGTCCCATCTTGTCATGTAACATGGTGTATGTACAATGTGGTGTGTTGTCTTATGTATTGTATGAAAATGTCTGTGTGTTGTACTCCTAGAGCTACTAAGGATAAAATAATAATATTACATATAATAAGAAGAAGCCTGAAGTGTAAAGAGCAAAATCCTAATTCTTACAGAAATGTAAAGTCCAGATATAAATATACAGCTGAAGTGTTAGATAAGGGAACTTGAGACAGGAATATTTTAGCATGTGCTACAAGAGAAAGTCCTTGCACTCTCCTAATAATCTTCACATAATGCCATCACTATCCTCTCCAATTTTTTTTAATACAACCAGCTATTTTTTTATTTCTATGTATACTTTTCATTTCTGCTCTAACAGGCACTTTTAGTGTGACCCTTTATAGTAACCCTTTCACAAAGAAGAACAGGCCATGAGCTACAATAACTGGGTCCTTGCAGTGTCCTTTTATGCCGAGAGGTTCTTATCTTTCTAGGTGACAATTCTTAGAACCTCCACTAAAAGGTAAGGAGCTTCCAAACACCAAAGCATCATTCCTCAAGTGTCAAGAGATGAAGGACCTTTGGAGTTTGGAAGTCTTCAAACTCATCTGTAAATGATGCTTAAACTGATCCTCTAAAAAAAGTGAAACCTTGTTTCCACCTTATGCCCCAGCCTTCCCACCATGCTTTGCTGCATCGCTCGCATCTCGTTTCTGTGCTACATAGAGGTCTCACCAGGTTCCTTGGCCTTGCGCTCTGTGCTCTTCTCCTGCTCAGCGCTGCCCATCAGCTGTTTCACGGTCTGGAGGGTCTCCCGGCGTAGGTCCTCCTGATTGTCTATTAACTCCTTGCTGCTGCTGCCTCTCAGGAAGGTGGTGGGACGGGCAGCGGAGGGGGCTGGGGAAGGGGCTGCAGGCTTGTCGTTCTTCTCCCGACCTGTGCTTCCACGGCTGAGGACACCAGAGAGACAATGTCAGGAACAGTCTAATAAATACCAAATAATAAAGCCTCGATCCTAAAGATGAATTCCAAGGAGCAGCTGCTTCTAAATCTTCCGCCGGCACAAAGGTTGTCTGAAAGAATGTATTCACTTAGAAGAGAGTTACATGTTTTTGGGGCAAAGCTGCATGTGAATGTCTCTTTAAAGAAAGTGCTATTAAAATGTAACCTTTTCACGAAAAATACTTACAAAATCAGCTCAATAGTGTCAGGATGTAAAATAATGGATGCAAATTTATTATTATTTATTATATATAACTAGGAACTTGCCCCTAAAAAATGACGGAATTACAATTCTAAGGCTGGCAATGCTGTTTGCCACACAATATGAGGCTTTTGCTCATCTGAGCACATTCAGCACTCATAACGAGCCCTGTGCTGAGGGCCGTTGGCGCTGATTGCATGGCTTGCAATGAGCGCCTTTGGTGCTCATTGCAAGCCTCTCCCCCTGTGTACTTCAACTTTCCTGCTTTGCACTTTTCACCTTCGGCGCTCATTGCAAGCCCCACACAGAGCGCCTTTGGCGCTCATCGCGGGGCTCTCAATGAGTGCCTTTGTCGCTCATTGCAAGCCTCTCCTGCTAGCAGTGCTCATTGTAAGCCTCGGAATGAGCGCCTTCAGCACTCATTGCAACCCTTTCCTCCCACCTACTGTACTGGCCGCTCATTGCAGGGTTCGTTAACCGCAAGTTTTGTACTTGGGAATGCCAGGCGTCTCTTTCCACCATCTCCCCCTGTCCGTTTCTCCTCTGTGTCTCTGCTGAATGTCTGCGTCGCGCGCACTGACTTCCGTTGGTTTTATTTTCTAAGTCCCGCGTGCCTGGCGTTGTTGGTGTGTTACTGTCTTTGCCGTCGTGTATTTTCTTAGTCCCGCATGCCTGGCTTTGCTCAGCCTCGTTTTCATCCAGTTTCAGAATTTTTACGTTTTTCGTCCGCCATTTTTTTCTCTTACTTAGCCAATTTTGTATTGATCAAAACCCCCAAAGATGGCTCAAATTAACTTGCAACCTCACTCCCAGGCTTCCTGGCTCTCCCCCTGTGCTGTGTGTGGGTGTGTTGTTATTTTTGTTAAATTATTTTGTTTGTTTTTAGGGTTTTTAGAGTTGCGACCCTCAGTCGCGTGCCTCAACTACTCGCCTTTGGCGCTCATTGCAGCCTAAGTGCCGCGCAGTTGATGGCATGCCTCGCCTTGAGAGGCTCGCAAGTGCATTACCAACATCGCAAGCGTTCTGAACAGTTGCAAGCATCCACAACTATATATGCGATTATGTGGTTGGGGAATTTACCATTTTGATTTCTACTTCCTCAGGAGGGAGGAGGGGAGTTTGAATACAAAGGCAGTTCCTACCTGCACTATAGGAATGCATAATCTAAAATTGCCAAGTCAGCTGCAGGAACACAAGGACAATGGGAAAGTTTTATGTGTTTTTTCTCAGTTTTCCAAGAAACTTTTGTCAGTTATGAGGTTTAGTAAAACAAAAAAACATATAGGAACTTTCCGCCAACAATGCCCTTGAAAGATCCCATGTGGGGCGCAAATATTTGTCCAAAATATTTCTGGTCATATTAACAAGCAGTTACTTCATATTAAGACCAGCCGGTACCTTGTCAGTGTCCTGCGAGTGTCCGACTCAGAGGACGAGGAGGATGAAGACACTGGAGCCACCGACTGCTGGAGTGCGGAAAATCTGTTCAAGCTCGGGGCCCCCGGCCGTAAGGATTCTATTGGGACAAGGCACCACCTGACTTAATCATGTTTCTTTTGTGAAAGTTAAAAAAATATATCTTAATTTCCAACGGCAACTTCTCCTAATTTTTTCAGGAACAGATTCAGCCACTAGAGGGCGCAGCTTTCCACAGGACACCATGACTAATGGCGCAGTGCCCTGACACTTTAATTAGAGGTAGTTGGGGGAGGTCCTGACTGTTACAAAAGTAGCTTGTAAATATATTAAAAAGTACAATTTAACCCTTGCAGCAATGTTTCTTCATGCAAATAAAAGAATCTATAATGTTTTAAACCTGGTCTTTTATACGTAATACTTTAGTTTTCGTTTAAGGATTCATATGTCTGGAGATCACGTGCTCCTCCTTTACCTGTCTCACTGGCCTTTGCTCCTCCGCTGCTTCCTTTCCCCCAACTCCCAGGCTGAGCCTTTGGGACCAGCTGGATCTTTTCATCAATGGTGGGCTGTGTGGAAGAGACCTCCGATTAGACACAGAGAATACACATACATGAGGTGACCAGACACAGCTCAGGGAATATCATACAGCACTCTCACACAAGGACGTGTCTAACAGGCCTTAGGAATATCATACAGCACTCTCACACAAGGACGTGTCTAACAGGCCTTAGGAATATCATACAGCACTCTCACACAAGGACGTGTCTAACAGGCCTTAGGAATATCATACAGCACTCTCACACAAGGACGTGTCTAACAGGCCTTAGGAATATCATACAGCACTCTCACACAAGGGCGTGTCTAACAGGCCTTAGGAATATCATACAGCACTCTCACACAAGGACGTGTCTAACAGGCCTTAGGAATATCATACAGCACTCTCACACAAGGACGTGTCTAACAGGCCTTAGGAATATCATACAGCACTCTCACACAAGGACGTGTCTAACAGGCCTTAGGAATATCATACAGCACTCTCACACAAGGACGTGTCTAACAGGCCTTAGGAATATCATACAGCACTCTCACACAAGGACGTGTCTAACAGGCCTTAGGAATATCATACAGCACTCTCACACAAGGACGTGTCTAACAGGCCTTAGGAATATCATACAGCACTCTCACACAAGGACGTGTCTAACAGGCCTTAGGAATATCATACAGCACTCTCACACAAGGACGTGTCTAACAGGCCTTAGGAATATCATACAGCACTCTCACACAAGGACGTGTCTAACAGGCCTTAGGAATATCATACAGCACTCTCACACAAGGACGTGTCTAACAGGCCTTAGGAATATCATACAGCACTCTCACACAAGGACGGGTCTAACAGGCCTTAGGAATATCATACAGCACTCTCACACAAGGACGTGTCTAACAGGCCTTAGGAATATCATACAGCACTCTCACACAAGGACGTGTCTAACAGGCCTTAGGAATATCATACAGCACTCTCACACAAGGACGGGTCTAACAGGCCTTAGGAATATCATACAGCACTCTCACACAAGGACGTGTCTAACAGGCCTTAGGAATATCATACAGCACTCTCACACAAGGACGTGTCTAACAGGCCTTAGGAATATCATACAGCACTCTCACACAAGGACGGGTCTAACAGGCCTTAGGAATATCATACAGCACTCTCACACAAGGACGTGTCTAACAGGCCTTACTTTGGTGATTTTCAGGAACTTGGAAGGGTCCAGCACCCTGTTATTCTTTGCACCCTGCACCATATTCCAGCCGCCTTCATCCACTCTCTGAACCCCTGCTGTGGACAAGCACAGTCTGTGAGCACTGCAGTCTCACTGCTTGCTATGTGTCAGCCTGCACCTACATGGTAAGAGAGGGCACCGTATGCCTGGAGGTCTCACCTGGCCTGCGCTTTTCTTTGGTCATTAGTTGTTGAACTTTCCTCTGCTCCTCCTGCTCTTCAATTTTAGCCTCCTTGTGAATCTGCTCAATGGTTTTGGGGCCCTGATCTGCTCTCCGTGACACCCAGTTACACTAAAAGACACATTGTAAAAAGAGAGAGAGCGAGAGATGATTCATATAACGCACAACATCCGCAACACCCGTCTGGCAAAATGACTCCCTGAGAGTGCCAGCAGTCTAGAACAAGCTCAGCGTTGTCTGTACCACTTTATTATCATCATTATCCTTTATTTGTACCGAACCAACACATTCCATGGTGCTATACATTTACAACCAGGACTGAGCAGCTACTTCTGCCGGGACTCAGCCAGTGACACTGGGCCTCATACCATCTAAATGAGCAACTGACATCCTTACCAGTTCCATTAACCTTGGTACAACAAAAAAAATGTAAACACATGGCAAAAAGTGGGGGCCCTGTCTTATAGTCCTATGTACATGGGGCTTTATCCCAAAGAATCTCACAAGATTGAAAAATCGCACTCAGATTAATGAAACAAAAAAGGTGAAAGAATTAAAAAGGGGGAAACAAGGGCGTGGCAAGTAATTGAAGAGAGAGCAGAGGGTTAATGGGTATATGTGCTGTGAAAAATGGAGGGGATAGCAGTGAAACCTGCATTATAAAGTAACAAAAAACAAAAAACCAAGGTTAATAGAACTGGTAAGGATGTCAGTTGGTCAGTGGTTCTGCTCATTTGGATGGTATGAGGCCCAGTGTCACTGGCTGAGTCCCTGCAGAAGTAGCTGCTCAGCATGGTGCCCAATCCCCTCCTGAGTGTAATCTCTCACATGAGCCCCAACTCCTTCTGTATCAGTGTATATTTATGCCATGTGTATATTATTATATTATGTATTCTCAATACTCATATTCAAAATGATAAAACAATTATAATCAATGAAAGATATCCAGTCAGAGTTAATAGAAACAGAGCAGCTGGATCCATAGTAAATAAACAGGCATTAAGTGTGTCGCAACATGCAGGACACGTACCAGTCGAAGGTCTATTACATCCTGAAGCATAAACCGGATACGAGAGGATGTTTTTCTCTCCTTCACAATCTTCTCCATCTGGTTGAAGTACTGATCCATACGTGGCTGAAAAACATAAGAACATATTATAAATAAATGGATGACCAGGAACACGGGAAGACATTTAATAGATACTCTGCTAGATGCTGGTCTGCAAAAGGAAGACATGAATTCATCATCCAAAGGGCGTGAAAATTTCCTGAAAGAGGAGAGTGTGAGCGATCTACCAGCGAGGAGCAAAGAGTCCAAGATTAATACTTTTCATGTGAAGCTGTGGTGGGAAACCCGAGTGACAGCGCCCTCCATAATTGTAAAGATGAGCAAAAAAGGCTATGAAAAAATGAATTTGCTGTTTATCAGCTTAATATTACACTGAAAATGTGAGAAATCTAACCTTTCAGTGAATTAAGGTTATTAAAAAAAAAAAAAAAATCCTTATAAAAAATAAACATGTATTCTAGAAACGTCACAATTATTAGCAGCCAGAGAAATTCCAATGTATCACCGATCATAATTTTTAAGCACATTAGGAACTCTTAAGCGGGAATTCATGACCAACTGTTTCACTGGGGTAAAAATATGAGGTGACGCACAAGACAAACGCCCTTAGTCATCCATCAATGTAGGAAAGATCAGAAAATACACAATGAAATGACACATAAATCAGGGAACGGCTATAAAAAATACCTCCATACCTTAAAATACGGATCTCTATTATGGCAACTGGAGCGGCGAAGAACCTACCTGGAAGAAGATGCAAATTTATTTCCCCCACACACAATGATGAAGATGGCTTGGGGACAAAGCTTTCTCCAAGGATCACACTTAGACAGCTCCAGGAGTTGGTTGCATCATGGGATCACCAAGTCTCCATACTACAATTAAATGCCACCTCCATGCCAAAAAAACTATTTGGGATGGTCACCAGAAGCACACGCGTGCGGCCATAAACATAAGCACCTGGAATTCACAAAGTAGGTCACCAGAGGTCAACAAAATCCACACAGTGAACTATGGTGGTGGATCTGTCATCTTGTGGTTCATTTGGCTTCCAGAGCCCATGAGACTCCTGGGATACATGGCACCCTGAACTACATTAAATACCAGGAGGTTTAAGATCAAAATCTGTCTGCCTCCCCCAGCAGCCTAAGACTGGATTGTGGTAGAATCTTCTAGCAGGACAGTGATCCTAAATCATACCTCCAAACCCACAGAAAGATGACCACAGGATCAAGCATTTGCAGTGACCATAACAATCTCCTGACCTAAACCCACTGAAACGTGCGGTCTGAGCTGAAGCGCAACAGTGAGGACCAAGGAGAGATCACGCATGGAGGAACAGTCTCAGATCCTTTGTGTTCTCCCACCTCATCTAGTGTTAAAAGAGAAGACGCCATGACCCAAACTATTAAATGCAGGGTGTGAATAACTGGGACACAGAGAGAGAGTTTTTTTTTTTTTTTTATGAATATCGATTTTAATAATTTTACTTCAATGCAAAGTTAGATTTCTCTCATATTTTCAGTAAAAAAAGATCAAGCTGATAAGCAATAGTCATTTTTAAAGCCTTTCATTGCCCATCTTTACCAAGGTTTGGAGGGCTTTGTATATCAATATTTCTGTATTTTTTGTCCGCCCGCCTACTGCAGTTTGACAACTATTATATGTGATATATATAAGCTACATGCTATGCTGAAAATTATTGCTCTTTATTTTCCTCTGCTGTGTTCTTATCTACAACCTGATCTATAGACATACTGACCTATCAGGACATTATTCACAATGCTGGGCTGTTTCTCACTTAAGTCTGGACAATTAATTTAGTCTTTCTTGTTTTTCCAAATTTTTATTTTTTTCATCTCTTTCTGTTTACTGTTTTTAGCTCACACTTGTATCCGTATCGCTTTTTGACTTGACTCTTTATTATGAATACATTTGTCCAAAAAACAAAAAAGGTAATCCAGTTGAATAATCAGAGTATTATTCAACTGGATTACTGGACATTCACGGCTATCTCAATATGTGTATATATATCAGCCCCAGTAGAAGCAATTTGGTGCGAAACGCGCGTTGGGCGACTCCGAAAGCGCATGCGCGATCATTTTTCGGCTCTGACAGGCCAGGACGCGTCTGAGCGCGGGTACGCGCACGCTGGGTTGGCGCCGGTTACGAGCAACAATCGAACACATCACTGACGAGTGACGCAGTGCTGTGGTACGCCAGCCAGCGGCGCGCAGTGTGTGAGACTGCTAGTCCCTAGTCGGCATATCTTGGGAACAGAGACTTGGGACCTCCACAACAGTGAGTTACATTTGTTTACTTTAAGTGGATTTACATAAACTTTGTTTCACGACTCCGGACACGACTGTGTCTGTGTGTGCCTACTGTTGTGGATGTCCCATGTCTCCCCTTAGGGCATTGGGGTCCTTCACTTGCCTTATTTTGGCTACTTAGGACATTTATCTTCCCATGCCCTCCTGTGAGTACTGCAGCATTACCACACACTTAGGTTTTTTGTGTCTATCCTATGACACATTTTTTACCCTTCTTTTTCATATTTTTCATTTGTTTTTTTACATATATTTATTAAAGGCTAAGTTTTATCTCTCATGCTATTATTCTTTTGGCCCTACATGTTCAGCAATGATTTGGTATGTCCTTGACCTTTCATTCATGATTGTTACACCTCTACAATCTTGTGGTCAACCGTATGAGCTGTTGGTATCCATTATTTTTCCCTCTCACAGCATTTGGCATTATTGTGTTTCCTATATGTATATTATTAGTTGCCGCTTTTCTCTTCTCCACTTCCACATTTATTAGCAACTATTTTCATATATCAGCACATTTATCTAGTCCTCTTTCTCCCATTGTTCAATTCCATTTTTTCAATAGACTATGCTAGTGGACTTCCCCCCCTCTCCTCATATATATATATATATATATATATATATATATATATATATATATATATATATATATATATATATACATACATATATACACACACACACACAGGAGTCTAGGTTCAGACATTTTAACGCACATACCTTTTGCGGTGTCCAACATTATATGGACATATTTAAATTAACAATGAGCTCTGCAGTCGGCACAGCTCGATATTTGTGGTTGCCGGAAGATATATATATATATCTCTACCCAGAGTTACCATCACTAGATCTATATCATATCCAACACATTCTGACAAACCAGTCTTACATTAAAGTTCCTCTGAAGTCATATTTATAGTAAGGTCTTTTGAAGGCTTGATAACGTGCAAAATCTTTTTACAATGTTTAAATTTTAAAAAAAATGCAGCTTTTACTTTTAATCACCTTAATAAGTCTTTTTTTTATAAATAAAAGAAACCTGGGAGGAGTGGGAGATAAAGTGGCTTTAGATAAGATACCTATTCCTTCTCTTGAAAACTGCCGATTAAAATATCCTATGGAGAAGTAAGCCCCCGTAGGATAACCCTCCACCTCAGGCTACTAGCCAACTAGCAGTCTAAGGTAGAATTCCCATGAACTAAGCAGAGTCAGCTAAATATTATTATTTTATGTTACGGTTTTGCATACCTGCTAATGTGGTCACAAGCACAGAAAGATTTTACAAACCCACAGTGGTTCTTTAACCACAAATGGTAGAGCTCACCTTGGCCTTCTCAAAGTCTAGATCCTTCCCAATGGTGGTGAGCAGCCGGCAAAGGCACTCCAAGGACTCTTCATCGTGGTTTTTGAGCAGTTTCACCACACAGTCGTGCATGATGGCCTCTGTCAACATCTTCAGTTTGAAGAGCTCTCCGATGAACTTGATGTTCCCGATGGATCTCCGTCGAGCTTTGTCCTTGGCTTCCTCCAGCTCATCCTGTAGCCTGGTCTTCTCCTCTGGCTGCAGACAAGACACCAACACTAGGAAGTAGATATGTAACTTCTGAAACCGGACAGGCCTCTACATACAGCCCATCACCATGAGAATAAGATGCCTATTGCTCCCAAACATGTAAACAGAGACCACAGGAATATTGCACAATATTCTCCTTCCTTGACCCACTCAGAGCAGTCTCTTTTAGCTCACGTGTGCCCTCTCACATAGTATTGTCAGTCTGGTCTCGCCCAATAGGACGATCCAGCTCCTAAATACCAGGCAATTCTACACTGAACAGGAGAAACAGAAACCCCAGAAATACTTTTCAGTCAGTGAAGTGTAGCTGAATCCCTTAAGGCAAAGTGAGCAAGGAGTCTATGTCTATCAGCCTGTGTCTCCTATCACCCTTATAGATATCGCTACCGTATTGCACATTTCATTGATATTTACTGCCATGTGTCTGCTGACCATGGAGAAAACTGTCCAGACACATCCCGTACAACATGTGTATATTTTGTGACTCTCTTGAACACGATATATACTTTCTTTATTTCTTGTAATCACCAGTTACCTGTCTTTATACCTCTACACAATGTACACGTTTCTTTTATTACCGTTTTAGCCAACTCCAGATCTTTTTGCTTCTTTTCAAAGAGATCATCGTCCGTCTTGTCCTTCTCGAACTCCTTCTGGCAACGGTTCAGCAGCAGTTTACGAAAGTTCACCGTGCTCCCCGGCTTGTCAGTCATCGGCACTTTGAGCTGGAAAAGCAGTAAATGGACAATTTAACATTGTACGATCACATATTGTGTTATTCCTATAACATTCTGTATGTGTGCATAGAGGAATCCTGAGCTGCCCTACGGTGCCATGGGCAGGCTGAACTGTAAGCAAAAAATCATCCTCTACACAATATGAGGTTGGCAATACTGGTCATTAAGGGAGGTTAGAAGTAGCATATATGAATTTATCCTCCAATATTATTAATATTTTACATTAACTAGGAATTTAAAAAAAAAACTTAGTGTTCTGCTCACATGAGACTTTGTGTATTCTCAAACATGCAGCCTCTACCTAGACATTTACCAGTAAGCCACTTCAGGTGCAGCCGATGCACGTTTCAAGTCAAGGCGTGTGGGAGAAGCTACAACTACTACATAATTTAAAATAAAAATAAAATTCTTAACCCTCTCACAGGTAGATGGATAAGCAATGCAAAATGAAAATGTTACCAGTGCCATTTGCTTTAGCAAAAGAAAAAGAGCAACACTTTAGCTGGCCAAAGAATCCATGTCCCATCTCTCTGTTTGCTTACCGTGGCAAGGCATCGGCACATGTTGGCATAAGCCACTGAGAAGCTGGGCTCATCAAGTGCCTTCTCAAATACCAGGTCAATGACGCCCTTAAGGCGCTCCTCTGTGTCCACCGTCAGATCAGTCACCTGCTTCATTAACTGATGGAACATCTGAGGTGTTAACTTGTTCAAGATGCTCCGGACTTTTCGGAAGAGAGCCTAAGAGAGAGGAATGAATATTGGCTGAGGAGGCCTCAAGTGTCTGCAACATATAGAGGTCTTACAACAATAGCCTCATGTCATGAAGCGGCCATAAACCACAAGCTCTCTCAATGCATATTACACACTTTACTGTATGGCTCTTGGTTGGACTGGGCAGGATGGGATCCCTGTATGCTCCCGAGGATGTTCTCACCTGAGTTTTCCTCTACAAGGCAGTGTCCGTTTGGCTCTTGGTTGGACTGGGCAGGATGGGGTCTCCGTATAGCGATTGGTTGGACTGGGCAGGATGGGGTCCCCGTATGGCGATTGGTTGGACTGGGCAGGAAGGGGTCCCCGTATGGCGATTGGTTGGACAGGTGCAAGACGGGGTCCCCGTATGGCTCTTGGTCGGACGGGGTCCCCGTATGGCTCTTGGTCGGACGGGGTCCCCGTATGGCTCTTGGTCGGACGGGGTCCCCGTATGGCTCTTGGTCGGACGGGGTCCCCGTATGGCTCTTGGTCGGACGGGGTCCCCGTATGGCTCTTGGTCGGACGGGGTCCCCGTATGGCTCTTGGTCGGACGGGGTCCCCGTATGGCTCTTGGTCGGACGGGGTCCCCGTATGGCTCTTGGTTGGACGGGGCAGGATGGGGTCCCCGTATGGCTCTTGGTTGGATGGGGCAGGATGGGGTCCCACAATGGCTCTTGGTTGGACGGGGCAGGATGGGGTCCCACAATGGCTCTTGGTTGGACGGGGCAGGATGGGGTCTCCGTATGGCTCTTGGTTTGACTGGGCAGGATGGGGTCTTCGTATGGCTCTTTGTTGGACTGGGCAGGATGGGGTTTTCATATGGCTCTTGGTTGGACTGGGAAGGATGGGGTCTTTGTATGGCTCTTGGTTGGACTGGGAAGGATGGGCTCTTCGTATGGTTCTTGGTTGGACTGGATGGGATGGGATCCCTGTATGGCTCCTAGTTGGGCAGAACAGAATAGGATCCCTGTATGGCTCCCGAGGATGTTCTCACCTGGGTTTTGATGTTGTCGGGGTCCTCTACGAGACTGTCTCTCTTCACATTTGGTTTCCAGGCGTTCTCGGATTTCTTCAAGTGCACGTCGTCTGTCACTGAAATGTTCATTATGATCTTCCTGGGCTCACGCCTCTGGCCCGGCTGGGAGCGCCGCGGCCCCACATTCAGCAACTACAAGGTGGGACAGGGTCAGGATTAGGGTCATACACCAATGGAAACATCAAATCTACAAAATGTGTCAAACATTACACAAAAAAACAATCAAAGTGAATGAGGGACAACACAAAAATAACTGTAATTAATTAAAAAGAATTAAAGAATTAAAACCCAGTGCTCTCATTAATGGGCTATGTGAAGATTAAGTGGATACAACTTAAAGATTGGAATAAATTACATTGCCTAATACGAACATATTAAACACACCAAAGAAATGGTTTCAAAATGAGCATAAACCACACCAGATAAATATATGGAAATTTGGGAATTCCTGACATAAAAAAAAATTAACTTAACTTGATAGAAAGGAAATATAAATATATGCAATATTCATGACAGGTTTCAGATTAGTTGACTTGACAAATAATTTGAATAATTGAAACTGCCACGCCACCTTGAGATCGGAGACTAACACATTATGGATACAGGTGGACACATGGATTCGTGACCAGGGGACTCTATATTCATTACACGGACATATTGTCTGCTGGTCATTTAGTTTTTCCTATAGCTCAGTCCGTAGATCTATTACTATATATATACTGTTAGTGGTAGTATCGCCACGTTCCTGCTAACAATAAAGACACTGGCTAAAAATACTTAGTGTAAGTGATCGTTGCAGATTGGTTGCTGCAGATGTAGTTTGCAGGACCAGCAGCAGGGGGAGCCAAAGCCTTGTAGATGGTACTTCATTTGTTAAGAGCGATTAAAAATAAACAACAGATCTGAAGGGTCCAGATACTATAATAATGTCTCAGGGTATCTTGGTATAACCTCTTAGAGCATCCTGAATAATCTACTAGGAAATACCTAAATTAAGATACAGCCTGAGCTATAGGAGAAGCCCAGCAGACAGCATGTCCGTGTAATGAATGGGCACTTGTAGATTAGAGATGGGGACTGTTTTTGAATCACATTGTGAAAATGCACCACTGACTCATTTGCATGTCCCATTTCCCAGAGTACAGTGCAATGACTATTTTGGGGAATTTCAAGTAGGAAATAAGTATATTAACTTATTTTAGACATTCAAATCTGAACACAAATGCCTTATGTACTTTGCCCAGTGGGGGCTTCTATCCTCTTTTGCCCACCTACCTCCCCACAAAGTCCACAGCAGGATTTAGGTACCCACACCACACTAATGAGATCCATTTAAGATGGAAATGTTGCAGTCGGTGGGTTTACAAAACCTTTTGTGAGTATAAGTGTCACTCTGCTCCAAGCTCCAGTAAGTGCCAAGTGATCTTGTACAGAACATGATGAAAGATCACAGCCGTGCCAACGTCTGCAGCTTTATTTATTCAACTTTTTGAGTCCATACATTTACAAAGCATAAAAGCTTGAGAAGTGCACCTTGAGAAGTTATTTAAAATACAGACCCACAGAACTATTATATACTTGAAGAGGAAATACAAGTGGTCACAGAGTCGGACACGACTGAACAACAAATATATATATATATATATATCAATATATAAGCACTTACAGGTACACCACGGCCTCCAGGGGCCGCCCGTCCAAAGTCGGCATAGGCAGGGGTGAAGTCTGGCCCCCTCTGCAACATTCGGGTGTCTAAGGTTCTCATGGGTTGTTTTGGCTGATTAATCTGTGAGTGAAATGACATCAGGATACAATGTAACATAAGATAAGACCTAGAACCTCCCACTGTTAAGGAAACGCTTTAATGACTAAGAAAATCTCAAGTTTTGCACATTTTTAGAAAGCAGAAAACATTCTTCTGTGGTGTCGATCCCGGAGTATTTCAGGAATTCTCTGTTTTTTGGCTGATGTCTGTGGGTAGAATGACTGCAGCTGAATACGCTGTGCAAACAATGGGGCGTCTGAGACTAAACTGGCCTCTAATACACAGAAATATAAGAATACTGACAACAACTAAGGGTTAAAAATAAAATCAACTGCACCAAATAGGCAGGTAAATCTGATTTTATATATATATATATATATATATATATATATATATATATATATATATATATCCCTATATACTTTATTTTATTAAGAAGGACTAAAGCTTTGTACTTACTGCATAAAATCATACAATTAGTCCCTGTATGGGGTCTGCCCTCTGCAACGTATGCAGATAGAGACTTTGTAGGGCTGGACTAGACTATCAGTGACCATCTAAACGTTTGACTGGATGGATATCTCTGCTGTACAAGTCAACAAGTTAACTAAGAACTTAAGAGAACCTGCACTTAATTTTTGGAATTTTTGAATATTTTAAGCATTATTTTATCAGCAGTTCTAGTTCTTCATTTGTAAACATTTTTTTTTTGCAGTAATTACTGTGCACTGTCACTTTAAGAGTAACAATGATCTTCCCCAGGTAAGTGACCATGAAGCAGGACTGGGGTATGAATGGATTTTCTCTCATAAGATGCAAGTTTTCTACTATGGAAGATAAATAGAACAAAAAGCCGGCACCCAACTAGGAAAATGTCATGGATGCCGCTTTGCACCATCATTCAGAGCAGCCCAAATCACACGGAGAATCTGATAAAACATAACTGCTTATATATCCTCACTGCAAAATGACATGGCAGCTTTTTAGTTTGTCTTAAGAAACCAAAATAACTTTCTTGTTGCAGTTATGGTATTTGCAGGGAGCATGTGATTTTTGGTCCATTCAGAACCAGCAAGTTCCAGAGAGGAGGAGGTCAGCAACAGATGTAGAGCAACACTGACAGACTCCACGTCACACAATGTTAAAAGGCCACTTAATTCAGCACAATTTGGACCAAGTCACTATAAAGATCTTCTAAAAGCATGTGAAATACTTTTTGATATCTGTGCATTTTTCACTGAGAAAGCAAATAAAATCTGTGTTTACATGTGTAATAGACTGCCCACAGCAAGACCCACAACTACATGTAGTGAGCAAAAGGAAACAAAGAGTTAACCCTTAACAAATCCATCTGTGCAGAGCATGGAATGCTGTAATCACCTAACAGGTAACTTATGGGTTAACTTTTAAATGTATTCCAGAGTCCAGGGAAAAAGCGCTATCAATCCCCTGCTGAGGCACTTCCTTTGGTTTCTCTGGACATATTGTTATACTGAAATGTATTATTGCAGTTAAGAGAGTACATAAGCATTTAGAAAGAGGGAGTTTGTTATTTATGGTCCCCATATGCTCAATATATGAGCCGATAATTAAACATTTTCAGTGTATATTTTTTGACACCTTGTTGTCTTGTTTTTAACGGCTCTACATGATGGCGCACACAAGTGTGAATCTATAGAGATCCCCGTGGGAGGTCTCGTGGGACTGCACCTAGACACCTCCCTCTCTCCTCACTTTGTCCAGGACCACGTCACTGATGGGGGGCAGGCCTTCGGGCTTCTGCACACAGGCGGGCATAAACTGGAACCCCAGCAGGAAGTCCCGGTCGTACTGCCGCTTCCCTTCTGGCTGCTCGCAATGAGCTGCGGGAGCTTCCTGAGGAGCGTCGGAGGGCGAGTCTGCGTGGCTGCCTCCTGGACAGAGCATAAAACACAGGGTTAAACATCAGAAAGGCTCTTATATTGAGACACTACACCTGGAAAAGGGTTAAAGGGACATGGAAGGTTTTGGCATTTCAGTAGGAATAATAATAATAAAAGGAATAATAATAATAATAACAATAATAATAATAATAATAATTGATTTACTGCTTAATTAAAAAATATTACCTGTATGGGTCTGTTGCTCATGAAGACACAGACTCTGTAGTACTGATGGAGCAGTGTCCCACACTAACCAATAAGAGTCCATTCTGCAGAATGCAGAATGATAGACTAGGACACTACACTATACATCAAGCCCTACAGAGTCTGTATCTGCATGTGCTGCATTGGTATATTATATACATAGTAACATCCAGGAACCTTCCATGTCTCTTTAAGGTCACCAAGGTGAGAAGGGGGGTCAAAAGCTTTAATTACCATCAGGTAAGAAACCGTTTTCCCAGGAAAAACTTGTTGACAAGTGAAACAACATTGTGATTGACAATATTTTAACATTTTGACATTTCCCCTTTAGACAATTGGCTAAGTCTCGCTTGTGTTTTTTTTTTCTATTTGCCTTCCTCTGGACTAATTAATAATAATAAAAAAACAAACAAAACAAAAAAATCATTAAATAATTGATTAATAATTAATTAACAACTAATGAATTAATAGTTAATACGCATATTGCAGATCAAAGGAGATCTTAAAAGGTTGAACTTGATGGACTGAAAGTCTTTTTTCAACCTTGAATACTATGTAATATAGCACTGCCTCCCAGCCAGAGCCACCGCCCTTATTGACATTAGGTGACCAGCAGCAGCTCAATCTGATGTCTGAGTTTACATGTGTTTAACCCATTATGGCTGAAATACATTTATATAATGAAATACAATAGTGCTTTGTGCACCCGGATGACCAGCAGCAGGTCAGGAGCTGCTCATTAACATCTCATTATCTGGAGGCGCAGTCACCGGCTTCATATCAGGGAGCGACAAATTGCTGCTTAAGACTCAAACTGAGGATGCAAACTAATCTGGAGCGTAATGTCTGGAGCACGTTAGAGACTTTTTAGAAAAAATGCAACAATTCCTAGTTACCTATGTGGTGGGGGTCTCTGGTATCCAGCCACGCCGGCGGCCCTAGTTACCTGTATGGTGGGGCTCTCCGGTATCTAGCAACGCCGGGGCCCTAGTTACCTGTATGGTGGGGCTCTCCGGTATCCAGCCACGCCGGCGGCCCTAGTTACCTATGTGGTGGGGCTCTCCGGTATCCAGCCACGCCGGCGGCCCTAGTTACCTGTATGGTGGGGCTCTCCGGTATCTAGCAACGCCGGGGCCCTAGTTACCTGTATGGTGGGGCTCTCCGGTATCCAGCCACGCCGGCGGCCCTAGTTACCTATGTGGTGGGGCTCTCCGGTATCCAGCCACGCCGGCGGCCCTAGTTACCTGTATGGTGGGGCTCTCCGGTATCCAGCCACGCCGGCGGCCCTAGTTACCTATGTGGTGGGGCTCTCCGGTATCCAGCCACGCCAGCGGCCCTAGCTACCTGTATGGTGGGGCTCTCCGGTATCCAGCCACGCCGGCGGCCCTAGCTACCTGTATGGTGGGGCTCTCCGGTATCCAGCCACGCCGGCGGCCCTAGCTACCTGTATGGTGGGGCTCTCCGGTATCCAGCCACGCCGGCGGCCCTAGTTACCTATGTGGTGAGCTCTTTCTGGTATCCAGCCACGCCGGCGGCCCTAGTTACCTATGTGGTGGGGCTCTCCGGTATCCAGCCACGCCGGCGGCCCTAGCTACCTGTATGGTGGGGCTCTCCGGTATCCAGCCACGCCGGCGGCCCTAGCTACCTGTATGGTGGGGCTCTCCGGTATCCAGCCACGCCGGCGGCCCTAGCTACCTGTATGGTGGGGCTCTCCGGTATCCAGCCACGCCGGCGGCCCTAGTTACCTATGTGGTGAGCTCTTTCTGGTATCCAGCCACGCCGGCGGCCCTAGTTACCTATGTGGTGGGGCTCTCCGGTATCCAGCCACGCCAGCGGCCCTAGTTACCTATGTGGTGGGGCTCTCCGGTATCCAGCCACGCCGGCGGCCCTAGCTACCTGTATGGTGGGGCTCTCCGGTATCCAGCCACGCCGGCGGCCCTAGTTACCTGTATGGTTGGGCTCTCTGTTATCCAGCCACGCCGGCGGCCCTAGTTACCTATGTGGTGAGCTCTTTCTGGTATCCAGCCACGCCGGCGGCCCTAGTTACCTGTATGGTGGGGCTCTCTGGTATCCAGCCACGCCGGCGGCCCTAGTTACCTGTATGGTGGGGCTCTCTGGTACCCAGATGGTGGCCCTCGTCATGGTGGGGCTACATGGTATACACTAGTAGTGCCCAGATAGAGACCAAGAGCATAATTTGTTTTATAGCCAATGGTCCACTTTACTCCTATTTATAGTTAAACAATATTCTGGGTACCTGCTGATATTGTTGACACTCTCCTTTTTGGAACAAGCTACTTCAGCGCTGGATAAATTTCGGGAGCTAGAGAGCCACGGCTCCTAAAAAAATCCTTTGTGGTTTTCTAACTTTCAGGAATATTTGGCAATTTAGTGCAAGTCATTTCCACTGCCCATACAGTCTCAAAATTGACTGTATTGATCCAGATGTAATGCTTCCAGGAGCCAAGGAGGTAATCCTTTCACAGATATATTATACCAATAAAAAAATACTCATGAGTTTGACTCCCGGACAGAAGTATAACATGCTATATAATAAACTGCAGGAGCCAGACAGGACGTTTGGAGGAGCCAAGGAGGTACTAATGGAAAATTCTTATGAGTGTGGCTCTCAGGCTCCTGGATAGAAGTATAACATGGTACAAGTGTACTAGCCCATCAGATTCCAGACGTACCTGATTTATAAGTGTATGCCGGTCCTTCCTCAGGTCCTGATGGCACATCTGCCCCCTCTGCCTCTGACATGGTATCTGCCCCATTGCGCACCGGCTCGGGGTCCCCATTCTCCTCCAGGGGTTTGGCATTAAGGTGGGGGTGCTCAGTCTCGGCTGGGCTGCTCATCTCATCTTGCTCCAGTTCCTCCGCTTTGTCCTCGGAAGTCTCCTTGTCGTCTTGTGGCTGCAGAACAAGTAAATGGGAATTAGCAAGAACACAGTGAGACTCCTCCTCATTCCCCTGGCCGCAAGAGAAGGCCACGTGACCGGCTCCAGCAGCATCCACAAATGGAAACAGTCAGTCATGTTGGTAACACGGGCCAATCTGGGCCTGATTATAGGAATGTGCCGAGCATCAGCTGCTAGGAGAGGCACAGCTCTCAGTGCACATGCTCAATTCTTCCGGGTCACATTATTTACATGATATCTGATACTTAAAAGGAACCCGGTCACCCTAACATGAAGTTGATGATCTTTTAAAGGACATTAAAAACTGTCTATATATTGTAGTAGATCTTTTTCTCTTGTTAAATCATTGACATCTTCAGAATTGATTTTGTGCCCCCTATGTGTTAATGTACAGCTCAGAGAGAGTGGGAGATCTCATGGACTGATAACATTGGGGGGGCTTTATTTTGGACAGACAAGCAGACTGTAATCCTAATTAGAATAGGAAAGCACCTACTTGCATGAGCTGCTCATTTGCATAAAAATATGGCAACAAAAAAATGCCCCCAGATTAATTCACTTTAGAAAAAAACGCAGAGTCAGTTTTTCTTGTTCTCTAAGAACAACATAAAAATATCTTGACTTTGGGGTGAAAGAGTCCATTTATATCTGTAACAATTGAGGGATTTTTATTTAAAGGGCCTGGTCATGGTCAAACAATCAGGTGTATTTAGTAACTGATAAAAAGTGAGGATCTGCCCCAGAGGCTGTCCTAAAGGATTTTCTGACAGAAGGAGGTGTGCTACAGTAACCACCCTGAGGAAGGAGTCAGACAAAAATGATCTGTACAAGACTCCTATCAGGATAGTCCATTGGCCAGATCAGTTCCACACTCTAAGCTGAGGTCCAAGACACTAAACTTCATTGGCTGCACCGACTTCTTTCCAATACGGACTGTTTTTATTACTGTTTATTACAAAGAACGAAGATACCTTTAGGCACTGCTATTAATTACTGAGAAAAGATGATAATAGTTACCCCTCAGTACTTATGGTACAATCCCATTATTAAATGGTTTATTATCAAGAAAAGGATTTCCCTTCGGCTTCCTGTCATTAAAAGGTATCTGGCAGTTTGTGGTATATCCTGTGTGTAAGCGCCCCTCCTGTGCAAATGGCTGACTGTGACAAGCCACCCCCGCGCGTGCCAGTGGCCGACTTGACCCCAACCCACCCTCCCCAGTAGTGGCCGACTGGGCGTCCTCCACACTCCCGTGCAAGCGACCGACTGGGCGTCTCATTTCAAATCATTTTATTGAGGAATTCTGTATATTTGTCACAGTACATTTTTCTTGTATGAGCTTTATTTAAATATACAGAATAGTTATGAAAATATGACAGAAAATAGAATTAGTAGACAAACGATACACTACAAATTAGTGTAATTAGAATGTTCCAGAGAATTCAAATTTGCAACAATATTTAGTGAAAAATGACATATTGCAACTAGACCTCTCTTGGTGCATCATCATTGAGAAAATATAGGAAAGGCTACTGGGACTGGCATACTCACCAGAAAACAAGTTATTACATTATGGCAAGAAATAGGCCTCTTGGATCAATAAAGTTATACAATAAGAAAAAATAAGCTTTGGTCCCTGAAGTGTACCCAGACGACTTGAGGAAACTGTCAAGTGCTCCTAAAGACCCTCAATAGCTTTCAAGTGGTCCCACAGGACTTGAGGAAACTGTCAAGTGCTCCTAAAGACCCTCGATAGCTTTCAAGTGGACCACAGGACTCTAAAGCTAATGAGGGTCTTCCAGGACCACCAGATCCTTCAAGTCCTGTGGGTCCACTTTAAAACCATCAAGGGTCTTCCAGTAACACTTAACAAGTGGTCCATGCAAGAAGGAGGTTTTGTAACCATTGAGGTAAACAAAACTTTATTGTACAAGCTCGACAGCCAATCTTTAAATATAAATAAATGTAATTTCCCAGAGTGACCACGTGGTCCCGTGACCAGAGGCCGTGTCTGGCAGATGTGTAATGCACCCAAGTCTGGAATAGAAAGTACGGTTAAGCTCTGTCACATGACCATGACTCGGCTATTCATCCCACGAGGCCGAGCGAGTCGGCCGTCCCTGTGGACATAACATGCATGTGCAGCGCTCACCTCGGCCTCCGGTTGAAAGGTCTCCTCCGTGTCCGGACTCCCATCTTTTGGTTTCTGCCAGGTCTTTGGTGCAGTTACAACAGTTTGGGCTGCAGAGAGAATTTAACAAACGTTAATATAATTATAATTAATTGATTCCATGACAAAAGTCTAAAGATATACAGCTTTAAAGTTGAACAAATATGATATTTATTTGTCGTTAATTAGGGATTATTGACATAATTGTTCATTACCTCTAGCTCTGAATGTATTGCCTTCTGTGGGAAGCTATACGAAAATAAAAGACTGGGCATGCTCAGACACCAAGGAATGATGTATGTGCTCAGCCTAGTTGCTCCTTAGGGTCTGAGCATGCCCAGTCTGTTGCAAACAATTCAGAAAACGGGGAAAACAGCAATTGTTAGCAAACATTTCCCATTAAAGAGACACTGTCACCCCTAAATCAAGTTGGTTATTTGTATAGAGCATTGAAAGCTGTTGCGTTATCCATTTTTATATATATATATATATATATATATATATATATATATATATATATATATATATATATATATATACACACACACACACACACACACAGCAACATCACATATATAGTTGTGAGCATACGAGGCGTTGCTCATGCTAGCGGGCTTGCGCAGCGAGCCTGCGGCCCTCGCAAAGCGAGGGTTGCAGTTGCTGGCAAGGAGCGCCAAAGGCGCTCATTGCCAGCAACTGCGACCCTCGCAAAATTTACATCATAACGCAAACAAAATACGAGACAGTGGCAAACTGCGGCCCTCGCAAAATTTACATCATAACGCAAACAAAATATGAGACAGTGGCAAACGGAAATCTCAGATCCAGACAAATAATATAGGGAAGAAGTGGAAGCAGTGACAGATTTTATTTTCCTGGGCTCCAAGATCTCTGCAGATGGCGACTGCAGCCATGAAATGAAAAGACGTTTGGGGAAGAAACCTATGTCAAGTCTGGACAAGCTATTAAAGAAGCAAAGATATTACACGATCATCAAAGATGTGCATAGTTAGATCTATGGTATTCCAGTATTAACATACGGATGTGAGAGCTGGACCATAAAGAAGTCTGAGCGCCGAAGAAATGACACTTCTTAGAGTCCCTGGGACTGCAAGAAGATCCAGTAAATCAATACTACAGGATATTAGGACAAACTGTTCACATGAGGTTGGCCATATCATGAGAAGACAGGATTCCCTAGAGAAGACTCTGGTGCTTGGAAGAACAGGAAGTACACAAAGAGGCGGAGATGGAAAGATGAGGTCATTGAAGCAATGAACATGAGCTTGAGGGAGCTAAGAGGATCAATGGCTGAGAGATGTGTCTGGTGTGCTACGGTCCATAGGGTTAGAGACACAAACAACAAAAGCACCTAGCTTGATAAAACAGGGCACAGAACTGATAAGAAACTCAAATATTATAACAAGTCCCACACAGAGAAGTGTGCCCTACAAAGTAGAGAAGCTCGAGGGACACCAACCTGGAGGCTTTCCATGCAGTGCCATTCTGAGCTAATGTGAGAAACCAAGGCTCTCTGTCCTCCAAGCCACTTATAACTTGATAACGCCATCCTGGCTGCTGGTTCCTGCACCGAGATCCCATCGCTGCCAACAATGTCACAACCCAGAGGGAGGGGACCAAAACCTCCTGCTACAGGAACACCCCTGGATTGGGAGTGTTTGTGTTATCTCAGCACCTAGCATGCCATTCAGGATCACCAGTCTTAGAATCCATAACCCAGGGTTTACAGGATCAGCCGAGCCAATGCCAACTGGACATTAGCCCCTTGTACAAGGACCAGCAGAATTGTTACTGGCTTATTTTAATAAACTCTTTTCCCTAAACCTCCAGACCGTTTATTAGGATAGAGCTTGATGCAAGAAGAATGGATTCCAGGGTCTAGTCCTCATCACCTTTATGACCCTCTGGGGTAGAGTAAAATCTGGAAAGTTTCCTTGCTTTGATTCCACATAACTAGGGAGGGGGTGGGTGAAGGTAATATATATTATGATATCACATGGTATAACTCCTATTCTCTATCAGCAACAGACATACCATATGACTTAAACAAGGTATATAATATGTGTCTTTTATTAATCCTAAAACCATTTTGCTAATTCCACATTGTTTATAAATGCTCTGATCTCTGTTCCTTGTCTATTCATTATGGTCAAATTACTATCCAGGGTCATGGTTTTACAATACTCTTGTTTGGAGCTGTTCAGCCCAGGATAAGGGTTAATAAATTGCTCCTGTGGTGTCATTAAGCCTGGCCCAGTAGATAGTAACTTTTGTCACGATAGACACCAGATAACAAGTGTCTCCTAATTCCAATATGGAGTCAGTCTAACAAACATGGCTTACCACATACAAATATGAAAAATGGATCCCTCTTCTTCTATGGATTTAAAATGAGTCCCTATCCCATCCAGTCGTTAAGCGTAACTTTTTTTATACAAGGACACCCAGCAGGGTCATACTAATAGTATTCTATTAACATTATACAATGCCCCCCCCCCCTCCCCCCCATATCACCACAAGTAAATCGGGTCACTACTATAAATATGATGACATTACTCCTTATTTTCCCACCATCTACTACAGCGCCAACTCCTCAAATATCTCACTGTTGACAATGCCATCATCACGCCCACCTCCCAGGTCAGTTGTCTTGGGGTCTTACTGGACCCTGCCCCTCTCTTTCATTGCTCATATATATTTACTAACAAAAGCTTGTCTTTTTCAACTAAAAAATCTCTCTAAGTCACATCATATCTCACCTTGACTACTGCAGCTTGCTCCTTGCTGGCCTCCCTATCACCAATCTGTGCCCACTCCAATCCATAATGACCCCTCCGCTAGACTCATCTACCATACTCACACTCAGTGTCTGCAACTTCTCTCGCCACTGGCTTCTCATAACCTTCCGAATAAAATGTAATATTAGGACCAGAATGTCCTAAGTCCTCAGCAATAGTGCACCCCTTCTATCTCTGCTCTTGTCTCACTCCTCCTTCAGGACTTTAGTGGCCCATACTCTATGGAACTCCCTGCCTCAAAACCTTCAAAAAAACTCATAAAAAATGAATCCGTTAAGGCTGAAGGTGATGAGCTTTATTGCACATGCACAAAGTAGCTATCGCCCTCCTGTATCACAAGAGGAGTTTATCGTATACGATCATTCTAAGCTCTTTTCCTGTAATTTGTATTGAAAATGTTTTGCTTTGTACTCTTCCTATGTATGGCACATTATAAATACAAGATGATAATAATACTGATAATACAAGATAATAATGATATTGAGAACAGATAAAAAGGTCTTGGAATCACATAGTCATGTCCTCGTATGTTTTGATCACAATCTGAACACTAAACATTACAAACGATTCTTAGTAGGCCGAATACTCACAGATCAGGCTCCTGGGGATCATGGTACATAACCAGATCATGAGGCCTAACATCACGGTACACACAAAGTAAGAGCAACCTATCACAGTCCATAAACCATAACTCATGTCCATTTGGATTGTCTTATGGGGTTTGCTTTTGGGACCTGGCCCATGTGATTGAGGAGTCCATGACTTCAGTTCCTTGCTTGTGAGCTCCTTGGGAGTCCCAACCTGGCCCCAAATCTCAGTTATGACACTCATATTTAAAGGGATATGGAAAGTATTGCTTTCTTTGTTGCATCATAAAGAGGGGATTTGATAATGTATCAGTGTGTTTTCAATTCATAGTCTCAGAGCACAAAAAAACATAATTGCTATTTTGTGTTTGCCCCATGTCAACCAATGGGTTCTACATTGCATTTCCTATTAGTCACAATGACATTTAAACAGGTTTTACATAATGGATCAGTGTAGTGTATATAAGTAAAGCTCATATTTATTTGCTGTGCATATGTCCATGTCCTCATCTCTCAAGTCGCGTCTTACCCTCTGATCTCTATTCACTTTACAGAGAAACAACTTGAAAAGGACAATCTATTCTATCAAAACAAACTGATAAAGGAGCAAAGAGCTTCAAACAATCCCAAAATTGTGCTTGGGAAATATTACATTTAAAGTTTTTTTTGTCATCCAAAAATCACATAGATTTTTAAGTTTTTTTCTAAAGGACATGAAAAACTGGCTAAATGTTGTGTTCTCCATTTGTTTCTAAAGTGAATCAGGCCTCAATTCCATGTTGTTGTTGCTGCTGCTGAATTTATACGCAAATGAGCAGTTCATGCATAGTAATTAGCTGATGTGCTAATTAAGATTACAGTTTACTTGTCTGTCTTTGTAGTGGCCAAAATAAAGACCCTAAAATTATCTGACAGTAGACCCCTCTCCTACAATCATCAAGCGTACTAAGCCACACATTAGCGTACAGGAGCTACAAAGTCCATTCTAAATATTTTAGAAATAATTGAATGTAAAGGAAAAACTGCTAGTACAATGTATGTAACCCTCCTTAAAATTAAATCAACTTCCTGGTGGGGTGACCTAGTTCCTTTAAGCTACATCCAAATGAACCGAAAATGCCTAGAGCATGCTTTCATCTATAGACAAGTATGACCCATACACCTATGTTGCTGCTCACTGGCAGAGGGCAAGCCCACAGATCAGTTCAACATCCAAATCATTTTTTCTGCTTTGAGAGTATTTAAAAAAATAAAATAAAAGAAAACCTGTACTACATCATCAAATACCCTCTAGTACTCATAGCATGACCTTATGTGTATATCAGGCATTATCTGCTACCTTTATGTAAAGTCCTTAAGAGATTTTGAAGAACTAGACTTAGTGGACAAAATGTTGTTAGAACAATTAGAAAGAAGATGAAATTGAACTGTTAGCATTACAGAGATTTATAAAAACACTGTTAGTGTGCACCACAAAGGAAAATATATTTATCAAACTACATAGATATATAAAATATAAAACGTTAGTATATATGAATAAATAAGTAAACAGGACCTTACGATGTCCTCAAGGCATATAATAGATAAACCAATGGAAAATAATGAAGAAAAAAAAAAGGAGGTTAAGTATACCCACCTTAGAACATATAAAATACAACCTGCATATACAGATCCACTTATGTATAGAGACTGATAGTAATACCACTTGGGTCTCCTTAGTCACACACACACGTACCTATGTTCCCCTATGAAGAAATCTTCTCCTTGTTATCAACTATCTCACCCGCTCTAATGGTGTGTGGATCTTCAGGTGGGTGGGCAACTACTAAATGGACCGTACACTATACATTAATATGGAAAATACAAGATCGTGGTATGGTGGTAGAAGGAAGGGTACTCCTAGTGCAGATCAATTCAATCACACGGGGATGGTAAAGTATAAGAATTCCACACTCACATGTAGCTACCGCAAATGTATGAGATATATAATTAGTCAGCAGACTGGTCCAATCTCTGGTCCACCACGACATGTTGATGGTTCTGGATGCCTCCGGGGATTAGCTCCTGCAGTCCCTCTATTGGTGAGTGGGGTAGTATGCTGCTATAGTGTGTTATTCTATTTATACAAATTGACCTGGAACCTGTAGCGATACATATAATGTTATAAGTACTCCGATGAAGACATACATACGCACCATAACAAGTATGCAATCAGTTATGTATTTGTATAATACCCAAGGTGGGCACAGTGCCCCGATTGTTAAACTATAGTAGTAACAATTAACCATATACAAACAATGAGAAAAATAAAAACGTACCCAACACCATTAAGTATAAAAAATTGTGTTTAAGTGTTAAATTGTGAACAAAGTAAAAAAATGTAAGAAAAATAGGATCTATATCTATGATCATTACATTAATCAGATGGGTTTCACCGCCCTTGACAGTTTTTTCATTGATCTAGTGAATGAATAGGAGGTGTAAAGGACATACCTGAACAAAAAGCGCGCCTAGCAACCCAAACTGGCCAATCAGGGCTCTTAAACCCATCTGCCCAGGGGATGCATTGCTGACAAACACTGGCAGTGATACCTTTGTTACGCCTACTTTAATATTAGGAACATAAGTGGGTAGATTTACCATGCTATTACTTTAAAATACTATCACTAACACAGCATCAGGTCTCTCTCCGATTCTATTGTAGTAATGGTTACCATAGTAACAATGATACAATTGGTTTAAGAGCCCTGATTGGCCAGTTGGGGTTGCTAGGCAACATGGACACCATCTATGTCGGATACAACACAACTGCATTCAGAGAGGTGGGGAGATTCCAGAAATATATTAAATAGCGTCTAGGTGCGCTATTTGTTCAGGTATGTCCGTTACAACTTACATGCAATCATTGAAAAGCCGCTCAGCACTGCGAAACACGTTTGAGGAGTAATATAAGGATCATAGATGTAGATCCTATTTTAATTACTTGTTTATAAATTATTTTATTCATAATTTAACACCTTAAACAGTTTTTTTTTATCGCTTTTATGGTATTACGTGTGTTTTAAATTTTCTCCCTGTTTGTATATGGTTAATTGTTGCTATGTTTAACAATGGGGGCATTGTGCCTTTGTGCCACCAAGTTTATTATGCACCATAGCATGTATGCAACCAGTTATTTGTATATGAATTTCTTCATGTGAGTCCTTCACCTATACTGTCCAGTCGATCTACCTGTGGTGGCATTTGGGAGCACCAATTTAACCAGTAAGGCTATAAGAAATACACATTATATGTATCACTACCTGTTCTAGTACAATTTATATAAAGAAAATCACACACTATTCAAGCATACTACCCCAATCACCAATAGAGGGACTACAGGAGCTAAACCCATGGGACCGAGGAATGCAGAACCATCAATATGTTGTGGTGGACCAGAGATTGGACCAGTCTGCTGACCAATTATATACATTTGAGGTAGCTACACGATCTTTACCATCTCCGTCCGGTGTGATTTCATTGATCTGCACTAGGGGTGCGCTTCTTCCTTTCATTTTCCTCTAAGTAGAATGTAAATATTAAAATAAATGTAAAAAAAAATGCATTCTCTAATTTATGAACAATTATTCTATGTTTGGCCACCATTGCATTTCGTATGTTTAGCTGCTTTCTCAACAGGGAAAAGGACTAACAAGATTTACCTCACCTTCCACAGGACTTTTTCTCAAGCTGAAGCTGAGAAGTTTCACACTGGTCTCCAGCTCCATGTCTGACTCGAGCCGTCCTTTGTTCTGTAGGTCACCTGCACCATCTAAGATAGACATTCTTGCATCCTCCTGGTCTTCCACTTCCTCCTGTCCAGCGCATGGAAGAGTGGTGGCAGGAGGAGAGGTTTTAGTGGTACAAAGAGCAGCAGCTATGAGAGGTGGAGGGGGTGAGTCAGGCTGTGGGGACACAGACAAGGCCGGGGATGAGAGAGGCACGTTGGAAGGTAAAATGCATTCAACGCTTGCGTCCGTGGGAGATGCCGGTGCTGACTCGGACACCTCTAATGAGACAACTTCCCCCAACGTTGGTTTGTCCCCAAGAGCACTGTCCATTGTGTTAATATAATCACTTATGCCATTTATTTCCTGAGCAGGCAAAGCACTGGCAGTCACTGGGGCATCAGCAGGCACTGGGAGCCCCACAGGATCCTTGCATAGCTCCACCTCCGTCTTATCCGTGACTGCGTCTTCAGTGGCGGGTGGTGGGCTGCACTCCTCTACAGTACTATCCCCTTCACTAGTGTCCTCCAGCTCACACGTAAAGGCCTGTGTGGTGGCTACAACCACGGGAGCTGCTGCTGCCACCACCGGCAGGAGACTAGCAGCTTGGTGGAGCTCAGGTCTTATGTCTGAGGAGGCGGCTTCTGATACCAGCCCCAGGTCGTCACTTTTCTCTGTGTCGATCGGCTCAGCTCGCAGGGTTGGAGGAGGAGTAGATTTTAACACTGAGTCTTGTTTTGGCTTCTCCTCTAAAGAGAATTAATAGCAGCAATAATTAGACATCAATTGAGGACATGAAAGAATACGGGGCGATGCACTGAGTAATAGGACAGAAATATTTTACATTATTCGGCTAGAATATTAAAAGGTATCCGGAGGTTTCCCTGCTTAACTTTTTTCTAATCGAACAAAAACGGTTTATATCATATTTAAAAAATGGTTTCCACACCCCCAGAGGTGTCTACATAGGCACCCCGTACTAACCGTTTCTACTGCACTCAAGTATGTTATTTTACCCTATTTTAAACCCTGTCTGAGCTGCTTCCTTGCAGTGGGAACAAAAGACTACAAATCCCATAAAGTTTTACTGCAGAGACTGAATCCCTATACTTTCCTACAATGTTGTACCTACCTCCGATTGGTCTCAACTAATTATGAATTTTATGCTCATTTAGTTTGGATTTTCAGGGGTTCCTTTCCAAAATCAGCTGAAGACATTTAGCAAACTTTAGGGTAGATTTAGTAAATTTTTATTTTGGGATTTTTTTCCATGCCAAAAATGGTTTTCATACACTACTGATCCTCCTCTATCAGATACCTTAAGAATCCAGGAAACTTCCATATACCTTTAAAATAGACATTGTGTAAAGAAATAGTAATAACTGTAAATAATTTTCTTTAATAAAATGAACGCACCACTGTTTCTAAGACCTGCATTAAAAGGAGATATATACTCTGGTTGCTTCTCTAGCCCCCACCCAACAAGCTAATATTATAGAGTCCTACCTAATAAACCCATATAATTGTACTGGTTCAACATGACATCAATACATCACACACAGGGATTTCTGTCTGATCTGCCAGACGGTGACATCATCGTCTCAGCTTTAGGTGATTCTACTTTCTAATTACCAGAACTCTTTAACATAAAATATATATTTTCTTAATGGGACATGGCAGGCTCCTGGATGTTACTATGTATATTATATGCCTGGGCATCCATTTATTAAGAAGGGCTTATAAGCTATATGTTTACTGCCTAAAATCAAATAGTTCCTGTATGGGTCTGCCCTCTGCAGCGTATGCAGACACAGACTCTGTAGGGCTGGATGTGCAGTGTAGTGTACTAGCCTGTAAGGGACCACATCTCAGTAGCATGTTGCAGAGAGATGGTTACGCATTGGTTAGTATATGACACTGCACATTCAGTACTATAATCAGTAGCTATCTCTCTAAAACATGATGCCAAGACATGGTCCCTTAAAGACTAGGGCACTACATTGCACATGCAGCCCTACAAAGTACTTGTCTGCATACACTGCAGTGCACAGACCCATATGGAGACTATTTGTCTCATTTTAGAGCACTTCCTAATAAAATAAAAGTACATGTCAGTAAATAGATACCCAGGTATATTATGTTCCTAGTAAAATCAAGAAACCTGCCATATCTATTTAATGCCTTTTAAAACAACATAAAAAAAGCATTAGGTGCACCACTGTTGTCCAGGGGTATGTATGTTTGGTCCTGGAGGGCCAGACACAGGCCAGGATTTGAGGTAATCCCTGCTGCGTATAGGTGAGTAAATCACTTTTTAAGTCATCCCGATAAAATCATCAGTGCACCGAAAGGAAATCCTCAAATCCAGGTCCGTATGTGGCCCTCCAAGATCAAACTTGTCCATCCCTGGTCTACTCTCACAATCCCTACCAGTGGGAGGCGGGAACACACCTTGCTTGGGTTCGCTGGCAGCAGTGACGGGTATGCTGGCAGTGAGATGAGGGGTCTCCACAGTCCCATACACCACAGGGCTGTGCTCAGGAGCCTGGCTAGGCAGCTGCTGGGATTTGAAGTACAAAAGAGGGTGATAATGAGCGCGCGAACAGAAAAACTGGCAAAAGTGGGAAGAAAGCAAGGAAGGAGGCAGAGAAAGGAGGATACAGCGAGTGGAGGAGGAAAGAGATGGAAAACCCAAGGAGAGAGAGGAGTACGGGAGAGGGAGAAGGAGGAGAGCAAAAAACAAGCAAAAACAAGAACATTTAATTAAAATTTAAGGTGGGAGAGAATAGAAACGTAAAAAGAAGAAAGAAAAGAGCAGGAAAAGGAAAAGAAAGACAAGCATTAAAATCAAGTAACAGCTCAGTATCTATAACCGAATCCACAAGGCTTCTCTCCCCTCCAGCGAACAAATAATGATATAATGACCAAAAATAAGAATAAAAAGGAAACCAATTAAAAAATTACCAGATATAATAAAATAAAATCAAATAAAAAGAGATATATAAAAGTAAAAAATACAAGAAAATGACAAAAAAAAGGATATGGAAAGCAGTTTAGAAAAAAAAATGGCCAAAATTAATAATAAAGGGAGACCAATTAAAAAAACACCAGAAAAAAATAAAAATTAATGCAATATAACATATTAAAAATAAATATATTAAATAAAAAAAGAATAGGGAAGACCAATTAAAAAAAATGATCAAAAATAATAAAAGAATAAATATAAAATAAAAAATAAAAAAAATGCAAGAAAAAATAGACCACAAAAAAAAAATGATAAAAAATTACCACAAAGAATAAAGGGAGACCAATTAAAACAATTAAAAAAATAAAAATACCAGAAATAATAATAAAAATATAAAATGAAAAAATATACAAAAAAAAAAAAAGACAAAAAATAATACAATAAAAAGAAAAACAGGAACCAGTTAAAAATAAAAGAATACAAGGGAGATCAATTAAAAAAATACCAGAAATAATAAAATATCAAATAAATACAAAAAATTATAAAAGAAAAAAAAATATTAAATTAGGATCCTAACTGCAGAGTTCTACTTTATATTATTTCACTCAGTTACCCATTTCATGTTGGAATAACCTGAAAAAGTAGGGTCATGCTTTCTTTATACTGTCCTGCACAATCATGTCAAGCATTCCAAATCAAGTAAAAAATGTGCAAACACCATTTCTTTGAAGTTCTTTTCACAGTTTTTTTATGTTTTTTAAATGCTGTAGTGGCAGCGTATATATATAAATACTTATATATTATTAAACTGCATTAATACATATCACATTGATTTCGTTTTGAGGAACCAAAAGGATCAAAAATAATAAAAGAATATAAAAAAAAAAAAAAAACATCGACCACAAAAATAGGAGACCAGTTAAAAAATTATCAAAAATAATACAAGAATAAAGTGTCCAATTAAAAAGAGATACCAGAAATAAAAAAAATATATAAAATGAAAAAAAAAATACAATAATAAAATGATACAATAAAAAGAAAAAAAGGAGACCAGTTAAAAATGGTCAGAAATAATAAAGAGATATCAATTAAATGAAAATACCAGAAGTCATAAAATATAAAATAAAAATAAATACATAAAAATAAAAAATAAAAAAAACAATCACGTCAAGCTTTTCAAGCTTTTACTGTAGTGGTAGTGTATATATAAATGCTTATATATTATTTAACTGCATTAATACATATCAAATTTTTCCTTTTGATCAACCAAAATGAATAAGCTGATGCTTATTGGTTGCAGCAAGGGAAGCTAACTGCCATTTACAGGGGGGTGCTTGTGATTTTTGGTCCTTGAAGAATCCGTTGAGGAAGCTCCACATGGCCGCTAACTAGGAAAGTTTGAGCATTAACTGGGTTATAAAAAATCTCTAAAAAACAGTGAAATATGCACCAGTTTAAAAAAAAATGGTTTTCTGTTACATTGATGAAGTCCATGTCCCTTTAAAGGACACCTAAAGGCACATTTATATTATTGCTAAGTTATTACACACAATACAGTCTTTAATTTATTGTATGTGAAGTGTGTTACTGGTGGCTAGCAATAATATTGTGGACACAAGAGGATTAAATGGAAGTGCTACTTGAAATATGATCAACCCCGAGTGATTAGTCAAGTTAGAAAAAAACAAGTAAAGCAAAATTTAATGATGATAATACATTAAAATCCAGTGTTCTCCACAGGCCATTTGAGCGCTAGCGCTGTGCCCTCCCAGTTTGAGGGGTGGATCACAGCCAGAAAAGATTGACAAGATTTCTGTCTGCCTGGCAGCTCCCTTGTGATTGAAGATTCCTAGCAAAAACACAGACTATATTCTTAATTACTAAAAATAAAAATTGCCCACTATCAATTCTTCAAAAACACACTATATCTCCCACTTTCCACATCAAGGAGGAGGGGAAGGCAGTTTATGAATTTTCACTCCCCTTGATTTAGAAGGTGTGACATGCTCCTCTCATTTTTTTTTAAATCTATTTATGCTAAAATATTTGTCTCCATTCTTTATTTTATTGTTCTTGATGCTTTTTCTCCTTAATTTAAAATATATGTACATTGGTCATCCTTTTCTTTTTTCTTGTATTTTTTCTTTTCCCTAATGACTGTGGTGCCTCATATGCAATCTTCCTACTACGTATAAGTAATATCAGCAGTGATCTATTTATATTATTTCAAGTAATATGAGGCACAACAATAAGGGAAAATAAAAAATACAAGAAAAAAAAAAAGGATGACCAATGTACATATATTTTAAATTAAGAAAACAAAAAAAAACATATTAAAGAACAATAAAAGGAAAAAATGGAGACAAATTAAATACAAAATATTAAACAATATATAAATAATAAAATAAAAAAATTACCAAAAATAAAGGGTGACCAATTAACAGAAATAATAAGTAAAATAAAAAATATAAAATAAGACAAAAAATGATAAAATAAAGAGAAAAGGGGAGACCAATTAAAAAATCATCCAAAACAAAATAAAAAGGGCAACAAATTAATATAATGATAAAAAATAATACATCTATAAAAAAAAAAAAAAATGAAGACCAAAAAATTATAAAAGAATAAGACCACTTATAAAAATGTGCTAAAAAATAAAAGGATAAAAGGGAGACTACTTAAAAAACTGCAGAAATAATAACAAAAAAAGAAATATAAATTAAAAATACAAAAAAAAAAAAAGAAAAAGGGAGAAATCAAAAATTCTTAAAAAAGAAATATATTTAAAAAAAATAGGATCCTAATTGTCGAGTTCTACTTTGAAGTATAGTCATCCGAAACTGGTCTTCTCAACCTCTCTGAACAGGAGAAAATAATACCGGTTCATGTTAATGGGATATTAATAAAAACCATGGTGTGTACTGGGAGCGTCATTAACACAAATAAGTAATGAGTCACTATGGACAGGAATAGTGACGAGTGTCTAGAGATTTACAAGCAGAGCTCGGAGGGTGCAGCGTTGGGACATTCTTTTAAATTGGCTCATTGTGAAGGTGGATTATGATGTCCTCACTTTACAGCCATGTGGATAAAATTAAAAAAAGTAAAAATGGATAATTAAAAATAAAAATGTAAATAGATAAAGAGGTCAGGGCAGGAGAACGATAGGGTGTCATGTTAATAGATTGCATCAACACCCCAAGATCTCCAGAAATATGGGAAAACTTTACATTTAACAATATCAGTAGCTACATAAGCCATGAACATAAAAAAACCTTAAATGTATATGGATGTTTGTGGGATATTATGTATGATTGGGTGTCTCATATTAAATCATTGTATAGAGGAATCCTGTATATTTGTAATTTGACATTTCTAGTGTGAGCTCCCAATTAACTGTGTGGAGTTGTGCCCTAGCAAATCAACTGTCAGAAACAGTTACATAATTGTACTTGCCTCAGATTGGTCACAACGATTTATGAATTTTATGCTAATTTACCTTGTATTTTCAGGGACGTTTCTTCACAAAATCAATTAAATACATTTTGCAAATGTTAGGTTCATTTTAATAAAGTTTATTTTATATATATCTGCAGTTTATGCCTTTCCTCTTTGGCTACAAATTACAGGGGAGAATGTGAGCGCCCACACTGGTGCTAGATGACTGGAAGGAAGGAAGGAAGGTAAGGGGTGGAGATCAAGAAGGTGGGTCTTGCTGGGAATGGAGTTGCTTTATTAAGGGATCTTTTGCAAGTGGTGCTGGAGAAGGTGACGCTGAGTGAGTTGGCCCCCCAGTCTTTTCTATTGTGTTGCTATTGCTTTTTGCCTTGATTGTAACCCAGGTACAGTGCTACTGAATATGATTATTGTTTATTTTTAACGCGCCGACATATTCCATAGCGCAGAATATGTTGGGTTGTTACAAATACACGATAATAAGAATAATCATCATCAAGTAGAGAACCCAAAGCAGAGGCCATGTGCTAACTGGATTTGATGATAACCCTGCTGTGCACAGGTGAGTCAATCACTTCTGTAGTCATCCTGATTGACTGTGCACTGAAAAGATATCTTCAAATCCAGGCCCGGGTGCGGCCCTCCAGGACGGGGTTTGGACACCCCTGATCTAGAGGGTTCCATCATGTTAATGCAAATGAGTTTGTCGCGACAGTACAATGGAAGCTGTTTGTAAGCCTCATGTAATATTACTACCGTAGGGATATGGCAAGGCTTACGTGTCTACTTGATGGCCCTGGTCTCACCAGCCACTTATTCTGAGTCTCAGCCCAAGTCTTTCTGTCCTGATTTCTAGTGCCATTTATTGCTGAATATTTCCAATGTGTACAAATAAGCGATAATATAGACACTTAAATATAGTTATTAATAACAATATTCGTTTTACAGTCTCGCTCACACGCCATCACATCTAGTAAAAGCTAAAAGGCACATTTGATAATATTGTTTATTGTTCTGGGTCACTTAAAGCTGGCTTTCCTCTATAACCTACCTGTGGAGGTGTTGGTGTGGAGCTGGGCCGTAGGATCGGAGGAGTGGGATTCCTACTTCCACCTCCAGACATGATTTCTTCTGTTATGTCTTTGCCTCCCTGATTTGGGTCTCTGATGCGGATCTAGGAACACAGATAGCAATGAATACAGAGAGCACGTCATTATATGTACAGGCATTACCGTGTCATTATATGTACAGGCATTACCGTGTCGTCACATGTACAGGCATTGCCGTGTCGTCACATGTACAGGCATTGCCGTGTCGTCACATGTACAGGCATTGCCGTGTCGTCACATGTACAGGCATTGCCGTGTCGTCACATGTACAGGGATTGCCGTGTCGTCACATGTACAGGCATTACAGTATCACACACCCTCTGCCTCCACTCTATACATGACTCCCTTTATTCATATGCTCGCTGTATTACACACATTAAACCATAGCATAGGATGGATTATGTACAAGTTAGGAGCCCTGCCCACAGACTGCACTATTTCTGGATCTCATGAGTGTGGGGCTGGTTCCCAACTTGTACTATAGGTTTTGTCGGAAGGCTATTAACCACATCATCATTTAGCTTATGCTAAAGAGCAATAGAAGCCCCCCCCTCCGATAGATAAACAGGGAGCCTGAGAGGAAATGGAAAAGACACATTGGGAGCTTTTGCACTACTGTTTCTGCAGAGCTTGTGTTCTTTTCCTACCATATCTCACTCCTGGGGAAAAGTTATTCCACGGATGGACATATAATTTTGGACAGGGAGGTTCTCATCTAACATAGTATATCAAATAGTAAAATTCAGATTACCCAATACCATTGTCGGCCAATAACCATAATAAAGTACCAATAGTAGCTGTAAAAATTTACTTTATTCCAGGCACATTGCCGACGTCCCATTCAGTGCCCACAGCCCGGACGCGCCGACGTCCCATTCAGTGCCCACAGCCCGGACGCACCGACGTCCCATTCAGTGCCCACAGCCCCGGACGCGCCAACGTCCCATTCAGTGCCTACAGCCCCGGACGCGCCAACGTCCCATTTAGTGCCTACAGCCCCGGATGCGCCGACGTCCCATTCAGTGCCCACAGCCCGGACGCGCCGACGTCCCATTCAGTGCCCACAGCCCGGACGCGCCGACGTCCCATTCAGTGCCTACAGCCCCGGACGCGGGGACGTCCCATTCAGTGCCTACCGCCCGGGGGCGATGTCTCATTCAATGTATATATTCCATCAAACAATGCCACACATGACCCTTACCGTCTTTTTCTCTCTCTTGGTGGGGGGTGGCGGGGGTTGCTGTTGCTGCTGCTGTGTAGGCACTATGATAGGTGGAGACTGATACACAGGCTGACTTGTGTAAAATGGAGTACCTGGAAACAAAATACATTCATATGGTGAGGGGAAGCCATTAAATGCACAGGATGTTTCTATATGCACATCCAGGAATGAGGCGGTGATGTCAGTAGGGCTAACCTCAGTATGCCGTCTGGATCTGGAGGGGTTAATGCTACCCAATATTCCTAAAATCAAGGCTGAAATTCAGGGTCACAATTCATATCCCATGGACCCTAAGGTTACTCACGAATCATGGACATTAAAAGGACACCTGCAGTTTGGGAA
>CM050169.1:241767605-241772605 GCA_027410445.1 Discoglossus pictus | reverse complement strand
TAGAAACATCATAAATATGTTAACCATTTCAATGTCAGGGAGGCAAGCAACTCATTGTAGAGAACAGTTCAAAGGGTTAGGAACATGGCTGGATTTCTCATTAGGGCGCCTAGGGGCGCTTCTCTGTGAGGGCTCCTCATTTTACACTTCCAAATGTTCACAGACTGGCTGCTAGGATCCAGCACCCACAACTAGAGAGTTACAAGAGGGAAAAAGCTGCTGTGCCTAGGGGCGACAGATGTAAATCCAGGCCTACACATAGCCGCAATACTCATTATGTTATATAGGCAGATGCATATGGGTGCCTCCCTGTGAAGGGTTTCTCATTATGCTACATAGATAGATGCCTATGGGCGCTTACCTATTAAGGGTGCCTCTTCTCACACTTTATAATGTTCCTTGGCATAAATAAGAAAAATACTGCAGTTCACAGACTGCTAAGGGGCAAACACCTGAAACTTGAGAATTACAAGGAGGAGGAAGCTGCTGTGCCTAGGGGCACCGAAGATGTATCCTGAGTTACCATAGCACACCTTAAAGAGAGGAGGTTATATCCGACATGGAGATTTTTTGTTTATTATTGCCACTTGTTTGTGAATGGCAATAAAACAGCATGAGTGGTGCCCAACAGAGGAAATACCCTGCAAACTGTGCCACCCAAGTAGAAGCTTTACTTTAGGAAAATAATATAGCTAGTATTCTACATAGAACTTAGAGCGGTTGTCAATGTTTCAGTCTCAGCTGCTCCCGCTCCCCTCGCTCTCCATTGGCAGGGGATTTTAGATGTTAAAGTGGTTTTTACTATGGGGACAACCTATGAATGATTGTTTGGTGTCTTAGTTTAAAAAAAAAAAAAAAAAAAAAAACCTTGAGTGCGATCCTTGAGCCAAACCCACCCTTCCCCTGGCGACTTTATCAGGATTGAGATAATTAACTTAACTGGAGGCTGATACTCTAAAAGTGAATTTATTATTCAGTTATGTATGAATGAATGTATGTGTATATATATGTATGTATGTGTGTGTATATATATATATATATATGTATGTATGTATGTATGTATGTATGAATATATATATATATACATATATACACACACATACATACATATACACACACAAATGTTATTAAAAAAAAAAATGACTTCCACATAAATAAATAGAGACATCCTGCATTACCTGGGGGATACAGTACTGGGGCCCCTGCGGCATTGCATATGGCATGGGCAGATGGTTGACCATCATGATGTGTTGGTTGGTTTGATACACTGCCGTTGGTGTCTGGGCACCTGGTCGGATGGAAGGGTTGTTGTTCTGGATGGTCGCACGGGGAGGCTGGATTTGTGGCCTCTGGAAAAACTGCAATGAGAAGGTAAAATGAACAATGCAAGATGGATACAGAGGATGTTTTCTAACCTATCGGGGGGCGACTGGACCTGCTCAGGCTATCTTTGATGTGTCCCACATGATCTGGGGGTGGGGGTACCTGTGAATTATACTACTGATCACCCCCAGGGTTATCTGATATCTATAATCAGTTAAGAAATTGGGAATACATGTCCAAAAAGGGAGGCACATGGGTTCATGAATAGAGAATTTCTCAATTAGGCAGCCGCCTAGAAGCGCCATCCTGTGAGGGCTTCTCATCTCACACTTCAAAATGTTCCATGCATAAAAAACATAAAGCTGCCGTTCACAGACCCGCCACTAGGGGGCAAACACCTGGAACTTGGGAATTACAAGAGGGTGGAAGCTGCTGTGCCTAGGGGCTCCAAACATGTAAATCTGGCCCATGTGGTAAAGTAGACAGGGGCAGGGCTATTACTTTCATCAGAGCAGACTTATATCACCTTATTAGGAGCTACTGAAAGGTGCAACTTCAAATCATACGTCAATGTAAATTTATATATTTACTGCACTTAAATGTGTTTCTATTTGACTTTCTATCTATTGCTTCACATTCATTTTTTGAGATTTGATCAGCGCAATGCAAGGGTCCTGGAGATGACCCCTTAGGAGGTCCAACGAATATTCATTAATATAAAAGAGACCAATTTTAATGAAACCACTTTGAGTATTAAATGTGGACATAAATATAAAACATCTTCTTTGAAGAACTACACTTAAAATAGTTAACGTGTTTAAATATTACAGCCTTTATTTTATTACTTTATAAGCAATAATGCTGCAAGGAAATACAGCATTTTAATTTCTAGTTATCTACTTCCTGTGCTGAGAGAAGACAATGCAGACAGGAAGCGCCCGCCTGCACAATGTGGCAGCCACAACTGTCAATGCTTTAATTAGGGGCAATGCAAATTTAATTAGTTTACAAAAGTAAATAATAATTACATATAACAGTCAAAAATTGTGCTTTATGGTTTTTCAATTCCCCCCCCCCCCTTTTAAGTTAGTTTAAAACCACATAGAAAAAGTTGTTTAATTGGCCCTTTAAAAGGGACACTGAAAACACCAGAGGTGTTCTGCACCATCAGATCAACATATCTAATATACAGCGAACATTGGAAATTAAAAAGTTATTTACATCCAGTGTCTACCTGCCAGGGCAGCTCAAAGGATCACTTTAATATATATATATATATATATATATATATATATATATATATATATATATATATATATATATATATATATATATATATATATATATATATATATATATATATATATATATATACACATATACACATATACATACATATATATATACATACATATATATATATATACATACATATATACAAATAAAGCCCCTATGTATGTTTGCTGAGCATAGACTATTGAAAGCAGTTAAAAAAAAAAAAAAAAAAAAAAAGTTAAACATTTTTAAACTGTTAGTTTTCCCCTCAAACAGAGCTGTGTGCGTCCTCCTGTCTACCATCAGGGCATGGCAGGTTTGCCTGTGTGCTGGACTATCGTGAAGCTTGTAAGCACGCTGGGCTGATGTCGCTGGCCCTGCATCATGAAATCATTAACATTGCCCACACTGCTACAGAGGTAACAACTCTATTGTAACATGCTGCCTCATAGGCTCCTCCCAGTGGCAGTGCATGATCCATCATAGCCCTGCCCTCTTTACTGAGCATGCTAAGTTTGAAGAAGAACCTACACTGATCAGACTATTTTTATCCCAAAAGACATAGCTGTCCATGCCCCTGATAACACAAGTAGTACAAGATTCTGCTTGAGGAGAATACAGACAGTTTAAAAGATTTTACTTTTATTCTAAACTACATATGTTTTTTAATCTATGCCCAACTAACAAATATATGATATTTATATGCAGTGCAGTAGTTCTTTAGGTATTAGGTTAGAAGCCTTAAAAAAAAAAAAAGTCACAATCTCATAAGTAATTTTTCCACATTTCCCTCTACCTGATGATGCAGAGCACATATGTTAATTTACTATTCCATTAAAAGCTACACCTTACCTATGAGGAATATTGTATAGTATAGGTTTTATGACATTCAGAGAATAAGGGTAGAGAACATGCACATATAAATGTTACATTAACAACTCTATAGCTGCCTAGTAATTGTGTGTTAATTACCTGGATAGGTCTGAATCCTCCCTTGGAGAATGAATCAAAGCAGCAGAGAGACAGAGAGAAAGCCAATGGGAGAGCATACAGAGATCAGTAGGAGACACAAGACAACATCAACAAGACAGTGCGCCTAGAAATCCCCCAGAACCCAGTGCGTCTCAAGGACGTCACCTCTCCTTATTGTAACCTCTATAGTCCCACACTGCATCCTTAAATCCTGGCCTTTATGGGGTACCATGAGGACAGATTTGTGAATAAATGTATTAAAGCATATAATACACTTTTTGCCATTTAACTATATAACTGTAGCTCTATTTATGTAGTTTTGCTGCAAAATTATTTTCTTTAAAATAAGAAAACAAAGGGAACTGGAGCCTTATTAAGGACACAAGAGGTGGGGACACAGAAAGGAGCTCATAGTAACAGCCTCGTGATCTAGACCAGTGTTTTGCAACCAATACATGGCGATGAAACATATACACTGGGCCTCAGATATAAATCACTGTATGGAAAGGATTCAGTTTTATTTCAGTGTTGTCACCCACCCAATTTGGAGCTTTGCCCAGCTAGAGGAGCAGATCATCGGCAGCAGAAAGGGGGTAAAAAGGGAAAAAAAAATGTCAAAAAATGGAAGATGTTATCCCTTTAAGGTGTTTTTTTTTGCTCTGTTTCATTATGGATACATGCCCACCCAACTGCTTTGTCAAGAGCCGGCTGGCATCTTCATTGGCTGAAGATCCCTTGGGAGAACATGAATTATTATTGTCTAGACCAAGGAAAAAAATAGATTCATGTTCTTCTTAGAAAAACAGTCTATACTACATTGTATAAGCCATTTTGTTCTAATTTAAATCAGACATTTTTATGCTGTATCATGCAAATAAGCAGATCCCATATACTATTAGGTGCATTAAAGTGCTAATTAGAAACATAATACATGTTTGTTTCTGTGGTGGCAAAAACAATGTTCCCTAATGCTTTCCCCTTTCCCACATTAGTGTGAAAAAAAGGCTAGTACAATGTATAGACAATTTAATGCTCTCTAAAAATAAGCCAGTTTGTTGATGTGGTGAGAGAATCCCTTTAATGATATTTGTGCGGTACCCTTTAATGAACCTCAGTGGACCTTGTGTGGACGATTGAAAAACACTGGTTTAGACAAATTCCATGCAAAAAATAATTTAAAAAAAAACAAACACTTTAAGGGATAGACAAGTGAAGACAAAATGTGCTAAAATATGTGCTAAAATATTACTTAAAGGATCACTGTAGTGTATATACTAGTTAAGCTCATGTTTATTTGCTGTGCACAGGCCATTAAATAAAAAAGTTATTTTTTTTAGCATTTAAATAGTTTTTTCCCCTCAAGCAGATTTGTGTATATCCCCCTACCTGTGTCTATTAGGGTTGCAGCCAGCTTTGCCTGTGTGCTGGGC
>CM050169.1:241735105-241765105 GCA_027410445.1 Discoglossus pictus | reverse complement strand
TACTACAGAGGCAGACAAAGACCCCCAGTGTTATCTGGTAGTAAGACCCTTCTCCCACCCATATCAAGTACTCTGAGCGGCACAGGATTCGTAAAATAAAATCAAAATATTTCAAAAATGATTTACCGTAGACTAAAACTGCTAGTACAATGCATAGCCAATTTGTTATGCTATTTAAAAACAAAATCAACTTCCTGTTGAGGATGTTCCTAATATGGTAGAAATGTAAAAAAAAAAAAAAAAAAAAATTAATAATAATAATAATAATAATAAATATATATATATATATATATATATATATATATATATATATACACACACACACATACAATTGTAAAACAATTAAACTGATAATGTACTTTGTTACGGGCAAAACCTTCAGTGTTACAATAAATGACACGACTTCCTTATCAGGACACTTAGGATTACATGTAACAAATCTCTATGAACAGTAAGAAAAGCAATACAACAGATTGCATCTTACATTCCCAAGATGCACTGCTTCTTTGGGCCATTACATTTATTTGATCTTATATGTATGATACAATTACTTAAGATACAGAAAAAAAGGAGATGACTGTGTCAGAATTGCAGAATTGTACCCATCCCATTATTATATAACCTCCTCTTTGCACGCCACACTGCAGCATGGAGATTTAATCCACACATATATATTCTATACATAGATACCTGGAATGCTAACGAAACTCTGCAGATCTCACCAGTAAGGAAGCAACAGAGCAAAGGAATAAAGCACAAGATGGAAGATGAGAGGGAGACAAGTAACCAGTAAAGGTGCAGTCCCACTGGGAGTCCATGAGATAAGAAATCAGAGCCTGTACTTATATATAATCATTGTAATAAGATTAAGGCCGTTATCAATTCTATGACATAAAGCACCAAAATGCTAAGAATTAACCCTTATTACCCAAATAAGGAATGCACATTTACAAAAGCAAGTTTGTAATCTATCTACAGCCATTTGTAGTGTGTGTGTCTGTATATACATATTATATACACACACACACACTTTTCTTTAGTGGTCACTGCATAAACTAATTAGCAAACTGTGCCACGAATTAGCTAGAGACACACAAACACTACTCAGCCTATAATGTCAAATTAGTTTTTCAGCTGATTTATCCCTTTAAGTATCCCTTTAAACCATGGGTGGGCAAGTTTGGTTCATGAGGCCTACACACCAGTCAGGATTTGAGGAGATCTCTGGGGTGCAGAGGTGAATCAATCACTTCTTCAGTTGCCCTGATTGACTCACCTGCGCACAGAGAGGAAAACCCTGAAATCCAGGCCTGTGTGCGGCTCTCCAGGACTGACTTGTCCAGCCCTGCTTTAAACGACCATGCGCTAATTATGTCAGGATAATAAAGTACCAATAATTTATTTAAAAAAAATGCAATTTAGTAATAAAAGAAGCCCAGCTTTGGGGTCACACATTTGGGGTCACTCCGCTCTAGAGGTGCTGCCACCAGACTGGTCTTGTTTTCAGTACATAATTACTGGACTAAAGGGACATGGCAGGTTCCTGGGTGTTACTATGTATATTATATCCCTGGGTATTTATGAACGAACATGTATTTTATTTTATTAAGAAGTGCTTATAAGGTCAGTTTTTACTGCTGAAACTCATACAAATAGTCCCTGCCCTCTGCAGCGTATACAGATACAGACTCTGTAATACATGGAAGTAAATACACAGGTATTTTATATACCTAGTAACAGGCAGGAACCTTCCACATGTCTTTAATAACGTCATTTTGCATATGGCTTCCAAGTCATCAGTATTGTCTGGCTGCTTACACGTTGGCACTTTAGAAGCCACATGCAAAAGGAAGTCCTTAATATAGGGAAGCTAACTCATCTGGTGGGAGGTTCTTTAGAGCGGTCAAAATGTAAATATATTTTTCTATCAAATTATTTTTTTATATTTTCAAAACTTCATAATGTTATTCATAATTTACTTTCCTACTATAATGGAGAACTCTGCTGTGTCCCTTTAATTTAACCCATTGATTCTTCTGATTTCCAATTCCATTGATGTCCCACTGGCATTAGAGGACCCCAGGATGAGGTTAGTGGGAGAGGGTGGAGGGACAAGAGGAAACACGAGTGACAATACCTGGTGATGGGTCGGTCTGGGTCCAGCTGCAAACTAAAGAGAGGAGCGAGAGAGAGAGACACAATCACAAAACGAGAGAGCACAGAGAGAGTCAGAGATGCCACAAATACAGTGCCCACACAATAAAGCCAAATACCCACAAACACTCCAAGCTGGAGAGAGAGTGCCAGAGAGTGAGCGCAGGACCAGGGTGAGATCTCAGAGAGCAGCACGAGACAGCCAGATCTGGGAGGTCTCTTATAGGACTCATGGAGGACCCCTCTCTCTTTATATATATCGTATATATCGCTTGAAACATGAAATGGTTAAACCATCAGTGCCCTGAGAGTACACAATAAGAAGGGCAGAGTGTGTGTATATGCGTGTGCAAGAAGAGAGGGCGTGTGTGTATATGCGTGTGCAAGAAGAGAGAGCGTGTGTGTATATGCGTGTGCAAGAAGAGAGAGCGTGTGTGTATATGCGTGTGCAAGAAGAGAGAGCGTGTGTGTATATGCGTGTGCAAGAAGAGAGAGCGTGTGTGTATATGCGTGTGCAAGAAGAGAGAGCGTGTGTATATGCGTGTGCAAGAAGAGAGAGAGCGTGTGTATATGCGTGTGCAAGAAGAGAGAGAGCGTGTGCGAGTGTGTGTCTGTGTATATGCATGTGCAAGAAGAGAGTGGGTGTGAGTATATGCGTGTGCAAGAAGAGAGAGAGAGAGAGAGAGAGAGCGTGTGTATATCTGTGTGCAAGAAGAGAGAGAGAGAGCGTGTGTATATCCGTGTGCAAGAAGAGAGAGAGAGAGCGTGTGTATATCCGTGTGCAAGAAGAGAGTGAGAGAGCGTGTGTATATCCGTGTGCAAGAAGAGAGAGAGAGAGCGTGTGTATATCCGTGTGCAAGAAGAGAGAGAGCGAGCGTGTGTATATCCGTGTGCAAGAAGAGAGAGAGCGAGCGTGTGTATATCCGTGTGCAAGAAGAGAGAGAGAGAGCGTGTGTATATCCGTGTGCAAGAAGAGAGAGAGCGAGCGTGTGTATATCCGTGTGCAAGAAGAGAGAGAGAGAGCGTGTGTATATCCGTGTGCAAGAAGAGAGAGAGAGAGAGCGTGTGTATATCCGTGTGCAAGAAGAGAGAGAGAGAGCGTGTGTGTATATGCGTGTGCAAGAAGAGAGAGAGAGAGAGAGAGTGTATATGTGTGTGCAAGAGAGAGATTGTGTGTATATGTGTGTGCAAGAAGAGAGAGAGCGTGTGTGTGTATGCGTGTGCAAGAAGAAAGAGAGCGTGTGTGTATGCGTGTGCAAGAAGAGAGAGCGAGTGTGTGTGTGTGCAAGAAGAGAGAGCGAGTGTGTGTGTATATATTATATATATATATATATATATATATATATATATATATATATATATATATATATATATATGTGTGTGTGTGTGTGTACACAAAGAGAGAGTGTGTCCCAATCCAGGGTCGGGAAAGGAGTCAAAGGTCATGGTGTACTGAATAAAACATAATGCAACAATGTGGCACCAACAACACGCAGCGCAACAACACGCACATTCATACAGATTGCAGGACAAACAGACGTCACTAATGCCCCTAATCTAGGGATTTCTAACACTTTTTCCATTTTTTGGGTTCTATAAAATGTGTTTAGGCGATTCCTCCTCAATCATATACAATTTATACTTCTCATAGTTGTCAGCTTCCAGAACTACCCCCTTTCTCCCTGTATGTTCTCCTGCCTGCGGCCATCCTTCATATCTGTGACACTGGGAGCTGCAGCTAGGCTCAGGGACGGGGCTTCACACTACAAGGTCTATACGGACATGGGAAGTGTTATCATCTGGTACCAGCGCTCAGATACAACAAATACAATGCTTTCCATGTACCATTAAATCTAGTAGATCTGCCATTTTGCAGCCAAGTGCAGTTTTTAAGTGATATTTTACATCTTATCTACAAGTTGATACCGAGAGAGACAGAATTAATAAGAACTGAAGAGACAACATATAGAAAAGTACATAGATCTCACTCCATTAACTGGGATAGTGAGGGGGTCTGAATCACTCTACCAGCGCCAGGCGGCCCTCTGAATCCCTCTACCAGCGCCAGGTGGCCCTCTGAATCCCTCTACCAGCGCCAGGCGGCCCTCTGAATCCCTCTACCAGCGCCAGGTGGCCCTCTGAATCCCTCTACCAGCGCCAGGCGGCCCTCTGAATCCCTCTACCAGCGCCAGGCGGCCCTCTGAATCCCTCTACCAGCGCCAGGCGGCCCACTGAATCCCTCTACCAGCGCCAGGCGGCCCTCTGAATCCCTCTACCAGCTCTGTATGGCCCACAAATCCCTATATCGGTGATGGGTGGTCTATAAATTACTGTATCAGTGCAGGGGGCTATGAATCCCTCTACCAGCTCTCAGCGGCCTATGGATCCCTATATCAGTGATGGGCAGTCTATGAATCTCTCTACCAGCTCTCGGCAGCCTATGGATCCCGATATCAGTGATGGGCGGTCTATGAATCCATCTACCAGCTCCGGGCAGCCTATGGATCCCTATATCAGCTCTGGGGGGCTATAAATCCATCTACCAGCTCTCAGCGGCCTATGGATCCCGATATCAGTGATGGGCGGTCTATGAATCCATCTACCAGCTCCGGGCAGCCTATGGATCCCTATATCAGCTCTGGGGGCCTATAAATCCATCTACCAGCTCTCAGCGGCCTATGGATCCCTATATCAGTGATGGGCGGTCTATGAATCCCTCTACCAGCTCTGGGGGCCTATAAATCCCTCTACCAGCTCTCAGCGGCCTATGGATCCCTATATCAGTGATGGGCCGTCTAAGAATCCCTCTACCAGCTCTCGGCAGCCTATGGATCCCTATATCAGTGATGGGCAGTCTATGAATCCCTCTACCAGCTCTCGGCAGCCTATGGATCCCTATATCAGTGATGGGCAGTCTATGAATCCCTCTACCAGCTCTCAGCGGCCTATGGATCCCGATATCAGTGATGGGCGGTCTATGAATCCATCTACCAGCTCCGGGCAGCCTATGGATCCCTATATCAGTGATGGGCGGTCTATGAATCCCTCTACCAGCTCTCAGCGACCTATGGATTCCTATATCAGTGATGGGCGGTCTATGACTCCCTCTACCAGGTCTGGACGGCCTATGGATTCCTATATCAGTGATGGGCGGTCTATGGATCCCTCTACCAGGTCTGGGCGGCCTATGGATCCCTATATCAGTGATGGGCGGTCTATGACTCCCTCTACCAGGTCTGGACGGCCTATGGATTCCTATATCAGTGATGGGCGGTCTATGGATCCCTCTACCAGGTCTGGGCGGCCTATGGATCCCTATATCAGTGATGGGCGGTCTATGAATCCCTCTACCAGCTCTCAGCGGCCTATGGATCCCTATATCAGTGATGGGCGGTCTATGAATCCCTCTACCAGCTCTCAGCGGCCTATGGATCCCTATATCAGTGATGGGCCGTCTAAGAATCCCTCTACCAGCTCTCAGCGGCCTATGGATCCCTATATCAGTGATGGGCGGTCTATGAATCCCTCTACCAAAATGGTGGCACAGAGAGAGAAGTGATTTCATTAAGTGTATCGAGCTTGATAACCTACACCGTAATGCCCATGGGTTTGTTACTGCAGAGGGGACATATGTGCCCTAATATATAGATATGCTAATGTTCATTCACCAATTTCCACCAGTGTGTTATCTCAAACTGATAACCATCTCTGTTGACTTTAAACGGATTAGAAACTGTTTACTTCATGGTACATGAAGTCTCAGGATGCTACTAGGCATAATATCCAAGTGTATCTATTTACTTTTATGCACTTTATTTTATAAAGAAGTGCCTATAAGCTCGTTTTTTACTGCCTAAAATCAAATAAATAGTCCCTGTATGGGTCTGCCCACTGCAGCGTACGCACAGACTCTGCTGTACTTGCTGTGTCATATTAACCAATCAGTGACTCTCTCCGCAATATGCTGCTAAGATGTAGTCTAGGATAGGCTAGGACACATCCAGTACTACAGAGAGTGTGTCTGCATACACCACAGTGGGCGGACATATACAGGGATTATTTGTTTGAGTTTAGGCAGCAAAAACCCGAGCTAAGCCCTTCTTAATAAATAAATATATAAATACATGTCAGTAAATGGATACACAGGAATATTATATACCTAGTAACACCCAGGGCCGCACATGTCCCTTTAACACGATGAAGGATAAAGCCGAGAAGTGTTTATATACCAGGCTATGAAATGAGTCTCTAAGGTTATATATAACCCGTAAGGAAGAACCAAGGAAGAGTGTGATCAGGTTTCGCATTGCTATGACCCACCGAGGACCTGTGTAACCCTTGTTTGTTTGTTTGTTTCTAACGAGTTTGTTAATAGAATTCAATGTTCCCGGCTGCATTTGGAGAAACATGAATTAAAAGCCAGGACGTGTGTGAAAAAGAAAAAGGCATCGGCCAGAGGGTCAAGCAAAACAAAATGTGTGCAGTGCCCCCAAGGGAAGAGCACCAACGCGTATTAACAATCCGCACATTTAGTCACTTCTAATGAAGCAAAGATGGAATGGCCTTCGGTATCCTTAAATAAATATTAATAAACAACAACAACAACTGATGCTTACCGGAGAGCGGTTCTGAGGCTGAGTGCTCATTGTCTGTGGTGGTTGAGGATAAACCAGGGTGGGGGCGGCTGCATTCTGCCCAGAGGCGTAGGAGGCCTGTGAAACGGACAAGACGGCAAACGTTAAGTCTACGTGGAGATTTGGAGTGTGTGTTATACAATCACAGAAATGGCCTTATAGTGAAAATGTAATTCCAAATAATTCGGGGAAAGCTATGGCAAGTCTGGACAAGCTAGTAAAAAGTAAAGATATGTCACAATCAACAAAGGTCCACATAGTTAGAACTCTGGTATTCCCAGTAGTAACATACAGATTTGAGAGCCGGACCATAAAGAAGTCTGAGCGCCAGAGAATTGACACTTTTGAATTGTTGGAGAAAACTGCTTAGATATTTTGGCCGCATCATGAAAAGAAGACCCTTATGCTGGGAAAGATTAAAGGCACACAAAGAAAGGGTGGCAGAGATGGATAGATGAGGTCCTTGAAGCAATGAACATGAGCCTGAGGGAGCTCAGAGGCAGTGGCTGAAAGATGTGCCTGGCGTGCTGCGGTTTATATGGTAACAGACACGACTGAACAACAATTGAAAATGACTACTAATATATCTGAAGACTAAAATATATATATATATATATATATATATATATATATATATATATATATATATATATATACAAAATAGCTCCATTTATTAGTCAGTGTGTAATTTACCAACAAACAATTTAAAACTTTATTAGTGTCCACTAAAACAAAATAATTTTTCCCCATGAGGAATTAAATCAACTCAATAGGAAGTTATTAGACCTCTCCAGCACTTCAGATATCTATGCCCAGTATAGGCTGCGGTACGGTACCCCCATCCCCGGTATAGGCTGCGGTACGGTACCCCCATCCCCGGTATAGGCTGCGGTACGGTACCCCCATCCCCGGTATAGGCTGCGGTACGGTACCCCCATCCCCGGTATAGACTGCGGTACGGTACCCCCCCCCCCATCCCCGGTATAGACTGCGGTACGGTACCCCCCCCATCCCCGGTATAGGCTGCGGTACGGTACCCCCCCATCCCCGGTATAGGCTGCGGTACGGTACCCCCATCCCCGATATAGGCTGCAGTACGGTACCCCCATCCCTGGTATAGGCTGCGGTACGGTACCCCCATCCCCGATATAGGCTGCGGTACTGTACCCCCATCCCCGATATAGGCTGCGGTACGGTACCCCCATCCCTGGTATAGGCTGCGGTACGGTACCCCCATCCCCGGTATAGACTGGTGCCCCGTATCCCCATACCCAGTATAAGCTCCAGTCCTTGTATCCTCCTCCCCAGTACAGGCTTCAGTCTCTGTATCCCCACCTCTAGTATAACCTGCAGCTGCATCCCAGTCCCCTTAAAGCCCTGCAGTGCAGTCTTCCCACCCTCCACCACACACTGCAATGCTGTCCCCTCACCCTCCACCACACACTGCAATGCTGTCCCCTCACCCTCCACCACACACTGCAATGCTGTCCCCTCACCCTCCACCACACACTGCAATGCTGTCCCCTCACCCTCCACCACACACTGCAATGCTGTCCCCTCACCCTCCACCACACACTGCAATGCTGTCCCCTCACCCTCCACCACACACTAGAATGTTGTCCCCTCACCCTCCACCACACACTGCAATGCTGTCCCCTCACCCTCCAATACAAGCTGCAATGCTGAATCTCCTACCCTCCAACAAACCACACTGTTGTATCACCCCCCCCCCCCACACACACACAATGTCCTATATAAACAGCATCATGGTTTACACTATTTGTGCTGTGTCAGATAATACATCACGATCCTGCATTTAAAGGATGAGTTTAGAACAGGACAGACTGCTTTTCAAGAAAAACATTATCTTGAAAGAGATATGGAGGGTTCCTTTGAGTTACTAGATATCTAATATCCCTGGGTATCTATTTACTGACATGTACTTTATTTTATTAAGAAGTTCTTATAAGCTCTGTTACTGCCTAAAATAATACTAATAGTCCCTGTATGGGTCTGCTCTCTGCAGCATAAGGGGACACAGACTTTGTAGTGCTGGATGGTCAGTGTAGTGTCCTAGCCTATCAGGGACCCCATCATAGCAGCATACTGCTAATAGATGGTCACCGACTGGTTAGTATGAGACATGGCTGCGAGAAAAAGAAAACCTGTCACCCCAATGTCTTTATTACAGGGCAGCATGTCACAGAAATAAGAATATGCAGCGTCACCTGTCTCCTGTGTGTGCGTCTTAATATGGGAGATTGAGACAACAATAAGGACCTGACAAGCACATCTGGTAGTTAGGCACTTACTGTCATTGCTGGGGAGTCGCATGACTGGGCCACAACTAGTAAAGGAACATGGGAAGTAGACTGGAATTAAATGGGAATAAGCAGCAGGTTTAGGCGCTTTAAAAAAAAAAAAAAAACGAAACAATCACTCAAATGATAAAAAGGAAACAAATATTCACCTTACAGGACCCCCACTACCACAAACTATTCTGGGTGGGAGCTTCAAAATATACATGTTTGCCTCCGTTCCTAAAGCATCCGTTAACTTCGACACACACGGCAGAACTATGTGCATGACCCCCTCGCCACAGCGCCTGCAGAGGGCAGACCCATGCAGGGACAAAGGCAGAAACAGAGCTTATAAGCCTAAAGTACATACATGTAAATAGATAACCAGGGACATTACATACTGAAGGGTTAGATAGCACTGCTGTGAGTGCCAGTAAGGTGTTTGTTGCACATGCAGCCTGCTTGTTGGATACTGAAGGGTTAGATAGCACTGCTGTGAGTGCCAGTAAGTTGTTTGTTGCACATGCAGCCTGCTCATTGGATACTGAAGGGTTAGATAGCACTGCTGTGGGTGCCAGTAAGTTGTTTGTTGCACATGCAGCCTGCTTGTTGGATACTGAAGGGTTAGATAGCACTGCTGTGAGTGCCAGTAAGTTGTTTGTTGCACATGCAGCCTGCTCATTGGATACTGAAGGGTTAGATAGCACTGCTGTGGGTGCCAGTAAGTTGTTTGTTGCACATGCAGCCTGCTTGTTGGATACTGAAGGGTTAGATAGCACTGCTGTGAGTGCCAGTAAGGTGTTTGTTGCACATGCAGCCTGCTCATTGGATACTGAAGGGTTAGATAGCACTGCTGTGAGTGCCAGTAAGGTGTTTGTTGCACATGCAGCCTGCTCATTGGATACTGAAGGGTTAGATAGCACTGCTGTGAGTGCCAGTAAGGTGTTTGTTGCACATGCAGCCTGCTCATTGGATACTGAAGGGTTAGATAGCACTGCTGTGAGTGCCAGTATGGTGTTTGTTGCACATGCAGCCTGCTTGTTGGATACTGAAGGGTTAGATAGCACTGCTGTGAGTGCCAGTAAGGTGTTTGTTGCACATGCAGCCTGCTCATTGGATACTGAAGGGTTAGATAGCACTGCTGTGAGTGCCAGTAAGGTGTTTGTTGCACATGCAGCCTGCTCGTTGGATACTGAAGGGTTAGATAGCACTGCTGTGGGTGCCAGTAAGGTGTTTGTTGCACATGCAGCCTGCTCATTGGATACTGAAGGGTTAGATAGCACTGCTGTGGGTGCCAGTAAGTTGTTTGTTGCACATGCAGCCTGCTTGTTGGATACTGAAGGGTTAGATAGCACTGCTGTGAGTGCCAGTAAGGTGTTTGTTGCACATGCAGCCTGCTTGTTGGATACTGAAGGGTTAGATAGCACTGCTGTGGGTGCCAGTAAGGTGTTTGTTGCACATGCAGCCTGCTTGTTGGATACTGAAGGGTTAGATAGCATTGCTGTGAGTGCCAGTATGGTGTTTGTTGCACATGCAGCCTGCTCGTTGGATACTGAAGGGTTAGATAGCACTGCTGTGAGTGCCAGTAAGGTGTTTGTTGCACATGCAGCCTGCTCGTTGGATACTGAAGGGTTAGATAGCACTGCTGTGAGTGCCAGTAAGGCGTTTGTTGCACATGCAGCCTGCTTATTGGATACTGAAGGGTTAGATAGCACTGCTGTGAGTGCCTGTAAGGTGTTTGTTGCACATGCAGCCTGCTCGTTGGATACTGAAGGGTTAGATAGCACTGCTGTGAATGCCAGTATAATGTTTGTTGCACATGCAGCCTGCTCGTTGGATACTGAAGGGTTAGATAGCACTGCTGTGAGTGCCAGTAAGGTGTTTGTTGCACATGCAGCCTGCTCGTTGGATACTGAAGGGTTAGATAGCACTGCTGTGAGTGCCAGTAAGGTGTTTGTTGCACATGCAGCCTGCTTGTTGGATACTGAAGGGTTAGATAGCACTGCTGTGGGTGCCAGTATGGTGTTTGTTGCACATGCAGCCTGCTCGTTGGATACTGAAGGGTTAGATAGCATTGCTGTGAGTGCCAGTATAATGTTTGTTGCACATGCAGCCTGCTCGTTGGATACTGAAGGGTTAGATAGCACTGCTGTGAGTGCCAGTAAGGTGTTTGTTGCACATGCAGCCTGCTCATTGGATACTGAAGGGTTAGATAGCACTGCTATGAGTGCCAGTAAGGTGTTTGTTGCACATGCAGCCTGCTCATTGGATACTGAAGGGTTAGATAGCATTGCTGTGAGTGCCAGTAGGGTGTTTGTTGCACATGCAGCCTGCTCGCCAGATAGTGAAGGGTTAGATAGCACTGCTGTGAGTGCCAGTATGGTGTTTGTTGCACATGCAGCCTGCTCGTTGGATACTGAAGGGTTAGATAGCATTGCTGTGAGTGCCAGTAAGGTGTTTGTTGCACATGCAGCCTGCTCGTTGGATGCTGAAGGGTTAGATAGCACTGCTGTGAGTGCCAGTAAGGTGTTTGTTGCACATGCAGCCTGCTCGTTGGATACTGAAGGGTTAGATAGCACTGCTGTGAGTGCCAGTAAGGTGTTTGTTGCACATGCAGCCTGCTCGTTGGATACTGAAGGGTTAGATAGCATTGCTGTGAGTGCTAGTAAGGTGTTTGTTGCACATGCAGCCTGCTTGTTGGATACTGAAGGGTTAGATAGCACTGCTGTGAGTGCCAGTAAGGTGTTTGTTGCACATGCAGCCTGCTTGTTGGATACTGAAGGGTTAGATAGCACTGCTGTGAGTGCCAGTAAGGTGTTTGTTGCACATGCAGCCTGCTCGTTGGATACTGAAGGGTTAGATAGCATTGCTGTGAGTGCCAGTAAGGTGTTTGTTGCACATGCAGCCTGCTCATTGGATACTGAAGGGTTAGATAGCATTGCTTTGAGTGCCAGTATGGTGTTTGTTGCACATGCAGCCTGCTCGCCAGATACTGAAGGGTTAGATAGCACTGCTGTGAGTGCCAGTAAGGTGTTTGTTGCACATGCAGCCTGCTTGTTGGATACTGAAGGGTTAGATAGCACTGCTGTGAGTGCCAGTAAGGTGTTTGTTGCACATGCAGCCTGCTTGTTGGATACTGAAGGGTTAGATAGCACTGCTGTGAGTGCCAGTAAGGTGTTTGTTGCACATGCAGCCTGCTTGTTGGATACTGAAGAGTTAGATAGCACTGCTGTGAGTGCCAGTAAGGTGTTTGTTGCACATGCAGATTGCTCGTTGGATACTGAAGGGTTAGATAGCACTGCTGTGCGTGCCAGTAAGGTGTTTGTTGCACATGCAGCCTGCTCATTGGATACTGAAGGGTTAGATAGCACTGCTGTGAGTGCCAGTAAGGTGTGTGTTGCACATGCAGCCTGCTCATTGGATACTGAAGGGTTAGATAGCACTGCTGTGAGTGCCAGTAAGGTGTTTGTTGCACATGCAGCCTGCTCATTGGATACTGAAGGGTTAGATAGCATTGCTGTGAGTGCCAGTAAGGTGTTTGTTGCACATGCAGCCTGCTTGTTGGATACTGAAGGGTTAGATAGCACTGCTGTGAGTGCCAGTAAGGTGTTTGTTCCACATGCAGCCTGCTCATTGGATACTGAAGGGTTAGATAGCACTGCTGTGAGTGCCAGTATGGTGTTTGTTGCACATGCAGCCTGCTCATTGGATACTGAAGGGTTAGATAGCACTGCTGTGAGTGCCAGTATGGTGTTTGTTGCACATGCAGCCTGCTCATTGGATACTGAAGGGTTAGATAGCACTGCTGTGAGTGCCAGTAAGGTGTTTGTTGCACATGCAGCCTGCTTGTTGGATACTGAAGGGTTAGATAGCATTGCTGTGAGTGCCAGTAAGGTGTTTGTTGCACATGCAGCCTGCTTGTTGGATACTGAAGGGTTAGATAGCACTGCTGTGAGTGCCAGTAAGGTGTTTGTTGCACATGCAGCCTGCTCGCCAGATAGTGAACGGTTAGATAGCACTGCTGTGGGTGCCAGTATGGTGTTTGTTGCACATGCAGCCTGCTCATTGGATACTGAAGGGTTAGATAGCACTGCTGTGAGTGCCAGTAAGGTGTTTGTTGCACATGCAGCCTGCTCGTTGGATACTGAAGGGTTAGATAGCACTGCTGTGAGTGCCAGTAAGGTGTTTGTTGCACATGCAGCCTGCTCGTTGGATACTGAAGGGTTAGATAGCATTGCTGAGAGTGCCAGTAAGGTGTTTGTTGCACATGCAGCCTGCTCGTTGGATACTGAAGGGTTAGATAGCACTGCTGTGAGTGCCAGTAAGGTGTTTGTTGCACATGCAGCCTGCTCGCCAGATAGTGAAGGGTTAGATAGCACTGCTGTGAGTGCCAGTAGGGTGTTTGTTGCACATGCAGCCTGCTCGTTGGATACTGAAGGGTTAGATAGCACTGCTGTGAGTGCCAGTAAGGTGTTTGTTGCACATGCAGCCTGCTCATTGGATACTGAAGGGTTAGATAGCACTGCTGTGAGTGCCAGTAAGGTGTTTGTTGCACATGCAGCCTGCTCGTTGGATACTGAAGGGTTAGATAGCACTGCTGTGAGTGCCAGTATGGTGTTTGTTGCACATGCAGCCTGCTCATTGGATACTGAAGGGTTAGATAGCACTGCTGTGAGTGCCAGTAAGGTGTTTGTTGCACATGCAGCCTGCTCGTTGGATACTGAAGGGTTAGATAGCACTGCTGTGAGTGCCAGTAAGGTGTTTGTTGCACATGCAGCCTGCTCACCAGATAGTGAAGGGTTAGATAGCACTGCTGTGAGTGCCAGTAAGGTGTTTGTTGCACATGCAGCCTGCTCATTGGATACTGAAGGGTTAGATAGCACTGCTGTGAGTGCCAGTAAGGTGTTTGTTGCACATGCAGCCTGCTCATTGGATACTGAAGGGTTAGATAGCACTGCTGTGAGTACCACTTTGTGTTGTGCTGACACAGAGCGGCGCGGAGGTGACTCATCGCTTTCTGTGCCTGTAATGAGTGTGCACTTTGGGTGTTTATCTCAGGCCGCCGCCCCCCAAGCCGCGCAATATTAACCTACGCACTTACAGAACTAAAAATAAACCTGCCTTTTGTACCCTTGTGAAAACCAGCAGCATGAGAGGGGGGGGCTCTAGAACCGCGCGCGCAGGGAAATAACGGATCTACATCTTCCCTGGCCCCAGGGTCTGCAGTGCACATTAATATGCATGCACAGCGTAATTACTCCTAATTAATGGTAATATGTGACAAGTTGTGCCACCGTTCTTAAAGGGATTGGCAACACCCGCACTAATGAATAGAGGGTGTCTCTTTAATGTGATATAGTGCTGACAAAAACAAGTTCACATTATTACAGCAGAGAAGCGCATTTGTTTTTAACCCTTGCTTATCTCTGCACAGAGCTTCAAGCCAAATGTAAAGGCGTCTTCTGATTTAAAGGGAGCCCCAAAAAAGAAAACTAGAAATCAGTAGCTATTACAATGTATAGCCAAAGTAAATCTTTGTATCTCAAATACCAATTAGATGTTGTGATTAATAATTAGCAATCAGCTAATTAGTGACAGTTTGTTTGCTACTGTGGTGGCCCATATATTATCACATATAACAGTGGTCATACTTGCGAGTTTGTCGGTAACGCTATGTTAAAAGTTACGGGCTTGCGCATGAGCAATAAGTGCCAAAGGCGCTCATTGCAAGGCCCGCAAGTTAAAGGTGGGGAGAGCCTTGCATTGTGTGGCAAACAGAATTGCCAGCTTTCAAATTTTATTGCCATCATTTTTGATGGGCAAGTCGCTAGCCATAGTTAGATTCCTTCACAAATACTTATGAAGGACACTGGGCACTAATTTAACATATGGAGGTGCGCATAAAGGAGACGCAAACAATGCTGAATATCTCTGGAATCATTAAAAATGGCCAGATCAATGTTTAGACAGTTTCCCTTTAATACAGAGTCCCTTTAACATCAGCTGTTCTAACAGGGACTGTGTGTGATTTTAGGCAGTAATTACGGAGCTTATAAAGCACTTCTTAATACAATAAAGTACATGTCAGTAAATAGATACCCAGGAATATTATCTACCAAGTAACACCCAGGGACCGCACAGGTCCCTTTAATATAATAGAAAGTCTGACAAATCAGTAAATAATATCCTTATTAAAAAATACAACCTCTTAGACAGACAAGTTAGGAAACCAATATGGAGTTTCACACCTCAAACAAGCCACAAACCTGCCCCCCCCCCCCCCCAAAAACAGGCCACAAACCTGCCCCCCCCCAAAAACAGGCCACAAACCTGCCCCCCCCAAAAAACAGGCCACAAACCTGCCCCCCCAAAAAAACAGGCCACAAACCTGCCCCCCCCCCCCCCCAAAATAACAGGCCACAAACCTGCCCCCCCCCCAAAAACAGGCCACAAACCTGCCCCCCCCCAAAAAAAAACAGGCCACAAACCTGCCCCCCCCCCCCAAACAGGCCACAGAGATTTTTAAGACAATAATCACCTTCAGCCTTAATATGCACAACTACACACTACTGTATGATATAATCACACACAATCTACACAATAGCATATTTGTATTGTTTCAAAACCCAGGGTAGGTTTAATGAGTAAACAAAAATGTCTAGACTACAGCTCAAGTAAATATATTAGAAGAAAGGGCAATTCAAATGATGAGGCCATGTAGAGTGGCGAAATGCATGTCAGGTACTTATGAATTAAAAGCACTACTTTTTTCATGTAACAAATGTACATAAGATACCATCGAGTATAAGGACCTGGTCTTGTGTTAAACACTACAAACCCATGACATGTACAGTCCTACCTGTGATAGCCCTGGGGAAGAGGCATGGCCTGGAGGAGTTGCAGCCAGATTCGGGTGCCCCTTGTTTAAGTCATGTGTAGCGTATGGTGATGGGGCCGGAGGTCCCGGCTGCCTCGCTACCTGGGCCGCAACCTGTGGGTAACACACAAATAAGCACTTAGTTTCATTTGGCAAGACATAACATCTAGACCTTAATACTTATGGCACCAAAATGGAAAGAAAGAGAGCCCAGCTTTTAGAAGCACCTTAAAACGAGCCACCACATACGGGAAGGAGTATGGAAGCTTCACTGCGAAATAACACGTGTATTGTACGTCTAGAATTAAGTATTGTTGACTGTAATTATGGCACAGTTTAGCAGTCAAATGAAAATAAATATCTGTAGAGCTATAGGGCTTTCAAGATCCCAGTTTTAGTCTATAACACAAACCAGGAATTGTAATTAAAGGGATACCGTCATTATATGAAACTTCGGGGCCAGGCATAATTATTATGAGCAAGACAAACTATTTAACGAGCAAGGTTATAGATAACAATTAAACATCTATGCATATTAACTAAAGTTTGAAGCCAGCTTTTTATCAGGAGCCGTGGCTTCTTGGATTTGTCAAGTCCTGTATAGTAGGATATATTATGTATTAATATACTGAAAACCACTAGTTTCCCCACCATTTTTGGTGGGAACACCTATATTTTACCTATTACAGTCTCTATGTACAGTAGAGGTATTCATTGGGTAGCGCAAGATTTGAATCTACTATGGAGGTAGTCAATGGGTGGCCTTACATTTGAACCTAGAGTCAAGGTAGTCAATAGGTGGCCCTAGATTTGGAGCTACAGTCGAGGTACCAAAGTCTGCAGTAGACTTCGAAGGGACCACTGTCTTGACATATTTGTGAAGTATGTAACAAATATTCCTTACATACAATAAAACATTAGCAGCTACGCAAGCCATGAGCAAGAAGAGCCGGTAGGGGAGGGTTATCCTACTGACACTTGTCCTATTTAGTGTGGAAAAGTCTTATCTGAACCCACAGTTCTTGCTATTCCACTCCGAGATCCAATAGAAATAAAGGCAAATAATTCTGCTGCTATTTAAGCAAAAGTTAAAATCACAAGGCCAAAGTTTGTATGAAAAACAGCAAATTTCAGTTTAAGTTTTTCTCACAGAAGATCATTTTTTATTGAGTTACTGAAAGCCTTGAAAGCTGTGATTTGCAGCAACCCATTTAAGAAACATGACCTTTATGAAGAGGGATGGAGTTAACAAAAGCTGGGATATTTGTTAGAGATAATTCATATACTTTTATTGAAACCATTATGGACATTGAGAGCTCTGTAGAACAACATTGGTGGATATTATTTTTTTAACGACAACATCTGAAGTTAATGGATATTATATTTCTATGGATAATATGAAGAAGCACCAACTTACAGAAAGAGCAGCAGATAAGTAGAACAGCCTTCCCAGCAGACGTGGCAAACACAAGGGAATTCAAGCATGACTGAGATATGCATAACGGCATCTTGAGGATTAATTAAGCCAAGCCTTTTAAGTAGCTAGAATAAGATTATTAGTTCTTACCTAACTTAAAAATGTCAACTTACATATTATTGTATCTCCATATATACAATGGTTTCTTTGCATTAATGTGCATATTGCTCCAGTTTAGCTGCATGTTTAAAGTTCTTCCCCAACGAAGATATAACATCACGTTGCTCACATCTGTTACTGCGTTTGATCAGTTCAAGGTATAACAAATAGGTTGGTACTTGAACCCATTGTTGCTCAATGTGAAAAACAAAAATGTGTTCCACTTCCAAACTTGTTTAATGCAAGTCCTAGCAATATATTATTATTTCTATGTACAACAGAGGTGGGCCATAGGTGGCCCGAGATGTGAAGCGACAGCAGAGGTGGGCCATAGGTGGCCCGAGATGTGAATAGACAGCAGAGGTGGGCCATAGGGGGCCCGAGATGTGAATAGACAGCAGAGGTGGGCCATAGGGGGCCCGAGATGTGAATAGACAGCAGAGGTGGGCCATAGGGGGCCCGAGATGTGAAGCGACAGCAGAGGTGGGCCATAGGGGGCCCGAGATGTGAATAGACAGCAGAGGTGGGCCATAGGGGGCCCGAGATGTGAAGCGACAGCAGAGGTGGGCCATAGGGGGCCCGAGATGTGAATAGACAGCAGAGGTGGGCCATAGGGGGCCCGAGATGTGAATAGACAGCAGAGGTGGGCCATAGGTGGCCTGAGATGTGAATAGACAGCAGAGGTGGCCCATAGGTGGCTCGAGATGTGAAGCGACAGCAGAGGTGGGCCATAGGTGGCCCGAGATGTGAATAGACAGCAGAGGTGGGCCATAGGGGGCCCGAGATGTGAAGCGACAGCAGAGGTGGGCCATAGGGGGCCCGAGATGTGAAGCGACAGCAGAGGTGCGCCTTAGGGGGCCCCAAGATGTGAAGCGACAGCAGAGGTGGGCCATAGGGGGCCCGAGATGTGAAGCGACAGCAGAGGTGGGCCATAGGGGGCCCGAGATGTGAAGCGACAGCAGAGGTGGGCCATAGGGGGCCCGAGATGTGAATAGACAGCAGAGGTGGGCCATAGGGGGCCCGAGATGTGAATAGACAGCAGAGGTGGGCCATAGGTGGCCTGAGATGTGAATAGACAGCAGAGGTGGCCCATAGGTGGCCCGAGATGTGAATAGACAGCAGAGGTGGGCCATAGGTGGCCTGAGATGTGAATAGACAGCAGAGGTGGGCCATAGGTGGCCCGAGATGTGAATAGACAGCAGAGGTGGGCCATAGGGGGCCCGAGATGTGAATAGACAGCAGAGGTGGGCCATAGGGGGCCCGAGATGTGAATAGACAGCAGAGGTGGGCCATAGGGGGCCCGAGATGTGAAGCGACAGCAGAGGTGGGCCATAGGGGGCCCGAGATGTGAATAGACAGCAGAGGTGGGCCATAGGGGGCCCGAGATGTGAAGCGACAGCAGAGGTGGGCCATAGGGGGCCCGAGATGTGAATAGACAGCAGAGGTGGGCCATAGGGGGCCCGAGATGTGAATAGACAGCAGAGGTGGGCCATAGGTGGCCCGAGATGTGAATAGACAGCAGAGGTGGCCCATAGGTGGCTCGAGATGTGAAGCGACAGCAGAGGTGGGCCATAGGTGGCCCGAGATGTGAATAGACAGCAGAGGTGGGCCATAGGGGGCCCGAGATGTGAAGCGACAGCAGAGGTGGGCCATAGGGGGCCCGAGATGTGAAGCGACAGCAGAGGTGCGCCATAGGGGGCCCCAAGATGTGAAGCGACAGCAGAGGTGGGCCATAGGGGGCCCGAGATGTGAAGCGACAGCAGAGGTGGGCCATAGGGGGCCCGAGATGTGAAGCGACAGCAGAGGTGGGCCATAGGGGGCCCGAGATGTGAATAGACAGCAGAGGTGGGCCATAGGGGGCCCGAGATGTGAATAGACAGCAGAGGTGGGCCATAGGTGGCCTGAGATGTGAATAGACAGCAGAGGTGGCCCATAGGTGGCTCGAGATGTGAAGCGACAGCAGAGGTGGGCCATAGGGGGCCCGAGATGTGAAGCGACAGCAGAGGTGGGCCATAGGGGGCCCGAGATGTGAAGCGACAGCAGAGGTGGGCCATAGGGGGCCCGAGATGTGAAGCGACAGCAGAGGTGGGCCATAGGGGGCCCCAAGATGTGAAGCGACAGCAGAGGTGGGCCATAGGTGGCCCGAGATGTGAAGCGACAGCAGAGGTGGGCCATAGGTGGCCCGAGATGTGAATAGACAGTAGAGGTGGGCCATAGGGGGCCCGAGATGTGAAGCGACAGCAGAGGTGGGCCATAGGGGGCCCGAGATGTGAAGCGACAGCAGAGGTGGGCCATAGGTGGCCCAAGATGTGAAGCGACAGCAGAGGTGGGCCATAGGTGGCCCGAGATGTGAATAGACAGCAGAGGTGGGCCATAGGGGGCCCGAGATGTGAAGCGACAGCAGAGGTGGGCCACAGGTGGCCCGAGATGTGGAGCGACAGCAGAGGTGCGCCATAGGTGGCCCGAGATGTGAATAGACAGCAGAGGTGGGCCATAGGTTGCCCGAGATGTGAATCTAGACTGCCAGACTTGTCTTATTGCTCACCGCTGCCTCCTTTCATATACTATTCAGCCTACCTGACGCATTAAATCTTTTAAAAAAAGGACATTTCTTGCAATTGTTAATTTAATACAAATGTTCTAATTGTGTTCATTTAGTTACATTTTCCCTGATGGTTGTGGTTTTAGCTTGTACCCACAATGCAGTGTGGCAGGTTATGTATGCTAAAGATGGCGGCATGCAGGGGAACACGCAAGCTGATAATATATTGGCTTGTGACGCTGTGTTCTAGTGACATCAGACACCTTGGGGACAGTTCTTGGGATGGGACGCCAGAACTTGCTGTTTCCCATTTCCCTGGTCGGAGAAAAATTCAATTAATTACTCTCCCAGGATTGGTTTTGGACCTTGGAGATAGCCTGTCAAGTTATGTCAGTTGTTAATTATTGATCTATAGGGGAAATAACATATCTGTTATGTACAATGTTGAACATAAGACTTGGCCCAGCCCGCTAGACTAATTCTACTTTTATAATTAGCAAGGGGGTATGTAATTATTATATTACCACTATTAGGAATTACTATTTAATCATTTTCCCATTTTTGATATATCCTATTGGGATTTTCATAAGACTTTCTTTCATGCCCTCCTGTCTGAATGACACTATAAACCATGATATTAGGTGGATTTTGTTACTGGGTTATACCCAAAGTAGAAGCAGAATCCATATTGCACCGTATTACCCCACTGTATAACCCCAGTATTATTGGACTGAAGAAACATTATTATCCTGGAGAACAGCACCGGAAGCAATTTGAATTATTTAACATATTGCCCTTATGCGAGTGCTCCCTGTGATAAATCTCAGTCCGGATCCTTTGAGGTTCTGTACCCCACTCATTTTACATTGTATGTAGCTCCGTAGTTTAATATAGTCATTTTTATATGATTGAACTAATTTATGTTTTAACTTTCTTTTCTGTCTTCGGAACAAATTTGAAACCCATTGAGGTAATTTACAAATGCTTCCTGGTGTGGAGGGTGGTACCAGTTGTTAAGGGTGTGCGCATATATATGCATATCTATATCTCTATATATACCTAGGCTAACAGCGATCTCAGCAGCATAATCACACGTATCTGTATCATGAGGGGCAGATTATTAGGATTGCTGCAGTTTGTGATCCTTAAACACCTGCAGGTCCTTATTAACATTACAACAGTCCTCAAGCTCACGCAGACCATTAACAGGAAGGAGCTGGGCTGTGTGAAAAGTAACATCAAAATATCCAGAATACTAAAACAGGGATTCAAATAAATATATTTGTTTACACAATAAATACCTTGATGCAAATCATTTACTTTTTAAACTAACCCAGGGTTCATAGGCAACAAAAATATATAAGGCGGCAGGGTAATTTAATTGAGGAAATCACAGAGTGGCGAAATGTACACAGGGTATGTATGATGTAGATGTCTAGGGACGTCGGACGTCAACCTATTCATAGCTATAGCAGCAAAATGAGATGCCGATGGAGGAAAAATAGGAATCTTGGTATAATTTACTTTTTTAGAGTGGCGAAATGTATGTTAGGTATGTATGACGTAGATGTCTAGGAACGTCAACCCATTCACAGCTATAGCAGCAAAATTAGATGCCAATGGAGGCAAAATAGGAATTGCGGTATAATTTTTTTCTAGCAGTGCTGGGCATCATCCATCATCTGGCATGCTGGTAACTGAGCTTTCCAGTTAGGAGGAACCCCCTTTTGGGGGGGTCATAGTCTATTCACTTGGGCTACAGTTTAGAAGTTTTTGTTTGATTTAAAAACCCAGGGTAGGTTAAAAAAAGTAATTATTTGTGCCAAGGTATTTTTTTTTATCATATAAATTAATAGAGATTTATTTTGATCTCTTTTTGGTATTTTGGATAATTAGTGTCGAGCAATGTGGGATTACCATTTACGTATTATACTATTTATGTAATCTGGGATCTTGAATGACCCAACAAACATCTCACTTATACAAAGAAAATTATCCATATAAATAAATAATAATAATGTGGAGAGAAACGGTTAGATAACTGGGTATTTCAAGCATAAATGGTCTATAAAGGACCTCCATCTCTAGTCCTCTGCCACCACTAACTCTCACATTGGTGGTGTAAGAAAAAGAGCATACCCAGTGGCTATAGACTTTAACAGCTAAAAGTTTCGAGACCATTATTGTTTATCCAAATGGGAATGCCTTTCTTACTTACCACCCAGTTCTTATTGTACTGCACTCTGGGAATCAGGGGGACATGCAAACGAGTCCACAATGCGTTTTCCCTTTTTACAGTAAGATGGTTTTGGATTGAAGAGCCGGGTTCCCAGAGTGTAATGCAATAAATATTTCTGTTAATTCTGAGCAGGAAATATGTTTTCTTTTTTTTCTTTTAAACATTCAAATGTGAATACAGATGTACTATTTATTTATTTACTATACTCTGTACGGCGGGGGCTTCTATTTCTGTCACTCTTATGCCCACAATTATTATAAACCACAATTTATTTATATGAATACTCGGGTATTATGTCCAAGTCCTCCTGCCAGGCCCGGGGTGGCAGTGCCCGCAGCCTGGCCTGAGTCTCGCTCTGTCGCATTCTGTGCTGCAGTTTGGACGCTGCTGGATCAGCTACAGAGGAAGACACAAAGCGGCCCGTGGGGATTACCAGGCAATCCTGATGATGAAAGCATTTAAAGTGCTGGGTGAGCAGAGCACAGTGTATTAAAGGGACAGTGCTGCGCATTACTTTATTTTTCTACGTCCTATAAGGACATATAAGCATAGAAGACACTTATGTATCTGAGTTACTTACATGATAATATCTATAATAAAACATCTTTCTATAGCTATCTATATATCTAATTATATCCAAGATAGTTTGTTAATGGGCAACCTAGAGCAGTGGTGTGCAACTCAGTCCTATGAAGGTTGCCGACATCCAGGATTTCAGTCTCTCTGTATGAGAGATGGGAGAGACAGATTCAAATCCTGGCCTGTTGGTGGTCCTCATATGATTGAGTTGCCCACCACTGGCCTAGAGACTACTGGCTATTAAGTGTTAGTTATGATCGTAAACCTTCATATAAAGACAAACCAGCATCAGTTTGTTTCATTTGTTCTTCGTCCTCCCCAACTCACATTTACTGAGCAACAAAAGTATAATGGACAGGTCCTGTAATTTTAGCCACCATTAAAGCGGTTTTAATGAGAAAGAAATAATGTGGATGCCACTGCAGGTCCCGGAGGCACCCATGACATTTTGCTGAGGCGCTCATATGTCCAATTCCAAAATCTCCAGTTACTTATCAACCTTCCCATCTCCATGGAACCTTTCTACAAACGGTCGTCATGATTTTCTCGAAAGATAGTTTTATGTTCTTGGGTTAAATAGTTGATATTATTACATATGTCTCAAGCAGGTGAGGTTTTACCAATAATACAAAGGTCATTTAAAAAAGTGGGGGAGGGAGAGGGATCTTAGTCTTGATGGCAGGTAACACTGTGTGATTTAAGCAGCGAGTTTCCAGTCTTGTAGGGTGCTTTGGGACAAAGTACTTTCTGCTAAGATCCTAAGCTCAAAACAGGGCCCTTCAACTTTTGAGTTTGTTAAACTTGTATTTCCCCTGTACAGCGCTGCGGAATATGTTGGCGTGATACAGATAATAATAATAATAATATATACTCAGTGATGATACACAGGTGCCTGAGGCAGACAGAGCAGAGATTGGTGTATGTGATTAACCCTTTCACCCACACCACATGCACACCTTTGGGGTTTGGAAAGCTGTACCTCATCTATGATGAATGATTCAGCGGCTCCTCTAAAAGGAATCACCTACGACAACCAACATCAGTGGATTAGCACAGGCACAAGACGATTTACTGTATAATCTGTACAATTTAGTAAAAACAACACCAAAAATATGCAACTTCATGAAGAGAATATTAGCAAAATAATTAATGAATACAATGACTAATAAATATTTAATACATTGAAATGACTTTATGAATAAATGAATATACTGAAAACCAAATGGGAGACACGTCATATTTGAGAATGTAATAAATGTTGTTGCATAGTCTGATATTCTGGCCGTCCCTCACTGCGGCTTGCAGCGTTCAAAGGGACCAAAAATAACAAGCTCCCTGCAAATGCACAAGAATATCAGCCTTTTCACTTTCATTTCTACAGATATATTAACCCTAAAATCTGAACAAAAAAAAAACTGAAATGTATTAATGCAGTGAAGAGAGTACATAAGTATTTAAAGGGAGCTTGTAATTTTAAGGACCTAAGACCTTTCCATTTCTGTCCTATAAACCTATTTTAGCCGGTACAACTTGACCTGGAGGTAACGCTCGAGTTAAATAAGCAGTTTGCTTCAAAAGCAAAATTATAAAAAAAAAAAACGGCAAAAAGCATCAAATTAAATAATTTGTAATTTCACCACCTGATAGTCCAGAGGAGTACCCATGAGCTCACAATACTTTTAACATTACTAGAGTCTTCTCTGTCACCCAACAGAAAGTTGATTTCCCTTTAAAGAGCATTAAAAACTGTCTATACATTGTACTACCCATTTGTCTCTATAGAAATATTTTCTGAAATATTCAGAGTTGATTTTGCGGCTCCTGTATGCCAATGTGCCGGTTTGAGAGGGGTCTAACTGTAGTGGCCAAAATAAAGACCCCTAGTGTTATCTGGCAGAGACAGACACCAAGGCCCTCATTCAATTGCAATCTGGCCAATCGAATAGGGCTCTAAATAAGCACATAATATAGATTTTTTAAATATTTTTGGGGTCAGTAAGCATCTATCCAAAAGCAAGGTTTTCACAAACTGAAAACTTCTTTAAAAAAAATATCCTATGTGCTTATTTAGAGCCCTAATTAATTGGCCAAATCGCGATTGAATGAGGGCCCAAGACTGTAGTCCTAATTAGCGCATCAAAGCAGCTAATGGGTGCGAGTTACTCATTTGCAAATAACTATTGCAACAACAGCATGGAATTTCCCAGGACTTCTTCACTTTGGAAAAACAAACAAACAGATAAGACAACATGCAGTCAGTTTTTCATGCACTTTAAGAATAAACTAAAAATAAAAAATAAAAACAACCTGATTTTGGGGTGACAGAGTTCCTTTAAAATCGATTATGATTATATATATATATATATATATATATATATATATATATATATATATATATATATATATATATATATATATATATATACATATATATATATATTTCCTCTGGAAAGTAAGAGTAATAAAGGGTTAGTCCGTTTGCTGATTGGCCCGTGTGACCCAGCCCATACTTACAGTGCTGTACACAGCGGATACTGCGGAGGGGGTGAAGATGCGATCATCGAGGCTCTGCTGGAGGGCTCCCCTGGAAATTCTGCAACGTATGAGGTCAAGGAATATAAACATGATTACGTGAGTGACAGGAGGAGATTATAACTGAAGGCCTAATGTCCAGGAAGGAGGTAAAGAGAGGAATGCAAAAAAAAGAGATCCTGATATGAGGGTGGGAGGGTAATGTGCGGAGTATTCCTTTACACAAAGGGTAAAGTACATAAATAGTATATTTCTGATCATAATTTCCAAATAAAGTTTGCACTGCACTCTGGGAAACTGGGCGGGGACATGCAAATACACCGACACCGTTAATCCAATAGCATTTTATACATGGCTCCTTTAAGGCATATGCTTGCAGTATTACACAGCTTTAAAGCATAGCACAGGATGGATTATGCACAAGTTAGGTACCAGCCCCACACGGATGAGATCCATTAGATCGGAACAGCTGTCTGTGGGTAGTCCCCTAGATCGTGTATAATCCATCCTAAGCTATAAAGCAGAGTCCCCGTATAGATAAAGAAGTTACAGACAGTTCAAAGGGACGACTAAACTGGGGAAGGATCTAGAAGACACCACATCAGGGTGAGATATGGATCCCCAGGGACTTTTGGGTTAATCTACTGAAAACCTCGGCACACCATATGGTTATGGGCAATGCCTAGAGTCCTGAGCGTAGGAGCGGCACCCAGCATGGCACCCTGGGGGACCACACTGTGACCTGCAGACACCCAACAAGATCAGCCAACTGTTTGGAATTGCATAGCAAACAACTGAATCAAAAAGGCCCACAATGGGTAGGTGTCAAAAAGATCCAATTATTTAACAAACTCCCTCACATCTCCTCCTGCCCACTTCTCAAATCGGCTAACAGATAAAAAAGCACAACCCCTCGGCTCCAGCAATCAGTAAGTGAGAACACCAGATAAGATGGACTATTCTTTGCATAAATGTAAAACAATACACTAATACTACAGCATGGGGCACTTGTAGAACTAACCCATCACGGCTCCAGAAGGGTTAAGCAAAGAAATGTGCACTATTTGCAAAGAAAACCGCATTCTGGCAGGAGGGACGATCCCTGCGCCAAGTGCCAGACACCTGCGTGTGCTGAGACAGCAAGAACTGAGTGCTGGAGGAAGGGAGAGACCATCACCAGGAGAAAGAGTAACAATGGGCATCACTACTGGCGAGGGCCGGCACGGGAAGAGACACATCTCCAAGAGGCAGAGTAACAATGGGCATCACTACTGGCGAGAGCCGGCACGGGAAGAGACACATCACCAGGAGACAGAGTAACAATGGTCATCACTACTGGCGAGAGCCGGCAAGGGCACACCGAGCCTTCTGATGTTCTAGAGCGACCCATGCATTGGCCTTATACTAGGGAGAGACACATCACCAGGAGGCAGAGTAACAATAGGCATCACTACTGGCGAGAGCCGGCACACCGAGCCATCTGATGTTCTAGAGCGACCCATGCATTGGCCTTATACTAGGGAGAGACCATCACCAAGAGGCAGAGTAACAATGGGCATCACTACTGACGAGAGCCGGCACGGGCACACCGAGCCTTCTGATGTTCTAGAGCGACCCATGCATTGGCCTTATACTAGGGAGAGACCATCACCAGGAGAAAGAGTAACAATGGGCATCACTACTGGCGAGAGCCGGCACGGGCACACCGAGCCATCTGATGTTCTAGAGCGACCCATGCATTGGCCTTATACTAGGGAGAGACCATCACCAAGAGGCAGAGTAACAATGGGCATCAATACTGGCGAGAGCCGGCACGGGCACACCGAGCCATCTGATGTTCTAGAGCGACCCATGCATTGGCCTTATACTAGGGAGAGACCATCACCAAGAGGCAGAGTAACAATGGGCATCAATACTGGCGAGAGCCGGCACAGGCACACCGAGCCATCTGATGTTCTAGAGCGACCCATGCATTGGCCTTATACTAGGGAGAGACACATCACCAGGAGGCAGAGTAACAATAGGCATCACTACTGGCGAGAGCCGGCACGGGCACACCGAGCCATCTGATGTTCTAGAGCGACCCATGCATTGGCCTTATACTAGGAATAGACAAATCACCATGAGGCAGAGTAACAATGGGCATCACTACTGGCAAGAGCCGGCACGGGAAGAGACACATCACCAAGAGGCAGAGTAACAATGGGCATCACTACTGGCTAGAGCCGGCACACCGAGCCATCTGATGTTCTAGAGCAACCCATGCATTGGCCTTATACTAGGAAAAGACACATCACCAAGAGGCAGAGTAACAATGGGTATCACTACTGGCGAGAGCCGGCACGGGAAGAGACACATCACCAAGAGGCAGAGTAACAATGGGCATCGCTACTGGCTAGAGCCGGCACACCGAGCCATCTGATGTTCTAGAGCGACCCATGCATTGACCTGTACTAGGGAGAGACTAATGGGCATTACTACCAGAGAGCCGACACATTCAGATTAAAGGCACACGGAAGGCCCTGGGTGTTACTAGGTATATAATATCCTGGTGTATCTATTTACTGACACATATTTTATTATGAAGTGTTTATAAGCTCTGTTTTTACTGCCTGAAATCAAACAAATAGTCCCTGTATGGGTCTGCCCACTGCAGCATACACAGATACAGAATCCATAGGGTTGGCTGGGTCTCATACTAGCCAATCAGTGACCATCTCTCTGCAACATTCTGTCGAGTCATGATCCCTGATAGGCTAGGACACTGCACATCCAACCCTACAGAGTCTGTGTCTGCATACACTGCAGTGGGCAGACCCATACAGGGAGTGTTTGTCAGTGGCTGACAGATGTGCTGTGGTCCATATGGTCAGGGAGAGTCAGACATGACTGAACAACAACAAATACATAATAATAGCCTTTTATATATTATACTATGGGTACTATGGGCAAGCATTGTTTATTGGGGCGGACACTGCCATATTTGGGCTCAGCAGGGAGGAGTCTTGTAGATTGACGAGGTTTGTATTGGTCCAGCTGAAAGCACTGGCACTCAGGACTGCCACTTATCAGCAGGTGGATTCTTCACTGCATTCTAACTAAGGAGTCTCGGCAAAAATAGTGAGCGCATCCAATGCCCAATATGACAGTCTGAGACTGCTGGTATAGAGTGGTGCAGGGTATACGCGTCTCCTCGGGTAAATATGATGTTTACACTCGACCTTACGAAGATGAAACATTTGTTTATTAAAAACAGCCCCGACTTGGCTCTCCCGTGATGTTCGCTGGCGCTAGAGAGCTGCACGAGCCGACCTTGGGAAGGGGGTGGGTGGTCTCGCTCTCACCCATAATGCATCACTAGACCATTCATTATTTTCCTTGTTTACCAAGACAATATAAGAACAACCAAACACGATGTCCGAGTCATGACGCGTCATTAAGAACGTGTGTGGGCAAGTTCAGTCCTGGAGAACCACACAAGGGCCTGGATTTGTGGATTCCTTGTCTGTGCACAGGTGAGTCAATCAGGATAGCTGAAAAAGCTTTAAGCCTTGCAGGGAAATCCTCAAATCCTGGACAGAAGTTGCCCACCCTGCTAGACAATATAACAACGCCTAACCACAGCACTGACCGAAGGGAACACGGATCGATAAGTAAGTTACGGGGTCCCTATTGGGTTTAGGGCCCAAGAATCCCAAAGCAATGGACCACTGGCCCCTCTGCCACTGAAAGACTTTGCCAAACGGATTCCTCTACTCTTTAGCGCAGTGGCCCTTTAATAAAGGTGACTGGGACTAGTCAGTATGCGAGTGCTTTGTATGTACATATTATGGTACAATTTGTGCTGGTAGTCACACGGCCGGCATCACGGGTCTCGTTACTGTATTGACTGTGTCCTATTACTCAGCCAAGATCAGGATGCAAACAGGTTTCCGTGTTCCCAGACCTGCTCCCCCCCCCCCCCCCATGTTGTGAAAGAACCTCCTGGCGGCGAGTCAATTCCAGTGAGATCGCAGCTTTCACTTCTACAGAACAGAAACCTGCAGCTTGTTTACATGCAGAAATCACTGCACGTGTGTACCACTTTAAATAACCCCCATCACTGTTTAGCTTGTTTACAGGAAGAAATCACTGTGCTGTCACTTTAAATTAACCATCCCAATCACAAAAGGTGGACACTTTAAGGCGACTATGTCACTCCCAAAATTAAGTTGTTCAGTTATTCTTAAAAAGCATGAAAACCTGGCCTTATGTTGTGTTATCCATTTTTTTCTAAACTGAATCAGCCCTGGTATTTTCCATGTTGCTGTATTTATATGCAAATAAACAGCTCGTGCTGCTTTGGTGTTCTAATTAGGATTACAGTCTGTATGTCTGTCTCTGTAGTGTCCAAAATAAAGACCCCTAATGTCATCTGGCAGTTAGACCCCTCACCCACCCTTATCAAGTCTTGAGCTGCGCATTAGCATACTGAGCCACAAAATGAACTCTAAATATTTTAGAATTTACTATAGAGAAAAACTGCTAATATAATGTATAGACAGCTTTAATGCCAACTTCATTTTGG